>VZDJ01001247.1:17573741-17639693 GCA_008694505.1 Cyanoderma ruficeps
AAAAAAAAAAAAAAAAAAGAAGCCAGGACAAGCAATCTGCAACCAGCCTAGGAAGATTACTGCCATAAAAGCAATGCTGGAAGGGGCTAGTTATCAAGTGGAAAACAAGAAAGTACAACTCGCTCCCCAGTCACCAGATTTAGGGGACTCTGGTTGGAAGGTTCATACTCTGGTGGGCCATTAGAGCAGAAACAGAAATGGATGCAGTAATCCAGAACATATTGAGTCTCTAGGTTGCCATGAAATATAATGCAGGGAGAAATGAATTATTTTCCGAGGGAAGCTGTAGAAAGCACATATATAGACTTTTTTTATTGGGACTGTGTTATCAACAGTCTCTCTTAATAGTCGAAAACAGCTTCTTATGTTTTTTATAGAGTTTTAAAGATCCCTCTGGACGTGTCTGGAGGGGCTGGATGCGGGGACCTCCAGGAGGAGGGAGCAGGGGAACAGGAGAAGGGAGGGAAGGGCTGTCAGAGTGAGCACGGCGCTGATTTCCTCGCGCTGTCTCAGCATTTGGGTGTGGTGCTGCATGATGCTAATTTTGCCTCGTTCCTTGCACAGAAGCAAAGGCGCACACACATCACTGCTGTGCCGTGTGGAGCCACGCTGCCCTGCGTGTTCTCCTTCACAACAGGGTTAACCAACACGCCTCCAAAAATTAGGCAGAGGTAAAAAAAAAGTGACTTAATGCTGTTTCCATCCACCCTGGAGCACCTGCAGGGGATGGCAGAAAGGCAGCTGGAGGAGCCCACAGAGAACTAAGCTCCTCCTGGTTTTAGAGGTTCAAGATCATCTTGTTCTCCTAAGCCCACATTTAAAGAATGAAAGAATCTTGTGAAATCCCTCTCATGACATTGATGGGACTTTAAATGTTTGGGAGTGAAAATATTAAGGCAGATCTAAGAGGTTTTGATGGTTTTTTCCATGCACAAAGAGCAGTTTTATACTTTAACACCTGTATCCACTTGTAATACTAACTTCTGGTGAAAGAAGCTGCTGCTGGTGACATGAAATTGTTACAAAATGAATCTTGAGATTATAAAATTAATGTGTAGTAAAGTCTATTTTGCCTCGTCACTATGACTTTGAGGCTCTGTCTTGTGTGCACTTCAGGTTTGCAAGGCTTTTTGACAATCATGGGTAAAACAAAGAGGAAAGGGAAGGGGAAGGGGAAGGGGAAGGGGANTGAGTTCCCATGACGGACAGAGCACACAAAAGCATGAAAATCACTTTGCTTTGCAATAGCCTGCCTATGTCTGGAATTGGGAAGCTGCCTCCAGAAGCAGCCTCTGAAATGTAAAGACTGCTGCATGCAGGAACCAATCCACCAGCCAGGGGTGTGGGATATTGTCCTCAAAACATAAACTTGGACTACTTGGAGTAAGAGATAAAAAAACAAATAATAAAAAAAGAATGATCAGCCTAAACCTCAGAAATTTCTTGAAAAAATGAATTATCTTGGATAGAAAACTTGATTGATGCTCTCTGTCTGACCACTCAACACTCCTGTGCTTTCTTCTCCCTGTAACTCCACAAAGCTGTTCAGCAGAAGAGCTCATAGCTGCAGTTTTTACTGTTTCAATATTTTTTAAAAGTGCCTGTCTTATTAGATTCCTTAAAGTTCAGCTGACGCTCCACACAATATATATCAAAGGATATGGCAGGACAGTAAATAGAGTCTCATTTCATTGCTCTCTGGGGAGGTGCTGGTGGCAGGATGGACTAATATATACAAAGTGAATTCTGCACTAAGTACAGATCAAAATAATTTCAGAGGCCCAGGCAGTGATCTGGCACAGGGTGCAGTCTAAATTAGGAGTTTTTTTAATAGGCAGAGAGGTGCTTATCTCAGCTTAGCATTCACCTCTCTGGTTGTATCCCTGCCAAAACATGGGCTCCTGCCCCAACAGCCAGCCCACAGCCGTGGCAAAATCCCACTGGGAAGCTGCGGGGTGTGGATGCTGAAGTGTGGTGGCTGAATGGGCAGATGGGTGGCTGTGCTGCCTTCCTCGAGAAGGAGGGGGTTCCTCCAACCACTGGCACAGACATCCCAGCATGGCACGTGCTGGAATTTCTTTCTTGCTGCTCCAGTTTCTAGGTTTTGTGGGAGCATTTGGGGTGGTGGTGGGGGCAGATTGGCACAGATTTATATGCCAGGCTTGTCTCTGGCTCTGACTCTGCTGTTCCGCCTGGGCTTCCTTCATTTAGAGTCCTTTGTTACAAAATGTAATGGATATTGCCCTAGGAGCCGTTTTCAATTGCTCGTGACTACGTAAGAAACAATTAGGCAAAGCATATTTTTGTTTATATCCTCACTGCCTCCTTTCCTAGGAGAGATTTAGAGATCCCTGCCTGGTCAGGTTATTAAAATGTTGCTCAGTCTGAATCTCCCAGGCTGGGTTGGGGTTGTGGCTCCCCTCAAGCTGAGCAGGGGTGGAGGGAGTAAGGCAAGGGGAGAAACAGGAACTGAAAACAACAAAATGAGTGGAAAACCAGAGAATTTAATTTTTCCTTTTCTTCGAAAAGGCTTCCAAAGCTGCCCTAAGGGCAGTTTGTAGGCTGGTATTGTTCTACTGAGAAAACCTGCATTGGGCACTTCAAACTGTGCCATGCTTGGACCTGGAACTGAAATTCATCTTTCAGTGCTTGTGGCTGCTCTGCCAGAGCTGCTTGGCACATGATCCAGGCAAGGGTGGAAAAGGAGGAAAAAGAGGTGGTGTTGGAGGAAGGGATGGCAATGCTGGTCCCTGAGCTGCAGAATTGTGATGCTCAAGGAACCTCACGGCTTGGGCTGAACATCCCAAGCTGGGTTGAAAGCTGAATGCAGTGGGATGTGCCTGGACATGGGATCCTGGCCCTGTGTGTGTGTTGGGAAGATACAGAAAGGGATTGAGAGGGAGTAGGAATCCTTCTGCCTCTCTCACTCCCCGAGGGATACTGATGGTGGATGTGAGCTGCCTGGGGTGTTCCGAGGTGGAAAATTGTGCTCTCAGCTCAGGCACCCGCCTGGAAATGTTGTCAGGCATGCCCAGAACCCAGTGGGAACAAGGCCAAGGGAAAGCCCATGTGGGAGGGGGCTGCTGAATGGGGGTGAGGAAGGGGAGAAAGTCCCACCTGCTGCTTAGGGAGAGAGGTGACAGAAGGTGGCAGAGCCCTAAACAGCATCGTGAGCAGTGGGATTGAGTCCACGTCTGAGCATAAGGACAGGGTCCGTGTGGAGATGTCTCAGAATGTGATCCCAGAAGTTGCTACATGCTGGGGCCATCCACAGGGAGTACAGGAAGCCGAGATTGCTGTCACATGGGCTGTGGGGACCCCAGGCTTGAACCCATCGGGCTGATCCTCCATCCTTCTCGCCGATCTCTGCTGCATGTTACTGACGGCCTGTCTCCTTCACAGCAGCCCAAAGTGGTTTGCTGGAGCCATCCTTTGAGAAGAGGGCTCTCTGTCTATTGCTGCATTTGGACCCTGCCTATAAACCAAAAACCAGCCCAGAGCAGTGAATGGCAGCTCTGAAATGCTCCTGCTCCGTGCAGGCAGGGCCAGCGCAGCCCCCTGGCCCCATGAGGGAGGGCAGGCCCCTTCATCAGCTTAACGAGCCCCGAGATCTGCATGCAAACGAGGGCGGGCGGGGGGCAGCATTCATCACCGCAGAAAAGGGCTTGGGGATGCTCGCAACACATGGCTTGTCCTTGGGAAATTGTAGCCCGAGGATAACACAGTATTCGGACCTTCATCTGGCACAGGGAATAAACTGGAAGCTGCCTTCCCCAGTCATTTCAAATAAATCTCAGTTACTGATACAAAAGGCTCTCAGGGGGTCATTGATAAACCTCAGTGTGAAACCCAAACAGCGCAGCTACCTCCCGGTGAGGAAGGAGCAGGTTTAGAATGGGTTAATTAGAAAGATAATGAGCTAACAAGGCTTCATTTCTGTTCAGTGGCTCAATGAGGAATTCATTAGAAAGGCTTAATCTAACTGAACAATCCCAGGGCTTAGAGAGATTGCCCATTGATTGCCAGCCCAAACTGTTTATTTACAGGTTTTTGCTGGCTGAAAGGTCTCATTCCTTTATTTCTAAGGCCATTCGGCGCGCCGTAAGGATGCCGTGTGTACCCAGCAAAGAGCAGCGGCAATAAAAATCTGGCAATAAAGCCAGATGGGAAGGAGGAAGGCATCAATGATCCCAGTAACACCAATCATGTAATTTTGGTGTGTTCCCCCAGATAAAGATGAGGGTAGGGGCATTTATGCATAGGGTTTGGGTGCTACTGCAAAGATTGGAGAATTGAAACATTAAGAGAGAAAAAAGTAGAGCATGAACACCATATAAGTGGGGAGAGGGGCTGAAGGTGATCCCTCCAGGCTTTTCTATTTCCCACTTCATATCATAAAATCACGTCATTTTGCAGGTCTTTTTCAGGGGCTTTCAAACACCCTGGGGAACCTTCTCATCTTGGGAGTGTGAGGTGCTTCCACAGGGTCAGGGAGAAGCCAGGAATGTGCCACTGGATGAAATCTCCTAATTAAATCTCTGCAGACAAATCCCTTTTCCCCTCAGACCTCTAGCAGCTACATTCTCTCCCTTCCTTTACCGGAGGAGGTGGGAATTTGCACTGCAGGGGGAGAGGGATTGGGCACCTTTCTCACCACAGGGCACGAGTCTCCAGCACATCAGGCACCAGTGAGATTCTCTGCAGCCCCTCATGGTTCCCTGCTCATTTTGTAAAAACATACTTTTCATGTTTTTACAAACAGAATTGGTGCTGGGCTGCACAGACATCCCAGGAGGATTCTCTGGTTGAGATCAGCTTCTGATGTTGCCTCTCTCCTGAGAACGGACAAATTGGTAAAATCTGAGGCCAAAATCTCTGTCAATGCACCCTTTTTGGCAATCTGGCTCTGTTTTAGAGATTTTTTCCTTCCCTGTTGTTGGTTTTCTGTTGTGGGGTTTTGTTTGGGTTTTTTTCCCCTACATGAAGCAAAGCTGTGTGTTCTTCTGCTGGAAACTAAACCAATGTGGTTCACGGTCAGGAATCTTGGACCAGAACTTCATGAGCTTCTTCACGACCTCACACACCCTTTTAATGGTGGTTTTTAGCAGCGTGTGACAGGACTGTATTTAGTAGGGAAATGAGTGTCTTCGACATGGGTATAGCCCCTTTGACGAGACCATCTGCCACTGCCAGAGAAATGACAGGATGATGAGCCTAAACCTGAGCAAAGTTGAGAGTTGGAGGCTCTCAGAGATGCCTTGGTCATCTTCCAATGCTGTAAAAGTGAAAAAAATCCCTGAATGCCTTTAAATAAATGGGATACTGGTGCTGACCTGCTTCCAGTCTTTTCAAGCTCTCTGTGGTCCGTCAGAACCATTATTGTTTGCACCACTGAACGAGGCTGGTGGTAATTTCTAGGTGGAGTGTGTTAGAGCCACACTAATATATTTGTATATAGTATATTTGCTGAGCTTTTAAAAATCTTGCTAGATTAACAGCCTTTAAAAAAAAATAACATCTATTTTAGTGCCACATTAACCACAGGCCACAGTGTATTAACTGACAAAACCCAAATTGTTCTTTAATATTCCTAAAGCTGGTGTTAAGCACAATAAGTACAATTTTGGCTTTCAATAAGAAACTGACCCTGGGTTTGCCCTCTGCCCTGACCTGGGTCTTTCTCTACAACCATGAGGGACCATGTGGAGTCATTCTGTTCTCCCTTGAAATGATGATAATTAAAAAGCATTTGCTTTCAGATTTTTCTTCCATCTGATTATCTCTTCCCCTTTGGTCCCTTCTGGATGTACAACTGGATTTTCTGTATTTTTTTTTGGTGTGTTACTGATGAATTCCTCTGTTCCTCTGGTGAATCACAACACACAGCAGTCCAGCTTTTATTTACTGCTAGATTGGGCTTCCTGAGGTTTATTTATGGCAGAGAGAAGCAGCACAGCCCACTGTACAGTGTGTTACTCTGTTGATGTGCTTGCTAGCTCAGGGCAACTTAATGGCTGTCTCTCACCTCAGTTTCTTTGCCCATGCTGAGAAGTTTGAACACCAATACCTGCCTGGAAACCACTGGGTGAGGTTTTAACTGGGTGACTTTAACTGTAATTACAATGAAGGAGGCGTGAAAAGTTGGAAAAATGTAAGAATAATAAGCAGAGGTTTTTCCCCTCCTTGCAATGTAGAGGAAGAGCTTCATATGTCTCTGGTGCTGATATCTGGACATTTTCATGGTTAGCCTCAATGACAGACAACGATTTGTAAGGGCCATGAAACCTTCAGGGTTTAGACTGATCTCTGTTAGGATATTTCTGTGTAGCCATGGTCTGTCTGCCACCAAACAGTGTTACAGCACCTCCTGTAAAGTCACTGCTGCAGGTTCCTGGTTGGGATGGGATATGTGGGCCAGAACATGCTAACTCGTGGCTACCTAAAATTGCAACCACAGGGGGAATATTTGGAGGAAATAATTAGTTTCCTAATTACATCAGTTATGTCATTGTTTACCAAAATCTGTCCTCCAGCACCATGACAGATTGGGAAGCAGTCACCTTCCTCCCTGTCTGCTCTGCTGTCTTTTCCTGCCCTGTCAGTGCTGGGGCACTGCTGTTATCTCAATGACCAAAACAATGAAGCTTAAAAATGCCCTTTTTTTTTTTTTTTTAGGACAGATTTAATCCCAGATCAATTGGCTGATCAGCATGGAGAGGATGGAGGGGCAGAAACTTCTTAAGCCAACCCTAAGGAGTGGCTCACATATTTAGAGCAACTGAGGAAATCAGGGCATCTTCTGGACAGAGAATTTTTCTCTGCCATTTGGAATCAAAGCAGCTGTTACGCATCTGGGACAATCATCCCTTGGAAATGCTGAAAGGAAGAAAAAGGACTTGTAGCACCCGACTTGTTTTCCAAAGTGACTGACAAATTTGCATGCTTCAAAAATAAGCACACAAAGCAGAGATTGCCTATGCAAATAGACCAAAATAAAAAGGGGGAAATAAGTAACTTCATTTACTGAATTATTCAGAGCAGAGCAGACAAACAACACTATTGTCAGTTTGGACAGCTTCTGTAAGGGAAAGAAAACACTCAGATTTCTGCATTTCTGACAGTCTACTTCTTTAAAATCCTTTAAAGTCCTGAGCCTGGAGCTCCCCTAAGAGCAAGCTGATGTAATTCACTACCTGCAGTGACTGTGGCCAGGGTCTGTTTTATGGGTTTGGCTGCTACAATATAAAATCAGACCGTGGGTAGATTTGTATTTTCTTCAGAGGACTGGATAGTGCTGCCTGGTACAATACTGCAAAATATTTACTATCTCAGAGAAGAGCAAGGGAAGAATTTTTTGAAAGCAGAATTGGTGTTCCCAACTTGAAATTTTCCTTGCTCTTGGTTTTAGGTACCTGCTCCCCAAGAGAAGTTGTTGGGGGATTGTGGAAAGTGTATTGTCTCTGTGTTTCCCATGCATTGTTCCCTATGAAAGCATCTCCCTGCAACCTTTACCTTCTGTTCAGACGGCCCCAGCCTGTGAGGAGAGAATGGCAGATTTGTGCTTTCTAAGCTCCAGATGGGGCTCCTTTCTTCTTCCTCTGTAAGTTAATGGTGTCTTGCTGAGACCAACTGGGCATGTAAAGATCTGGGCAAAACTCACAGCAGTGGTCTCATAACCCCAAGGCTTCACAGTCTCATCCCAACGTGAGGGCCGGTCCCCAGCGGAGCTGGGCTGTGGCTCTGATGTGGTGCCAGAGGAGATGGGGAAGGTTGTGTTGATTACATCTGTTTACCAATGGTTAAATAAATTAAAAGCCCATTGCAGACCACCAGCGGGCCCTGCTTTCTGCCCAGGATCTGCTCTGCACACTGGTGTCACTCTCTGTGTGTCAGTATTGCCAGGGTGGCTCTGGTTTGGTGACGATGAACCTTCACAAGTAAAAATAGGTGAGGAAGGAGCTTCCTCCTTCCAGCAACACCAAGTGCATGAGCCAGATCCTGTGATCAGAGCAGAGTCACGCCAGTGAAGTCACTGGCTGTGCACTATAGGGCAGCTGGACCAGCTCCCTGCTTGCACACACCCTGTGCTAAAGACAAAATGGAAGAAAGATCTGTGGGATCCAATCTAACACCTTGGCAATCCCTGGAAGAGGACAAAAATCCTCCTGCAGAAGGATTTTGTACTTTGTTGTCACTGTTGGCACAGCATGGGAAGGGTCTGCCCTGATCATGATCCCTGCATGTTGGGATTTGTGTAAAGTCACTGCAAGGGACAGTCACTGACCTGAAGAACACGTGGTCTTGACCAGTGGGACCAAAGTGGCTGTAGTGATGGGAGGCTGGGGAAGAGCTTGGAAGAGAATGTGATTTCCACCCATGAGTCTGATCCAACGCTGTCACTCCAGCTGGCAGAATCCCATGGGAAGGAGGCCTAGGGGGTAAGGAAGACTAAGTGGCCAGCTAGGGCCCCTCTGCCTCTAATTTCTTTGATTCTCTGGGCTAAGCCGTCAGATCCCTATTTGAGGATTTTTTTATAATTCATTCCTAAGCAGCCAGATTACCAGCCATATGGACAAAGGATACTAGAGAAAGATTATTAAGATTATTAAAACAGATTATTTTTGCCATTGGAGTAGAAGTTGTGATCGGTGGGAAAGGCTTGAGCCAGGCAACTAAGACAAGAGCTTTCATACTTCTACTTGCCCAGCCAAATCCCAGAGCTGGTGGTGGTTTCTTGCGCAGAGGTGTGTAATTTGTTCTGCTGGGAAGTCTCCAGGTGTGGCCTGTTATCAAAGATGGGGAAAGGGATGTCCTCAAGACCTCACATTTGCCCATACATCACTGTGTGCACGTATGGAAATTATGTGTGTGAGTCCTGTTTGCTCTGATAGAAACTTGTGTTGCAGGAAACACTTTTGGGAAGAGAGAGGGAATCTATTCTTTGCTTGCTCACCCTTTTGGAGAGATGATCACCCTTCTTTCCCATCATCCATCACTGTATCTGTGATGTCATGAGGTGGGAGAGCTGACCCCACCTGACCAGAGGGACATTTCAGACCCTACAACATCATACTCAGCATATAAAGCTGGGGAAGAAGGAAGAAGGGGATGAATTTGGGAGAGGTGGTGTCGTCTTTACCTTTTCTGAAGCATTGTGTGTGATGGAACCCGGCTTTCCTGGACATGGCTGTCCACAGCAACTGGTGAATGAATTCCTTGGTTTGCTTTGCGTTGCTTTGCTTGCACATGTGGCTTTCATGTCACCAATTAAACTGTTTTTATCTCAACCCAGGAGTTCTCTCACTTTTACTCTTCCAGTTCTCTCTCCCATCCCATGCAAGGAGTGAGTGAGTGGTGGTGTGGGGCTGAGCTGCCAGCTGGGTTAAGCCATGGCAGAAGGCTCAGCCACAAGTCACTACAGAGAGACTTGCAGAGCCACCAGGCACAGACATTGCTATTTTTGGTATAAGTGTTCTTGTTTCAAGTTTTTTCAGGTGTGAAGTTTCCCTGTTCGACAGCCCATCAATCACACAGGGGACACCATTAATAAATCTGTCCATGATTCTCCCTTGAGCTTGAAGAAAGGAAAACTCCAACTGTTAACAATTATTATAGAAAATTAACTCCATGGCTTTAAACAAAGTCTCATTGCAGGCTGTTTTTGCATCATAAGGATGGGGGAGGGCAGAATCACCCTAAGATCTGCAATGATGTGAATTTAAATTTCTTTAAAAAGCCAGACATCTGACAAGTTTAATCCTGGAAGCAGAGGCAACTTCAGCGGCTTCTCACACTGTTCTCTTGAACCCAACTCCTTGCTAGCTCCACTGGTGACTGGACCCTGCAGAACGACCTAATGGGAGTCACCAGCATCACATTTAAAGAGCCAGCAAGGCCTGCTGCAATTTTCTAGGGTCACCCCACAAAAAATGTTTCCCTATCCTTCCTGAATCTCTCACAGCATTTTCTGGCCACACTTAGTTATGTCTTTTAGAAAGCCTCTGCTCCCAGTTTCCTGACTGTCAGTAATGGAGAAGGTAAGTGATGGAGGGCTCCTTCCAGCTCCTGACAATCCATTCCAATGGCTAATTACCTTGATTTGCAAGTTCTGACTGGTTTGAACCTTGTTGGCTTCAGCTGCCAGCAGTGGATGTCATTGTGTCTTTGTCCTCTGGATTAAAAAGTGCTTTATGCCATGTGAAGGAACCACAGACTGTGATCCTGTCTGTGGTTCATGGGAAGCAGGAAGGGTAAATCCATGGGTGGAAGTCCTGTCATCCCAGAGGCTGCCTTGGAGGACAGCAGGCTCATGCAGGAAATTTGCTGGGGTTTTTCATATATTTATGCCTGCTCAAGGTCTGATCCATGTGCACACATCAGGGAGTTAAGATTAGAAAGGAGCTGTTGTGTAAGAGGTGCAGTTCCCTCTGCCCAACACCATTTCTGAGCCACCACAAATCAGTGACTCCTCCTTTGCCCCCATAACCTTCTGGCCACGTCTGCACATAGCAGAGGTCTCTCCTTTCCACCCATGTAGTTTTTAGGAGCTCATTGCAACCTTCCTGTGTCCCTGCTCCTCCCAAATCTCCCCAGTGCAGTGTCTTTTGCTTCCCTCTGTCTCTGTCAGAAGCTTTCCCTCTGCTGCTGAATCCATGTGCAGCAGTAGGTTATATTCATTTGTCTTCTTCTCCAGTTCATTTATCACGATGAGCGCTCTGTTGTGGAGAATCCTGATAAAAAGTCCTCTTCTTCTCCTGGTTGGCTGAAACATGCCATTTCAATCAGCTGATTGCTTATTACTGTGACCTTGCTGGCAAATCTAGGCAGCACCCAGAAGGGTGGGCATGGAGGTCTCCCTTTGTCACTCTTCTCGTGTGGAAGAATGCCAATAGCATTTTCCTTTCTCTCCTGCTGTCTGCTCTAAAGAGTTTTGCCTTGGCCTTTCTTTTCACATTGTTTATTTTCCTCTGTAGAATCAGGTTGGTTGTGGGTGTGGCAGGGCTTGAACACCTCCAAGGATGAAGACCCCCCCCAGCTCCTGTGTCCTGTCTGAGTGCTGCACCACCTGCATGGTAGGTAATTGTTTCCTGCCCTCCAACACGAACCTCCCAAGCCACAGTTTGTGGATATTTCTCCATTTTACATTGTTTGTCACTGATGAGAAGTGTTCTGGTTTTATTGTCTTTCTAAACACCCCCAGTTAGCTGTAAGAAGCATTAGAGCACTGCCCAGAAACACAGAAACAAGTGATTTCTTGAAATGCCATCCACCTTAGCTCCTGTGAGCAGGAGACCACACTGTGAAACCACCCCAGCTGGATAGGGACATCTACAGAGCTGCTCCATGGTGTAAATGGGTGTGATTTGCTCTGATTGTTTTCTAGCACAAGTGATGCCTACTGGTGTTTTGGTTTGTGTATTTGACACATTTTCCCTGTCACAGCCCCACCGAGAACCAGGTCATTCCTTACAAAGTACATGCTATTTGCAAGTTCAGGCTTGCAAACACAAGCACGGGTTTAACCTTAGGTACGGCAGTAGAAAGGATATTTGTACTGTCCAACAGTACATCTCACCATGATATAAATGTGGACACTGCTCTTTAATAGTTTCCCCTGCATCCATCCATTCAGCAGAAAAAGCCTGAGTAGAGGAACATGATGCAGCCTGAGCTCTTCCCCATCACCAGACAACAAATGGATTCCAGTAGCAAAGCACCCTGTGGCTTTATCATTCTTTTGACAGGTAATTTTCTCCCGGGTGAATATATCCGAGACTTCCAGAAAACACTTCCCAGTGGCTGGAATGAAGTTGTTTCAATCCTGGCGGCAAGGAATGAGCCCGGCAGTGGCACTGGCTTGTTGCTCTGTGTCTTCCTCTGAGCCCCATGCTCCTGAAAGCTTGGTGAAACTTTTTATTATCCCCTGATTATGTCAGGTGTCCTCACTTGCCTGGTATAATCATCAGGAATGTTCATGTTGGAGAAGTTTATGAAGAACCGTTGCTTGTGGGATGGTCTCATGTTGGAAAAGTTCATGGAGAGCTGTCTCCCGTTGGAGAGACCTCACGGTGCAGGAGGGGAATGACTCCTCTCCCTGAGCAGCAGGAGGAACCACAGGTGATGAAGTGACCATCACCCCCAGTCTGTGTCCCCCTGCACCGCTGGGGAAGGAGGTGGAGCTGGGAAGGTGGGACCGGTGGAGGAGAAGGTGTTTTCAAGGTTTTCTTTTACTTCTCATGATCTGATTTTGTTAGCAATAAATTCAGTTGATATCTCTAATTCAGGCCTGTTTTGCCCATGAGAGTATTTGCTGAATGAGCTCTCCTGGTCCTTAACTCATGCACTCTCTTATATTTTCTCTGCCCTGTCCAGCTGTGGAGGGCAGTGAGAGAGAGGCTTGGGCAGGTGTCTGACATCTGGGGAGTGTCAACTCACTACACCAGCACAGGACCAGCTGCCAGGGTTTGCTGCCTTGGTGATGGGGGCAATGCTGAATGGGGGGAATGATGCCCAAGGGAGCAGCTGAGGGCAAGGCAGTCTGTTCCTCTTTGCAATTCCCAGCTGAGCTGGGCAAGCGGTGCTGGTGGGTTGTTGGTCCAGAGGAGCCCAGGGAGGGGGCAGGTTGGGCTGCAGCACCAATCCCCTGCTCTGTGCACCCCTCTCCCTGGTCTCCCCAAGCCCCTGCTCCCCAGGACACAGCCCCAGCCTTGCGAGCCTGGCAGCTCTGCTCAGTTTGAGCAGACCTATTTAAAATTCAGCTGGGAGATGCGCTCCGGCTTGTTACAATGCCGTTGCTGGAAATAGAGTCATCACTGGAGACTATTCCTTTTTACAACTTTAGGTGTATAGATTTCCTCTCGATTCAATTTATTTTTATATAGTGTCTTTAATACACTGTCTCTCCAAACGCTTTAGCAGATAGAATTGAAATAATGAGATAACGCTTTGCAGGAGTGTGTGCAGCCGCTCTCAGGCAGGCAGCGGGGTAAAGCAATAGATGGAGATGGAGCAGGGAGTGCAAGGTGGAGGCTGCATCACTTGGAAGCAGCAGTAATATGAGCAAACATTCACACAGACTATTTATGGTGAGCACAAGGGCTGATGGATATGAAGAAAAGCAAGTAGGCAGGTGAGATCGAAAAAGGAGGAATTAAAGAGTAATTTCGATTGAAGAAAGATGGCTCTAAAAGGGAATGAATTCGAGGGGGGGATGTTCTCAGCCAAATGGATCAAAGGCAGTGAGAGCAACCCTTGATTCTCTCTGTTCATCAGGAATGGAAGTCTTGTTTGCTCCTCCATCACCACAGTATAAAACAGAGATGGAGACGGTGCAGGTACGGTGACTCCACACAAACGCTGAAATTGCTGCATTGCCCTGTGGACTTGCCTGGAAATGGCCAAATGGGCAAAGATGCAAATGCACTCAGCTGGAAATTTCTCTCTGAGCCTGTTTTCAACAGATAATGTTGATATGAGAAGTGCAAAAGGTTTTAGAGGAGAAGAACCGGCCAGAAGGAGAAACTGATTCAGTCTTGTTAACACAGGAGTGACAGGACTGACTGTGACAGGACAGGTGTTGGTTAAAAATAAACATAAACACAAAACTCTCTGGTGAAAAATGTAAACAAAATTGAAAAGGAGACTTCTTTTCATCCACTTCGTGTCACTTTTTCTCAGCAGCGAAGAGCAGCATGAGAAATTGCAGCACTTTTTGTTTTCATTACAGTTTGGACTGGCAGGGAAAATGAAATCATCGGTTTTCCTGTAAAAGGGACACTCCTGTCACCTCAGCCACAGTGAGTGACGGGAGAAAAGTTGAAAATCTTTCTTGGACTGGGATTTCTGGGCCTAACCAGTGATGACTGAACCCAAGGGTAGTTTCACTGGGACTTAAGGGATAAATCTTGAGTGACAGGGAAAGCTGTGAGCAGTCAGAGGCTGCTACTCAGAGATCCGGCAAGAAGATGGAGCAAACTCATGACACTCTGTGGTACCAAATGGGTTCAAATCTCACCCGGAAAGGAGCAGGAGCCGGGGGGTTGATGAACACAACTGATTTGCACAGAGACAATATCCCCATGCTGCTGTAGGTACAGACCTGGGGAATTGAATTACTGATGGTGCAACCCAGGGTGACTCCATTGTTGAATTTTTTGGGGAGCCCCTACTCTCTGTCATGCTGGATTAGTTCCCTTCCCAACACCCTCTCCATGTCACAGGACACAGCTGTCGTTCCTCAGTACTCCGGGGCTCCCAGTGCCTCCCACCAGGATGATGGATGGATGGATGGATGGATGGNTGGGAGTGATGGGTGCCAGGGGCCCAGAGGCTTGGCACAGCAGGGAGCAAACCATTACAGCTCAGTGGGATCACAAGTGAGGCCTGCCAGCTGAAAGTGTCAGGGGAAGGCTGTGGGGAGATGGCAGGGATTGCTCCTCTCCCCAGGGCCTGTGGGAGAACAGTTTAGGAAGGTTCCTCATTTGCCAGCTACTTCTCCTTTTCCAGAACTGCCTTTAAAAGCTCAGCAAACATCTTGTATTTGCTCAGAACACACCGATGTTTTAGGAAATGTGAAGGTGAAGTGGACATTTCCTGCACAAGAATTCCAACCTAGATCCCCATTTCTCAGGGACCCTCAAAACTTAAAATAGTTTTATCCTTACAGAGGATGGGTGGCAGCTCTGAAAGGAGACCTGAGCCAAGCTGTGAGTGTTGGGATGTAGGGTTCTGATTTGGAAATAAAGGAAAAGGTACAGAAATGTGAATTTTGATTATGTTTCATTTAATGAGTTTTGAAAAGATTTGGAGCTGAATTAAAAGTAACAAAAAGCCAGGGAGATGAATGACCCTTATATTAAATTCAATTGGCTTTTGTGCAATTTGTTGCATAGAGAAGCCTCGTTAATACATTTTGCAGGTGGTTGGGTCATTTGTCATCAGAATCGCACTTTATGGAAAGCCACTTTCCTCCCTCTTCAGTTATTTTGCTTTGAAATGAGTTTCTCTGGGTCTTGTCTGCTGGCAGGAGCTGAATTGGCTTCAGTGGAGCCACAGGGTTTCACAGAAAAGAAGAATCTGGCCTGTTATTTTCTATATATTTATAAGTTATCGTTATATAACATGGTCTACAGTTAATATCCCAAGTATATGTAGCCATATCCCTCATCCATTAGAAAAAGCCCTGCCCTGTATTATAGTTAATAATATTTATTGTTTCCTTTTGTTTTTCTTAAGAGCCAGGCAGCTTCCCTCTCCAGAGGGAAGAAAGGCTGAAAAAAAACCAACCCCAAACCAAATACAAAAAGCTTATTTTGTTTGCATTTTCCTAATTTGCTTTTCTCTGGCTCAGACATGTGTTGCCTATAAGCTATTAAAACTCTTTCTCTAGGGTTATTCTCCCTCCTCCATCCCCCATCTGATATTCACAACTTCATTCTGCCTGGATCAATGACTGCAAATTTGCTTTATGACAACTTGAACAAACCCATGATGGATCAGAAAGGACCTCAAAGTAGGCTGAAGCCTACTCAAGTCAAGAGCACCAGACACGTTTGTTAAAGACCTCATTGGCCTCTGATCCTTGGGTTGCTGCAGTATTGATTTTTAGGGTCCGAGCTCAATTGTGCTGGAAGTCGAGTCATATGGAGTCGCATGCTCGTGGGGGAGACAGGAGCTTTATAATGGGAACGGATCGATGGGGAATGATTTAGCACAGAGGGAGCTGGAGGCTTGGCAGGAAAGTTAAGCAATAATCGAGTTCTGGGCTCAGAGCCGTCTCAGGCCGGCGTGCTGCCTGTCTCAGGCTGTGTGCAGGGCTCAGGGGCTGTGTGTGCAGGGCTGTGTGTGCAGGGCTCAGGGGCTGTGTGTGCAGGGCTCAGGGGCTGTGTGTGCCGGGCTGTGTGTGCAGCGCTGGCACCAGCCCTTCTGTGTCTGTGCGGGGAGTCACGGCGCTGGTACTGCTAATTTTTTGCTTTCCCAACACTCTCTGTGTTTAAAATAAACCAAATTGGGTCCTCAGATGCTGTGCACCAGGACCTGGTGGTGTTAGAGTGCTGCAGCTTTGGGCTAAACCCACGAGCGGCTCTAAAGAGGCAGAGGCTGAACATGAAGAGAAGAGCACCTGAATGAGGAGCATATTTTGTGCAGCCTTGTAAACATGTTTTTTTTATTTTTAAACTGTGATTCTCTTGTAAACACATAGGTTTTCCATTCTCTGACCTCTGCTCCATCAGTATGGATGGGGAATGGGAGACACTTGGGCAGGAACTGCCTTTCTGCAGTGTGCCAACGTGCAGCATTCCAGGCCTAGTCTGTATATGAGTTACCCCCAAGTGATATAACACAAAAATCCAAGCAATTCCACTAAAAAGAAAAGGAGACAGATCCAACTCACATTTCCCTCTCTTCTGCTGCATGCCTCAGTTTACCTCTGTGATGTGTAAGTAAAGAGTTACTTTGAGGTGCAGGTGGCACCTCTATAGTGCTTCCATGTATGACACACATAGGCTGATTTTCTAAAGCAAAGCAGGTTTATGTCTAAGGTGACTGTGAGCAAATTGCCTCAAGGAGCCTTTCTTTTATTTCTGAGCCCTCAGGTCATCAGCAGTGTGGCTCTGCCTGATCTGTGGTGGCATATCTACTTCATTTATGTTCTAAAGGTATCACAGAATGGGGGAGTTGTCAGAGATGGAGCTTGAGGGGTAAAATCCAGTCATCATCCCAGCAAAATTCTTCCTCTTCTGACTCATTTTCTGGGGTGTTGAGGTGCCCCAGTTCCAGCCACCAACCAGGATTTTCCCATACAGGGGTTCTGGCACAGCACAAAACTCATGGGTGGCGGGGGAGATGAAATGTGCAATAAGAGCAGAAAAGAGGCTTTTCCTGCTCAGCTCAAGTGCAGGTAATTTCTTTCTCCTGCAAGAAAACTGGGCCTGGATCTAATAATTAAAGCTATATTCCCTAATAGCAGTCCCTCTGCAGCCTGTGCTGCTGCCTGCAGGCATTGAGAAGGACTGGGAAGACAGACTGGGGCTTTTCCAAAGGGATGGTATGTGCACAACTGCTTTCCTGCAGCAGAGTGTGTGTGTGAGATGTGCCAGGTGAGCTGGACAGAAGCAGATCAATACTGATATTTTGGGCTTTCTCCCCTTCCCACCCCACTCCTGCTCACCTCCACCCCTGTCATCCATTTTGTGCAGTCTGTTGTTAACCCTGTAAAAGGGTCCAGAGTGGCTGAGGGTTCTCCATCCATGGGGACACTCAAAATTCATCTGCACAAAGCTCTGAGCAACCTGATACAATGCTGAAGTTGGATCTAACCTGATACAATGCTGAAGTTGGATCTAACCTCAGAGTGGTCCCTGTTTGCAGCAGGAGGCTGAACTGGAGGCTGGGCAAATCCATACCCACCTAAATTATTGTTATCCTATCAAGCTGTACATGAAGCTTGGTTTGATTGTTTCAGGTCCTTCTGCTCCAGCTGGAAAGACTGGCTCAAGGTATTTCTGTTTGTGAAAAGGTTCCTCTTTCCCAGTCTGTGGATATTCATGATCACTTCCCAGCTACTCAATGTCCCTGTCTCAACCACACCTACCCCTCCTGTATTGGTGGATGGGTCTGGCAGGGTGAATCTCCCTAACCTGACAGAAAAGACTGGCAACACAAACTGGCTCAAAGCCCAAGGAACTCTAAACAAAGACAACTTGCCTAGATTGGTTTAGACCTTGTGTTCAATTTTCAGATGGTTAATTCTACGTGAGGCCGAGCTCTCTGTGCCCACATTTCCCGCAGTTTATGCTGCTAATAAACGTATTTCCCTCGTGCATGATTCCTGATAGTATTTCTTGGAGGTCCTTTGCCTTTCCTGGGTAAACAACTCGTTCCATGCCACTGATGCTAAGTGACTGCTGGTAATGCCTGCAGCCTGCGAGAGCAGGCCCAGGGATCCGAGAGCAGGCCCAGGGATCCGAGAGCAGGCCCAGGGATCCGGATAACTGCAATTAGCAAATCTTTGCTTGGCAACTCACAATATTTTGGGGGGAAAAAAAAAAGAGAGAGAGAGAGAGAGAGAGGTGTCTTAGCTCAGTGACAGCTAGGTGCAGCTTGTGCTCTGAAATCTGTGTGCAGAGGTGGGAAGAGGCAGCCAGGTTTCAGGCGGACGGGCAGATTAGGAAGTGTGGGGATTAGCAGGGAGTAATTACAGTGCCTCCACTGTATATTAAGTGTGTGAAACAATATACAGGCACTCAGCACACGGCAGGCATTATGGCTGGGTGTCATAGTTGACGTTTTTAATATCCATTATTCAAAAATTGATTCCATGCCTGACTATCAAGCTGCATCCAGCTATAATATGGGTGTAGCAGCACACAACAGCACTGTCATCTGCTAAGAGCTTTACAAACATTAGCTAATTCTGCCTACCCTTTCCATCAGAGACAGGTAAGGGCTGCTGTTTCTGACTGTCTGGATACCCAGGGAGGGCTGGGATTAGACGAAGGTGTTCTGGGGAAGCTGCTGTAGATGATGAGGCCAAAGCAGCCACGGGTGTACAGCACAGAGCGTGGCCATAACTTGGAAAAACTCCCAAATTCCTCCAAACCCAAAGAAAACACTTCCAGTTACTCAGAGATGCTGACAAATAGGACCTTTAAGAAATTCCATGTTTTGTACTCAATTTTTTTAAAGTGTTTTTAGGGAAGTTTTTCATTTTGACATTTGGCAAGAATCTCTAAGAAAGGTTTTCATCTCGAAATCCTTTTCTGCCTGTCTTTGTTTTCTCTTTTCACTTTGGCCCTCAGGAAAAAGAAGAAGCAAGAGCAAAAAAGATAGGGAAACCAATAAGGAAATGACGGGGTAGGGGGAGAACCAAACAAGAGAAAAAAGATTTTTCTTGTTTTAGTGGAAAAAATTCACATTGTCAAAAGGAAATTTTTTTTGCCATTGAAATTACCTGATTTAGAAACTAAAAAAAGCTTTTTTTCTCTCTACTGAAAACACCTATGACTCAGAGGATGAACTAGTTTGTGGTTCCTAAGTGAAGGCAGCAGTGTTATCTTGGAAAGCCTGGCTGATTTTTGGTGGGTCTACATCTCCTCGATGGCTGTTGACAAACCAGATTTCACCTTCCTCTTCCACCCCGACTTGACTCCAGGAATTTCCATTCCCAAACCTCTTTAGGCAAATCCTCTCTGAAGATTACCTACATTATCTGCTTCTCCCTGGAGACAGCTTCCTCTCCTTTGCTATCAATTAACAACAGCTCTCACCAACCCCTCAGTTTAATTGCACCATCTTTAAAAGCAGCCCTGACGTTGACGTGCCTTTTTCTCCTATTTTAGTTTCTCCCTCTGAATTATTTTGTTGCTCCTGACTGCAAACACCAGCACTGAAATCCTGGAGGATTAACGGACTCCTGCCCTGCTCTCTTGGCTCTGGGAGCCTCCTCCCCACACACGTGCCAGCACCTCACCTGAGGGCACCAGGTCTCCATGGTTTGTATCTCAGACTCCAGGAATCTCCTGAAACCAAAGGGGGTGATTGTGTGGAAAAGCTGTTTTCCAGGTCGTGCAGTCCTTTCTGCTGGGGATATATCTGGAGTGTTGAGTAAAAAGTGTAGGTCTGTGTGGAGGGCAGGCTCTGACTTACCCCAACAATCTGCCCTGGGGCTATAAATGTGAAATGCAGACCCAGGTGGGATCTTAATCCAAACAGCAAAAAAAGGAAATGCAGTGCAGACTCTCCATACCCTGTTTGTACCAAAACCAGGGTCAACCTGCCCCTTGTGTGCTCCTGTTCCCTTCCTAGGTTGCCTCTCTCTCCTTTCAGAGTTGCTTGTGCCACAGCAAGGCTGGGAGTGAATTTTGCTCAAAAACTTGGGTTCCTCAGCCTTTCCAAGGCACATTTTTTCCCTGAAAGGATGATTTTCCAATGGGAAAAACCAACTGGCTTCGATGAAAACCCTCTGTATCTGCCTGGTTCAAGCAGAGTGAGGACTGAGTGCTCTGCTCTTGTGGATATCTGAGGCTTGGTGTCTCTTTCCAGTTGGTGGCTGCTCCATGCAGGGTGTAACACTGGAAGGTGAGCACAGGTCCCCCCATACCCACCAGTGCACCCCAACTCCTGCTCCAGGGCATACACCTCCAGTATTGCAAAGAAACACGGACATGCCCTTGGGTCCAGCCTCATTTGAAGGTTAAAAATAACACAAAGGTGCTTAGAAAAATGAAAAAAAAAAAAAAAAAAAAAGAAATTAAACCANAAAAAAAAAGAAGAGAAATTAAACCACCCCCACACTTGAAAGAAACCTACCCCTTTAAGAAAGGATTGAACGTAATCTATTTCCAGCGTACGAGAGATCGGCTAAGGATTGCTGGGACATTTTCACTGACACAAATCTACATAATCGTTTTAAACTTCTCACCATTTCTTCCGATTATTCTCTTTCTGTCACTTTAGGAAGCTCTAAAACTGATTTTCTCTCCGTAATCTTCCAGTATTGCTTAGCACCCAAATCTCTAATATTTTAAGAAGATTATTTCATTTATAATTGATTGAGTGTATTTGCCAGTTTGCTACTTCAAAGATGTTGTGCTTTAAGGGGTTCAGGTAGAGCATTACTAAGTTTCCACCCCTTACCCCCCATCCAAAAAAAGAGGCAGAAAAATTTTGCATCCTGCCTGACACTTGATGCTTTGGGTTTTTTTGGGGGTTTTTTTTGGCTTTTAAAAAATATTATTGGTATTATTTACCTTGTCAGCATGCTGAATAGCTAAAAAAAGGGATCTCCAGAGATGAAAGGCAAAGTGAGCTGTCTCCAGCTGCAGGCTCAGGCCGTGGTTTCCATTGCAGGGAGCAGCTTGATGAGCAGTGATTGCAGGCAGCAGGCTCCAGCAGCACCACATCTCCCTGTGCACCAGCCTTCCCTCCCCGGGCCTGGCTGCCCACCTCGCTGTTCTCACTGCCAAAGGGATTGGAGAACTGTTAGCAGTTAAAATGGGGTTTTTTTTTATTTTTTGCCCCTCAGTGGACAGCAGGTTTTCCAGTCATATCTGGTCCCTGGGGTTGTTTTGTGCATCGAGGCAGAATTAACAACACGGTGGTGAAGAAAGGGGCAGGAGAAATGGGTGTGGGTAAAGGGAATTCCTGAAACACTTTGATGTCGGGAGTTGTCTTCATCCAGCTCAGGACTGGGCTGCTGCCACGGTAGCTGCTGCCTGTGGGTGAACGGCCTCCGTCACCCAGTGCTGGGCCTTGTCTTGCTGAGAAAGGCTTTGAGGGAGGGGAGAAGGGTGCAATAGGTAATATTTACTGAGGGCAAAGGCAGTAGGACACCCGCAAGCACAGCTGTGGAGGGAGAGAGCCCATTTAATGCACTGCCACTCCCCACCACATAGCCAAGAACCCTCAGAAATGAGGGGGAGATTTCCCATTCTCAGCCCTGCTCTGCTCTTCATTCTTTATCACCTGTGCGCTACTGAGGAGACACATGGCACAATGCTCCAAGGAAAGCTCTGAGCCCTCTCTTAGGGCTGGCAGAGACTTAGTGATGCTCTGTCACAGTCATTTCGGGAACGGAGCAGCTATCAACTAACAAGAATGAATTTCAAGGCTGATCACCTGCAAGCCAGGGATAATGGGAGGTCTGCACAATCAAACACGTCTCCTGTTATAGTAAAACAAGCAACACTTGAAAAAGACATGGAAACAGGCTTCTTTAAATCCAATTCAGGGATTTGGAATCCCCACTAAACGCTTAATTAATTTTTGATTAGCTGAGAACCCATTAAACAGACTGATTCTTCTAGCTTTATAAGTAACGGCAGCATGCTGCTTTAATTAAATTAATACTAAGAGATGTTCATTTTCAAATCCTTATGTTGGTTATTTGAGAAAAAATCATTTCATTCCCTTCCCTAAGAGGTTTACCATATTCTTTTATCCCAATACAGTATCTCTTCTCATTCTGTTTGTGTTGCCCTTGGTTTGCCTGGAGGCAGGATCTGTCACGGCCCTGAATTTGTTCTGCCCAAGGGACATGGGGGTGTCCCTGAAGTTTAGGACCAAGAACCTCATATTCCTACAGGGGTTCACCATATGGGTATGAGCAGTCTGAGCCACTTTTGTCATGGAGCTACCACTGGCTATTTCCTATGTCAGGTACTGGACATGAATATGATTCTTCTTCCACAACATAGCAAGGAGCTGTGAATTATCACCTCCTCTTTTGAGGGTCAGAGCCTGTCCAGGTCTCTGCTGTGACTACACTGTGTATCAGAAAACATTCCATGGCTTGTTCACTCCTGGTTTTCAAACCCCTACGGATTTCTCTGTTTCCCAGTGGAAGTCAGAGCTGCTGTCCACCCTTGGCTTCTTCCCCAATGACCAATACTTTCCTGTGTGTGCTGGATTCTCTGGTGATGAGAGGGTGGCAGCCAGGCCTTGGGCCTTTCCTTGATGATGGAGATGTGAAATGGATGCAGGTAACACTGGGTGTGATTAGGGAAGGAACACGGACTCATTCTTAGAGCAGAAGGATTCAAAACCTCCCCTCTGCCTTTTCTTCCACCCCCAGCAAGATATGAAATTGAAATTCGCAGTCTTTTCCCACTGCCATAATGGGTGAAAAACTCCTCCCTGCTCATTTCAGGGCCAGCATGTTGAAATTTGCAGCTTGGGGCTCTCCTTGCCTCAGTCCCAGGTCCTGCCCAAACCTCTGAGCCATCCGCCACTCTGAGACCAGCGTGAGCCTCCGAGGTCCTTGCCAGTGCTGAGCAGGGCCCATGAGCACCCAGGGAATTTCCATATCTATTTATTTATGCAGATGCACTGTGCCCAGCTCAGAGACCTGCCAGCCACACGAATCCTGTGTGACGACATCGCCTCCATGACGCTGCTGAACAGCTTTACATTGATTAGGATCCCAGAAGTGGGAATCCGTTCCTGCCGTCTGAGGGTTAGGATTACTTTTTTCCTTTTTAAGCTTCTTCCATTTGGCAGAAGAAGAACTTTTGCAAAAGTGGCTCTCAAGAACCCACTGCTTGGGTGAATCACTTGGGAATAACACCAGGCTCGGTACAGGTGTGATTTTCCTTACGCCATCTCCACGTCGTTTTGTCTTGATGTCCATCCCTCACTCCGTTTGCTCTGGGCATGTCTGGATTAAGCAGAGAACTCGTTTCACTCCTTGCTCTGTTTGTCCCAACAAATGAAGGGTGAAACCAGGCTTCCAAGCCACCAGTGACCCCTTCACTACTGCCTTTGCAGAGCTTGGATGTCACCTCAATCCCAGCTGGAGAAACTTGCTGGGGTGTTCCCCAAGGATTTAACCAGCCAATGCTGCCATCACGCAGCATCTGGAGAGGGGGGCTTGGAGAGCAGCCCAGCCCCTCATACCTTCACCCTCCTGCTCAGCTCCCCTTGCCTCCCCTCTCCCCACTGCCCACTCCTTGTTAGGAGCTGTCGGAGGCAGCTGGCTGCTCGTGCATTAAATTAGCAGATGTTGCTGCTACACAACATTAAGCACAACAATACTGTTAATGTGCCCTCCGGAGCCCTCTGCCTCCTCCTCACTGGGCCTCGCCAGACACAGCCTCTCCGGAGGCAGATTAATTTCAACTCTCTGGATCATAATAAATTAATTTTTATTAGAAAAGGCGGCGGGGGGGGTGGGGGGTGGTTCAGGACTGATCTCCTGAGCTGAAGAGATTTAAGCCAGCTGTCGACTGTCTCCTGGCATTTGGGTTAGGAAGTAAATACAGAAGGAGGGGATTTTTACAAAACACCCATCAGCCCTCCTTGCTGGGAGGAGTGTGAGGGGGGCTTGGAGGTAAGGGTGAAAAACCTGTGTTGTGGGGTTAATGCTGTACAGAGTCCAGGGCTAAAAAAAATGGAATGGGGATAATTTCTTTCTTACTCACGGGGAACACTTCCATCACGTTACCCTGACAATAACCCTCCCTAGATGTGAGGCTCTGACGTCCCACAGCAAGTCCCCACAGCCCCACAAGCCCTTCTGTGCTAAGCAGCATCCTTCCCAAGGTGCTTGCTGGAATAGGATTTACCAGCTTTGCATTGCCACCACTTTCAGAGGATGGTGGCACAGGCCTGCCAGTCCCTGGAACATCCCCACCCCATCCCCAACACCTGCCCCATGCCCAGCCCAGCTTCCCAGTCACAGCCAGGCAGCAGGTTCCTAGAAGCTGACTCTGTAGTGCCACAGAGTTTCTGAGCAGAGCAGATTTTGACAGTTCAGCCTCGTTGCCTTGGATGCTGAAGGCTCACAGCTCCTTCTGGCTTAAGTCAGGGCTGTCTGTACTCAGCACTTATGAAAATCAGCCCTGGGTCTCTGCTCAGATTAACAATCAGTGTGAGCACAGCGGCTGTGGGAGGCCCAGATCTTCATTTATCAGTGGGGAATGCATTGCCCCATCCTGGGTTTGGAGGACAGGGGATTTGGGCTCTGGCTGACCATCCCTAGCTTTACCACTGAGCTGAAAACTTGGGCCGGGTAGTTTTAGTGTCACCCCAAATACTTGCTGAGGAATCTGGACTCTGGCAGGGCGGTGGACAGAAAAGTTTTATCTATTAGTGCTGGGGTAAATGACAGTGACATTTCCACTGGTCATTTCAAAGGCCAAAAAATGCAGCCAATCTCTATGGCTGCAGCTGATCTCTCTCTCAGCACCCTCCAGATGTGTCCCCAGCTGTGGCCAGCAGTGAACACTGATGAAGGAATGTCACACAACAAACTCACAGGGATCCTTCACCAGAACACCCTCCTAAGTCCCAGATGTGTGGCTGAGGGACTTTCCAATGTAACAAAAAATAATTTCTTTCCTTGACTAAATTCTCCATTTGCCTTTGATAGTTCACAACGTCCAGTGGTGGGAAGCTCTACAGACTAAACAGGCTTTGTGTGAGAAATTATTTTTCCTTTTCCAGCTGGTCTGCATGTTTCAACTGCTGCTTACGGTTCTTCTAGAAGGAGGATACATGAACAGATATTTTCTGGGATTTTTTTCAGTCTACTTTATCACTTCCTCATCAATAATTTCTTTTCCAGAGATAAGAAAACCCTGTCACTAAAACTGTTTCTTATACAGACACTGTTCTATGCTCTGTTGGTAGCTGGCTCAAATACTTATAAACCCCCTGGATGTTCAACTGGTCTCTGCTGCTTTGATGAAAAAGTCTGTATTTTTGGTTGTGTAACTTATCCTGCACTGGGAGAGCAATAAAAAACCCTGTCCTACTCACCTGTATTTTTCTTCCCCATCATGACATGATCTAGGTTAATAATAACTCATGGTTATGGAGAAGGGTTAATTTTAACTTGTAGCCTTTTAATTTCTTGGTTCCCAGCCCATACAAGATGGAGAACTGCAGCAAGGCAAAGGAGGGGAAGCAGCTTCCACTGCAGAAATGATGAAAGCACAGCTCTAAAGCCAGGGCTAGAGTTTGGTATGGGCTTAGGTTGGAGCATGGATTTCCAGCTCAGGTGCTCCTGGATCAGGACACAGCAGTCCTTGGGCAAAGACCTGCCCCTGCACCTGATAAGCCTTTTGGAGCTGCTGGGCTGCACCGTCTGTGTCCTCAGCCCGTGAGCATCTCTTTCACTCCTCTACAGACGCTGTGCCAGCACCTGAAGCTGTCACCCCACATACTTCTCCTGAACTTCCCTTTGATGCGAGGTCTTGGGGGAAAGCAAACCGGAGCGCTCGAGTGCAGGGGATGGAAAGGAAAGTGGTGCTTGTGATAACACCAGATCAGGTTTCACTGAGTCCTTTTTCAAACACCAATTGAAAACCCCTCCCGCCACTTGACAAGTTTCCAAAATCCTCTTTCTTTCCAAGATCTACCCATGGCCCTTGAGCAGGGAGAAGAGGCTGTGAAATGAAAGACCTGTTTGCTCTGTGAAAGAGCTTGACAATGTGTTGAGAGAAAGTGATACTCACTGCCTTCAGAGCATTCAGAAAGGCGTCCATTTATCTCTCTCTTTTCTTTTTTCACCCGTCCTTCTTCTAAGGAATCTCTGGTTGTAATCCCTCTCCGGGATTTTTCACAGTAGTCTGATAATGTTAATATTTATCCTGGCTCAGAGATGAACTGACAGCATTGTGTTCTCTCCACTCTCATTTTATCTCTGTACATCTATCAGGTGTTCTGTATGGCTTTAGCTTCATCAACACCCAGCTTGCTGCTGTGACAGGTAAAATCACCTTCCATCACCCTCCACTTCTCTCACCTCCGGTAGTTTGTTTTCTCTGTTTTTACTATCTTATTAAAGGTCTAAAGATTTTCAGTAAGTCTAGAAGCACTTATAAGTGGTCAAAGTATTTGGGAGTTCTGAGAATTTTTTTGTTACGTGAGGAGCTCACCTTAAACACTGGCTTGCCATTGGATGACTTGTAATTATTACCAGTCATGTTAACAGAGACTCAGCCTATGTTCACACGCCCATCCCAAGCATGGATTCACACCTGATCTGCTTTTTTATATCACGTTTCTGCAAATTTCTGGCTGTAAGTACCCCATAGGCCATTGAGTTGAGTTTTCTCACTGTCTGGGCCGAGGCAGATTCTGGTCAAACCGAGTAAGAAGTTTTTGATGTGGCCACTCATTTCTCAATAGCAGAAACTGACAGTGGCTGAGCAGAACATCTGGAGATGTGAATGCCCAGGGTGGTTCTGAGAAGTCTTCTCTCTCCTCTGATCCAGGAGCACTGGATCAGGCCTTTCCAAACTGAGACAGCAGAGAATGTGAGCAGGAATACCAAAGGGAACAAATATTTAAAGAAGGCTGAAATATCAATAGCTCAAAGATCTTTTTTTTGTGATCTATG
This sequence comes from Cyanoderma ruficeps, assembly GCA_008694505.1. Taxonomy (NCBI): domain Eukaryota; kingdom Metazoa; phylum Chordata; class Aves; order Passeriformes; family Timaliidae; genus Cyanoderma; species Cyanoderma ruficeps. The sequence goes on from VZDJ01001247.1 coordinate 17,600,584, forward strand.
CTGAAAGCAGCAACCTCCCCAGAAAAATCCAGATCCTTACAATCAATAGTGCACTGCAGAGTCACAAATGAGTGTTCAGTGCACTCTTATGTTACTTCACATACTTCTCCATGTTACCTCACATGTCAGCACTCCCACCCGGGTGCTCTTTACCCCCCCATGAAATCACTGGGTCATGTAGAAGGGTGTCACTCTCTACACAACTTCCACCAGGTTGTAGCAGGGTTGACCCAGGAAATCACTGCTACCAAATGGTGCCACAGCTGCAGCCACGCAGGAATCCTGCACTGCTCCAAACAAAAGAAAAATACATATGCTAATGTCACAGCATAAAATTCACGAGCTCATTAATTATAATTAATTAATGAATTTTTACCCAGTGCCCCAGACATGGCCACTTCACTGCCTTTGGAACTCCTCCCATCATCTGACTCTGGGTGAGTCTCCTCAGTTAAACCAACGGAGCTTTTCCCAATTCTTCCACTGAATCTGAAAAATATATGCAGATTTATACAGACACACACTAAATACTCTGGGGGGGAAGGAGAAAAATAGACATTAATCAGATACTAAAGGACTTGTGAGACAGGGAGAAATATACATCTGGGCATAGTCAGGGGTTGTTTTTGAATGTTGTGTATCCATATATACAATTATTGTGTGTACGTATGTATTACTGTTCTGTTTTAAACTGCTGGATCGGATAGGATAAGAAGAGAAGAGAAGAGGCAGGAGTTAAATACCTAATAACACTAACGTTAGAGAACTGGCTAATTTGCAAATGGATACCACATGGAAGCATGTTTCCTCTAATCTGTGTTGCTTTAAAAAGGGGAAGAAGAAAAAAAAAAAGAAGAGGAGGAGGAGGCTGGGGTTAGTGAGCTATCTGACAGTCTGAGCAGCTCATCTGCTTGCAGGGATTGGGCTGCGAGCAGATATTCCCAAGTGCCTCGAGTATCAAGTACATTGGATATGGCTTTTGATCAGAGGGGCAAGGTGCTGCCTTCTCTTCCCCGGGGTGGTTCCCACTGGAGGCTCCCGATGGAGCAAGGAGGGAGGGTTTGGTGGCAGCGAGAGGGACAGGGACAGCTCCGCATTGTGTGTTTACACCAGAGCCTGGCCTTTCCCCTGCCTGTGTTCCTTGTAATTTCTGGAAATCAGAAATAAGCTGATGTGATTAGAGAAGAACAGATCTGGCTTAGTGCTCTTCAAGCTTAAAAAGGTGTTAAAGACTTGACAAATTATAATACGGAACCAATAGAGATCCTAAATAAGTACGGTTACCTAATTCCTTTACACTGAGGGGCAGAAATGAAGGGTGGCATTACTGTGATTGATGGACAGATAGCAGCCCGGCCAGGGAGAAATAGCTGAGAGCTGAAGCACATCAAAAAACATTTTACACCCAGCCCAGTCTTGATCTGGGTAAGCAGGGACGAGTTTTTGCTGGCTTTTAGCTTTATTGATGGTTTGATACTGGTGACCCAGTGGAAGCAGAGTTTTTGTGGTGTTTCTTCTCCTCGGGGAGGGGCCAAGCTGGGTTTTCTTTAGGTTACACTTTTTCTTTGTCCTTTTTTATTTTTTTTTTCTTTTTTCAATGCAATCTCAAAGTCATCTTGCATTAATTAGCCGTCATCTTAACGACACTGTTGCATGTTAGACGAAGAGATCTCTGAATTCAAATAAGACTTGACCCTAAGAGGGACCAGCTCCCTGGCTTTTTCTTCTCATCTCCTTAAATCTAAAAATTGCTAAGTGATCTCTGAGGCTCAGGCTTTCCTCGGAGATTAGTGTAAGAAAAGCCCCAACATCTGCAAAAGTGACTGCTTTTGACAACCGTACAGATATCTTAAAGAGCAGGAATTTCCCTAATAAAACCCCTTAAAATAAGTCTTCTTAAGATTTCTTAATGCCACAGTGATCAGTTTGCATGTTTCAGAAATTCAAGAATTTTTTATCTGCTTTGGAAAGTTATGAAAAAAAAATGAAGCAGGTTTATTTAAAGGGGAGAAGTATTTGAGATGCAGGAGAGACGGGGTAGAAAAGCTTAGGAACTGGTGATAAAACCATAAATTGTATAGCTCAGGGAATTTGTGGACTGACTAAAAATGACAAAGCAAAGCAGCCCAAGTTGGTCATCAGAATAATAACAAAGAGGACTTTTTTACCAAGGGAAGAAGGAAAAAAAAAAAAAGCACGTGGACCCTGTGGCATTCCACAGGCAATTTAAATAGCTTAATTCGGCATTGTTGTGATAGCCATATGCCTGATAGCCTGTGGGCCAGATCCTCTGCTGGTGTAAAGCCGAGGCTTTTCCACCTATTCAGCAAAGCATCCCTGTTAAAGACAGCGTTTAGGCATCTGCTGAAATGTGAGTGCTTAGGTCCCGACAAAGACACTGGGAGTGCAGCACCCGAGGGAGCTGCTCTGGCACATGCAGATGTTTAAGTCAGAGTATCCTGCAGCCGGGGCATGAGCCCCTCACCCAAAATTGCCGTGTATTTCTGAGCTCCTGGATGCTGGCACAAAAGGCCAGGCTGCCTGTGAGCTCCCAAAGCACAGAGAGATGTTGCTGGATGTCTCTGTAGGCTTCTGGGGCTTGATCTTGCCCTCCTTTCCCACCTGGAGTAAACACAAGGATGTGCAGCGTGTGGCAGGGTGTTATCAGGGCTGTGTGTGCACAGTGGGATGGGCTGGGCTGGGGTGCTGATGCTTCCAGGGGTAAGAGTCATCCCTGTGTTATCCCTGCTCAGCAGATCTGCAGCAGGGCCAGTTGGGCTGAGCACGGCAGAAGAGCCCTCAGAGTGTGTGCAGGGCCTGCAGCCTGTGGGGACAGCATCCACACCAACACCCCTGAGGCTGGCTCCTTGAAATGAGTTTCACTGAAGAAGTCACACTGAGGGCAGGATTGTCGGAAAATTTGGAGGGGATGTTTTGGTCAGGTTTTTTTTTGGTGGTTTTTTTTGGTGTTTGTTGTTGTTGTTTGGGTGGGGGTTTTTTTGTTGGTTTTTTTGTTGTTGTTCCCCCCCCAATTTGTGGGTCTGCAATAGGGACAGAAATTTAGTTGTCCGAATTTCTGATGCCTTCCTGCTTGCCTGCTCATGTACTTCATCCCCATAAAAACAAGTAGCTTTCAGCATTGGATATTCCCATTTAACATTTTGTTTACTTCCATTTTGATTTCATGTTCTAGAAAGATTCCGAAGGAATCCAGACAAGGCATGAGCATTCACCCTGGTGCTTTGTGTGGCAGCCAGCAAGAAAGATAAAATGGAATTTTATCAGGGATAAAGTATACAGAGATACAGGTTTAATTTGCACAGGGAGGATGGTGATGATCTTGTCTCCTGGTGCACATGACATGATTGGCAGGATGGAGGAACTCTTGGGATACAGCACAGAATTTTGTGCAAGATGGATGCATGTAGGCCCAGGATATTTGTTGAGGATATATCCCATTCACCCCATGTGCTGTGGGATAAGGCAACATAAGGCAGCAGGAACCAACACAGGAAACCCCACACAGTTATTTTTCCTCCTCCTTTCCCTTCGTGGGACACTTTCCAGCTCTACTTCAGAGCAGGGGGACATACTGGAATTACAGAATAACCCACTGAAACCAAGAAATCTGGTGCATGCCCAGCCCTAGCAAAGGTGGAGCAGGAAACAGATCAGGGATTAGAGCTACGAAGGGACAGAGGTTCACAATTACCATGTTAAGCCCTTCAGTCCAGCTGTAAAGCCTCTGAAGCACTACCCATCTCCTGCTTGACCTTGGGTGCCCCTTAAATCTTTTGGGTGTGCTGGTTTGCAATGCTAAAATTCCCAGGTGCTGAGAGATGGGTTGCTCCTGGGAGCACCCCTGCCATGCCTTGGCTGAGCAGCTCAGTGCCCCTTATCTGGTCCTTGAGGTGTTCTCAGCCTTCCTCACCCATGAAGTCCAGCCAAGAAGAGCTCCCAAAGACCCAAACAAAGCACAAACAGTGATGGTGATGTTTAGGGATCAGAGAGGGCAGTAGAAAACTTTGTGGGTGCCGTTTTTACCCTCTTTATTTGTGTGTCCTTGCTCTGGTCCAGCAAATCGGCAAACAATTTTAGAGAGTGTTGTAAGTTAGAGTACAGAAGAGAATATTTCATTTGGAAGGGACCTACAATGACCATTTAGTCCAACTGTCTGACCATTTCAGGGCTGATTAAAATTTTAAACAAATCCCAGAGTTAAGGTTATCCTAGAGCTGAGTACATGAATGTCTGTATGTGGGAGATATTGGGTCAAATCCCCTCAGACAGGGGTGTAAATAAATACCCTGTGTAACATGTGGGAGTGTAACGTGATGTCACGGGATCAGCCCTCGGATTCTGAAAATTTACTTGAAAGCTTAATATTTTTTCTTACAAAATGTGAAGCTTTGGGGTTTTTTGTTTGTGTGAAGCTGTTTTTGCTTTGGCTGGGATTTTTTTTTTTTTGTTTGTTTGGTTTGGTTTGTTGGTTTTTTAAGAAGGAAAGCGGGACACTTTGTTAATGGGACCATCTCAGATTGCAAGCCTCAGAGAGGAAAACCAGATCTGGCAAATTCGCCTCTCAACCTCTCTGCGTCTCAGTTTCTTCACCTGTGAAATGGGCACCAGGTTGCTTAGACTGCCTCTTCCAATGTGCCAGTACACTGCAGGCTCCAACGTGACACAGAAGGTGCAAATTAAGACTCAGGTGTCTTATCCCTATGCAGCAGTATCGAAAATAATGCTCTGAGTGAGAAAAATTGTGCCACCATAAGGAGAGTTTTATTTAGGACACTGCAGATCCGGATTTGCTGCCAGCAGCCTAAAACTAACAAGAACTTGGAGTGGGGGGAAAAAAAAAATCCTTTCTGGTTTTATATCTCAATCAAGAAGAACTGTCCTTTTTAATTCAAACGCCGGGGTCTAGAGTTGTTTTCCCTGCAGATGCCGCGTTGTATTGGGAATATCAGGAGCTGCCAATTGCAATAACAGTTTCTAATTCCAAATTAATTCAGTGTAAATGAACTGTCAAGAGAAGATTGATTTGTTTTGGTAATTGCCCTGATGCAGGCTGCTGGGTGACAGCGGGAAAGAGCAAAGAAGGGAGCTTTGGCAGGTCTGGCTGAGCCTAAGGGTGGATTGAGGAGACGGAGACCTAACTGCAAATATCATCTGTCAGGACCACTGCTGAGCCCCGTGCTTTTTTCCAGCCTTCAACTATGTCTGCAGGAATGAAGCCAACACTACAAAATGCTCCTTGAGTTGAAGACATTGGTGTGTTAGGCAATTGGGAAAGGGGGGAAAGAAAGAGACCTCTCCATTGGAAGGTCAGCTCGTTGTCCTGCCCCCACCTCTGCTGTGCTGGTGGGTCTCCAGCCCTCACCTGCTGCCTTGGAAGGCTGACCTGACACAGAGACTGGACAGACCTAGAGAATAAATTAGGTATTTGTTGAAAGGCCTCCAGGATCCACCTTGGGCAGGACAGGGCTTGACCAGGGCTACACCCAGGCTGAACTAAGAATGGTCACAAAATGGCTGAACAGTCACGAGATTTTACATTTTTATAAGTTTTGGTCCATTTGCATATTGGGGTTTAATTGTCCAACTACAGCTTCAGGTTGTGAGGTCCCATCCTTCTTGTTTCTCTCTTTGGTCCACTGATGTTTATGCTTTTGGGCCTGAAAGTTGTCCTTGGTCCTCAGCAGGAAAAGGATTTGTCTTGTCTCCCTACTCTGTGAAGAGAGCTGACTGGCACTTCAAATGAGGCTCAGAACTACATCCCTAGGTAGCACAGCACCTGCAAATATGAAAGCTAAAGCTTAAGGCATCCTGCCTCCTCTGTGGTGGACAAATGACAGTCTCACTGCCTCGTGGCTGGGAAGGGATGAAAGCAAGGGACACAGGGCCGGGTGAAGGCCTGACAGGGTGTGACAGGCCACATGGGACATTTCATGCTGCCTGAGACAGGTGGGAGAAATGTGGTTCCCTGAGCAGCTCCATGTGGATGTGTCCAATGTGTTGAGCCCTTCTCAAGGACTTCACCTGCCACCACAGTGTGTGGAGTGATCCATACACAGACCTGCTGATGCTGTAAGGCCCACCCAAACAAGGTATTTTGGCAAGAAATTCAGTGTTACACTCCCAGCAGTGAGGGAAAAGGCTGAACAACCCAGCACATTAGGAAGCAACACTGTCTGTAACCCAAAAGCAGACTTTGGAGGGTAGGCCTGTGGCATTGACTAGTCCAACAATGTGTAGATATCCCAAAAGGAGCAATGAGCATGTGCTTTTTAATCCACGTTACAGAATAATACATAAACTTTTTAAAAATTACTCCATAGATACAGCATTCAGGCCATTTCTGCAGTCTGTAAAACAGCAAGGCAAGAAAAATCCCAGAGCAAATGACACGGTAAACTGCTAAATGTTAATGAAGTTGCTCGCTAAATAACTGCCAAACAAACTAGCTTTTGCCTGCTGTATTTTTGGGGTTTGTTTTTGTGCGTGTGCTTAAATTCCCTGATCAATACAGGTGCTGTGTGACTGAATTGCTAATGGAGTCTGTAGATTAGTTTATCAATAGCATTTAAATACTTTTCACACTTGCAGTAGATTTTGAATTATTTATTTGTTTCTGGTCAATTGCTTATGATCTCATTAGCATTTGTCTGTAAAGTGATACTAGACATGCTCGAATACTTTAAAGATTTCATGGCTCTGCAACTTTGTCTGGGAACAGGAGGTGTCAGGGCTTAAACTCACAAAATCCTACAACAGCCCTTTTTAAGGCAGGGGCTTGCAGGAGGGGAACACTCAAAATCTGCTTTTTGGGGAAAGGATGGAGGCAAGCTTGTAAGTAGACTGCTGCTCTGGAAAGTTCAGCCTTCAGAGTGATTCCTGAAAATATGACAAAAGAATACTGCCATGTTCATTCTGAATTTTGGGCACAGAACCTTTCAGGGATATGTCTGGGATGCCACAGAAACCCTCTAGACAGGCTAGAATATGAACTAAAGCCTCTTGAGTCCTTTTCTCTAGTCTTCATAACAAATCCATTCATCTTCCTAATTGCAAGAGTCACAAATATGCTAAACAATCTCATTTCATATGTTGTGTTATTCTGATTTGATAGAGGAGGGGTTGCATTGTCCTGACAGACTTTACATCTGTCTTTTTGTCTTTTGATATGTCACACGTAGACTCCACACAAAGCTCTTAACAAGATGAATACATCTCAAAAGGGGAGGGGCTGTGTCTTAAAAACACTGGAAGTATATGATTTATAAGGGTTATCAATGTACTTTAAGAAGGGGAGAGCAGATTAAATGTAAAGCCAGGCTAGAAAGCAACAGGAAGGGACAGCAGAAACATCAGTTGAAGAAGGTTGTGGAAGGAGGACACTGTTCAACCCTTAGCAAAGGCCTGGAATGTCCCAATATCAATTCACAAACAAGAAGAGAGCTGGGGAGCAAAACCAGGACTTGCTACCTTGGGTTTTAAGAGGAACACATTACCCAGGAGGTCTGAAGCGAGACTGGGAAAAAGGAAATCTCCTTCTGGGAATCACCCATGCCATGACTGCTCTCCTGTGGACTCTCACCGCTCATCTCGTGGGCCTGAGAACAGCCAGGGGGTGTCATACTGCGGAGTGTAAGGTACTGTGCTGGTTTGCCACCCTCAGGCTTTGCTCTGGCCCTACTCCACTGCCCTGTGCAGGAGCAGATGGATTGATCTGTTCCCTGATCTTACCCCTGGTGTCTTTGCCTTGGAGACAATGGACTGCAGCCAGGCCATGTTAGGAAGCAGAGGCCCAAAAGCTCCAAGATCTTCCTCACCTCTTACGGAAGCATCCACAGGATTTTTTCTACAGGATTTACTGCCAATCCTCCCATTTTAAGGTCTAATCACATAGTAATGACACATCCCATCATGCTGAGCTGTTGCTAATTTTAGAGGCATTGGCAGCACTAGAGAGAGATTTTGCCAAATTTTCAGCTGCAGAGCCTCTTCTGAAGTGGCCTGTACAATTCACCTTAACCAGCTGCTAAGAGAAAAGGAAACAACGCCCAGACCTGTGTTTTCTGTCAGCACTCTGAGCACCTCTGAACACTGCAGGCACGATGGAGAGCCCTGTTTTGGTGTCAGGACATTTCTTAGATAAAATGAGAGTATCTTTATATTCCTAAGTATAACCATAGCTAGGACTCAGGCAGGACCACAAATCGGTGTCAAATGTTATTCCTGTGGTCATCATCAGATGTAACCTGCTTCCTTTTCCCTTCAATATCTGCTTGATTTTTTCCCCTGATTAAGGCAAAGTGGGCACGTATGAAAGGGTTTCTGTGCTCTTTGGCTGGTTCTGGTGGAATAACCAGGACTGTAAATTAAATCCACTGGAAATCTGGCGGTCATCAGTCCTGGAGAGTGAGAAGAGGGAGCCAGAGTTCATTGTCTCCTGCTCAACTTGGCTCCCCTGTAGATTCACTGTTCCTCCTCCCCTGCAGCAGAGCCTGTGGCTGCAAACACTTTTATGGCAGGGAGAGACAGGACAACCTCATGAGTCTGTCATGAACCAGCCACCCTGTGAACAAGTGAAGCTTATTCAGAATGACCCATCATGTCCCTGTAGGATGCCCCCAGTTCCCCTGAGGAATGCCCTAAGAATTTGCAAGTGTGAATTGCCACATGTGCCGTACACTTTTGGCAGAGAAATCCAGGTGCAATTTGGTGGCGGCCAGGGACACCTCACAAAAAGGAGGACAGAGAGTCCCACTGAATCCCCTGGGGAAGGTCTGGCAGAGCAGTCACAAGTAATCTGAATACTGTATGACAAATACGGTGTTGTTTTTGGCAGATACACATATATTTGGCAGATACATGTATTTTCTCCCCCCGACAGGCTCTGGAGCCATGCAGGACACTGAGTCAACTGGATCACAGACACAACACTTTTTCCTTTCTTTCCTTTTTGTCTTCTTTTCTTTCCCCTCTCTTTCTTTTTCTTTTTCAGTTCAGCCTAAATAATGATCTAGGACAGCACTGTCTCTTTAAAGGTGGCCTTTTTAACTGCATCCTAATCTTCTTCTATCCACTTGGACCTTGGATTTAAAAAATTTCACCAATCCGGATTTCCAAATCCTTGCAGATTCTGAGGGGGCTTGTTTATGGAAGTATCCTTTAGAAAACGGCTTAGACTTTAAGATGAGGAAACGCAGGGAGCTAATGTGAAGATTTAGGACTTTCTAGGAAGCTTGCAGTGCCTAAGCCCTGCTTGCTTGAGCAGTCTGAAGGTCCTTTTGCAGACTAAGAGGGATTAATACCCCTTTAACCAGCGGGGCTATGCACACATTCATAAATATACCATCTCCCTCTAATCGCTTCGCTCCCTAATCCACAATGATTTCTTAGGAATTATCATTTTATCTCAGCTAAATAAGCACATTCCTTGTGCTTTCCTGTAGAAAAATAAAATATTTCAGAAGATTTTCTTTTCAGCTGTGGTGCCACAAAAACCAAGCCTTTATTTAAGACCTTTGGTAAATAAAGGAAACTTTGTTTATTTGCCTCCCAAGAGAAGGGCGCTCGGTCACATCCGCCCAGCATCTGCCTGCTGATCCACCCACTCCCAGCCCCAGTGGCTCCCCTGGAGTCAGGACCAGGCTCATTTGTTTGCCCAACACCTTGTGAAGTGACAGCACCTCTCTGTATGCACGACACTCAGGTGGAAAAGGTTTTGGCAAATTACAGCTAATGCCAACGTGATGATTGTTGAAAGAGACCATTTTTGAGAATCCCATACAGTATCTCATGTTTATTTTGTAGATCTTTCTCCATCTCTTTCTCTTTTCAGATTCAGTGAACTTTTAATATGGTTTATTTTTTTGCATTTGACTTGCCCAAGCTCAGCTACCTTACGCAGGACTATCAGTTTTGATTTGGGGGAACATCAACCTTTATTTTTGCAACATACCACTCTCTGGGTTCTCATGCAGCAATATCCTGCTGGGTGTAAGTACAGCTGCTTGCATGGGGTTGATCTTGGGGCAGGGAGGAACTATGAATAATAAGGAATCTGACTTCTAATGGCATTTTAAAAAGAAAAGAAAATAGTTCTTTTTATTGCTAAGAATATTGCACAGAAGTGGGTATTTCTTTGGTAAATCACTCCCCACTTAGGCTTTGGTTTCTAAAATCACTTTCAAATCCAGAAATGAGTTCAGGCAAATTCCAGCTGAAGTGAAACACTCAGCTCTGGGAAAGGCTTTGAGTTTAATATGAAAAAAAGCCTCTGAATTTCCTCTATTTCTAATTCTTACTCAGTTAAACTCTGGCCTATCACAAAAAAAAAAAATAACCTTGAGAATCAGTGCAGCTGTGCTGCATGGGAAGCTCCAGCATCTATAGGTTTCAATGCCCACAGGTCAAAAAAATTGTTATAAAACACTTATTCTGGAACATTTTATTTTTTAAATAGGATTAATGTGAAAAGATTGTTGTAGAAAATCACAACTGTTTTGGAGCAGCTCTGTTTGTTTAACATAAATATTTCAAAAATAATTTGGGATGTGAATTAAAAAATACATCTCTTCCCTTAGTAGATGTAATAATGATAAAAGAAGAATTAGAGCTATCTCCAAGTATTTCCAGGTTCAGAGGTATTTGAATCTGTGTTTTCTTTTATGTCTCTCTCTACTGAGACCATTCAATTTAATAAGAAGTGAAGTAGTGTGACAAATCTGCTACAGCCTTTTATTACTTACAGTCCCTATGGGCTTTATATTTTTTCTTGTCCCTTGCCCCTTCCCCATTTCTCTGTGGTCAGAAGAGAAATACAGAAGCCATGACACGAAAATACAAATGGCCTACACTGAAACCTTTGTCTTGAAAGGTGTGTTTGCAGTGAGCACCCCAGGCTGCTGTCCATGTGTGCAGAGGACTGACCCTGACCAAGAAGATGAGGAAGAAGAGTCCCACTCTCCCTCTTTGCCAGGAGATCCCTCAGTGTTTGCTGTGCCTGCAGCTGGGCTCAGTGTAGATCTGGCTCCTGCCCACCCTTCCCTGCACATGGGGACCTGGATTTGTGTCTCATGGAGCTCAGGGGTGGGACTGACTGAGCTGAAGTGAATGGGTGTGACAGCTCTCAATTGAAATCTGCTCTCATAGCAATGCCATTCTTTGTGGAGAGATGCCTCCAGCTGTTTTTGGAGGGTGTTTCCCCAACCACAGCTCTGCCACCATGGCATCTCCCACCTTCTTTTGCTGGAAGGTCTTCAAAGCATCCAGAACAACAGAGGGCCAATATTCCTGGCTCTGGCTTTTAACCCGTTTTTGCCTACTGATTCCAGTGGGTTCCCCCACGGTGTTAAAGGGCTTGGAGCCCTTCTGCCAGGAGGATGTTTCCAGTGTTATTTCCTAAAGCCTTCTTGCAACGACACAAATACCCACCATGTTCCCAAGACCCTCAGTTCAACCTGAGACTGATCTGATCTAAGGGAGATTTCTACCTGGGCTGAGGTCCAGGCTTCTCATCTCTCCATACAACGCCCTGCCCTAATGCTCATTGAAAGCCTGAAAGTGGCTGGGAGGATTAGCTAATGGGTAATTTCAATGGGTCATTTCATAAGAGATGTGTATGATAGGCAAGCTTGAAGCCTTGCTTAAACCCTGTAGCTTTGTCTTGTCTCTGTGTGTCTCTTTGTGCCTTTGCCATATGTCTCTTTGCTACTTTTTCTGTTCTCATCTTCCACCCCATCAACTGCAGAGCTCTTTGTGTTCTCAGGCAATCTCAGCTAAAGCTCATTTTTGTCAATGAGAGTCATAGACTAGGCCTTCAAACTCCATCTGACAACGAATCTGCCCCACATGGAAACAGAAAAAAGTAAAGTCTAGGGAAAAGAGCTTTCTATGTGCCTGGACATACATACACAGATTTATTTTTTCATTTCTTATCTTAGTGTTTCTCTTTTAGACTGAAAGATCAAAAGGGTAGGAAATTTCTGATAGCGAGCCTAGGAAAGTATATATAAAGGCTGCTAATGGCAAACATATTTACTGCATCTCCCGGATTTAATAATCCTCATTAGAGCTGGAAAAACAAACATATTATGCCTTAACCTGTAAGAATGTCTTCTAATGGAATTTGAGGAATTAAAACATGGACCCAAGGTTTATCAGCCTGTTGCTAGGAGAGCCGCAGTCTGTGTTTGCTTAGGGAATCATCATCAATAATCCCTTAATCTAATAGCAAAATATAGGAAGCTGCTGCACTGGAATGACCCTATTGGACGCAAGCAGTAAGCAACAGAAGAGAGCTCCAGGGTTACCCAATAGCAGCTGTGGAGTTGTGGCTGTATCCAGGAGAAGGCCGTGTGTGCAGGCACCTGGGAAGCGTATGAGGAGACTTCTTGTCACTGAATGGACCTCAGCAGAACAACCAACCCTGTTGTGGGATTTCCCCAGGAACAAGAGGATCTAAATGCACCAGGATGGATGTACAGCATCAGGTCAAGCACCTGCTGGAAATAGTATTGACCCTATTTCTGAAACTGCCCAAAAGGGAGGGTAGGTGGAAGAATGGGGAACATTTTTCCAGGATACTCTCTGTCACTTTGTTGTCTAGAGAGCCAGCAGTGGTATCTTGGAATGGAACATCTCTTTTTTCTTCATAAATTTGTTCAGTTGCATTTTGAATTAAAATGAAATCTTGACATCCAAACCATCACTTATTGTGGAATTCCTTAATGTATTTACAAGCTCTGACTATGTTTAGTTTGGATCCCTGTTTGTTGGTGTCATTAGATTATGTCTACTTCTTGTACTGGAAGAGACAGCAAACAAACAACCTTTATTTGCTGTCTCTGAGCTTCCTTCCACTTTGTAGATATACAAGTGCAATTTCAGATGCCTTCCCAGGAACATATGAGCACAAGGAATACAAAGAATTCCCTGAATCTTACATAATTTTGTTTCCATCTGTTTGAAAGGCTTAAATAATGAGCTTGCAATCAAGACACCTAAGTTAAAAATGGTGCAAAAATGGTGCAATCATTTGAATTCACATTTGAAATATTGTAAACCTTGATGAATTTTGATGAGTGGATAACACACAGCGGTGTTTGTGTGCATGTCAAAGGAAAGGTGGCAGAGTGCAGTAGTGAATTTCCACTTAACCCATTGGACAGTTGGCAGTCTTTTTTGAGCAGGCACAACATAGCAAAAAAGCCCTTCCAAAACTGTCTGCACTGTCTGACATTTGTTTCTGATAACCTCTTTTTGCTGATAAAGTCCTCTGAAGAACCATTCTGGTAGCAGAGCTGGAGACTTCAGTTTCTTTTCACAAGACAGTCCAGAAAGGTGAAGGCTCCATTTCAAGGTGAGCACACTGGCCCTGGGTCAAATCTCTCATAAATCACTGTCTAACTCTTGCATCACCCATCCAGTGCCTAGGATGAGCATTGTGATTTACTGCTTAATTCAGAACTCAGTCCAAAGTCAATTGGAGTCAGGAGGTTGACACCAAGAAGTTCAGCCCCTAAGGCTGTTTAGGCAGGACTTGTGGAAGGACAGACTTATAGCCACAAACCTTGTGTCACTCTTTTTTCACTATTCTTTATTTTGATCTATGTCTCTGTGTTTCTCTCTCCCATCCCACCTCTTGGATTTGTGATGTCCATAGGTTCCCCAAGGTCTGAAAAGCAGTCGATGTCAAAGTTCTTGTTGTCCCATGGGAGAGGGGACAGACTGGCAGGAAGTGCCCACAGAAAGAAGTGAGGTGGATGGGGGACATTGTCCTTCTGCTGAAGCTGACTTGAGCTGAATCTGGCCTGAGGAAGACCCAAGGTTCCAGCTTGGGTAGTGTACCCTGGCATCTACATTTCCTACCCAAGTGGGGGGAACTCATTACAGCTATTGTCTTTAATATCCATCCTTCTCCCCAGTGAGAGGAGTCAAAGATTACATCACCCAATCTCAGTCTACTACACCCTTCCCCAGCTGCTGGGAGAATTCAAGGCCCATTTTTCCATCTTGGCCCTGAGGCCAGACCCTCCAAGCCTCTGGGCTATGAATGAACTCCCAGCACTTCAGGGCCTCCGACAGCACCAGGAGGTTATCCTGAGTGGGGGAGACAAAGCAACAAAACTGGGAGGCTTTGATGATGTCCTTGGAAAAAGCCAAGCCGTTTTTCAAAGAACAGCCAGGATAAGTGTGCAGAAAGGTTTTGTTACCATAAAGAGTTTAATGTTCTTCTCAATGCCTTTGGCAACATCCTCAGCTTTCAGGGAACCACACCTTTTGGTCCTACCAAAGGGTAGCCAGCAGCTTCTTCAGGGATAGAAACCTGGATGGGGCTTTAGGAATCTGCCTGGACCTACTAGTGCTGGGATACCTGCACTGTTATACCATGAGCTCTGAAGCCTGTTTAGGAGGTGAGATCACTGCTGTGCCACTCACCTGTGTGGGGTCTGGGATGTTCAATACAGTCCCAGCCTCTCTCTGCTGCAAAAACTTCCAAAGTCCTTTCACTCTACCAGGCTACCTGTTCTTCAGAAACTTGCAGGAACTTCCCAGCTGTCCAGGAAAAGCATCCCTTGGATGTCAGTAGCTGACATTGCCTGGGGACTCAGAATAGATTTTGGGGAGGGAAAGTGGGGAAGGAGCTGAGAAGAACACAGATGGACACATACACACACACACACACACACACACACACACATTGGCTGCTTGCATTGATCTCTTTTTCAGGAAATCATGGACTCTAGGAATCTCCTGACTACAGCACCACAAGAGCTTCCATGGGCATCCCTCAGAGCCCACTGCAGTGGGCAGAACAGCCCCATCTGCTTGCAGATGAGAGGAAACAAACATAGATAATCTCAAGGTTCATCCAGCTTTGCTACTCCCCTCAGTTAATCCCCTACCAACAGTGCTGCCCACGGAACCACAAGGCTCCAGCCGCCCCTGGACACTGCCAGCCCACTGAGGAAAGCAGCAGCCAATCCAGAGCTGGCTCTTCTCCTGCCCAAAAGCAACCTCCCATGCAAATTTCTGGGGGAGGGACCCCCATCCCATTGGCCCCTGGCAAGCACAGGCTGGTTGGTCCATGTCTGGTTCCACACAGTCTGGCAGGAGACACAGGGAGCCAGATTCGGGGTGGGCCTTGGTGGCCTCTGTTCTGACCATATGGCTACATGAATCTTGTCTAACAGTGATTTTCCTTAAATGCAATCCTTTAAGGTGTTAAATCTTGCTTTAACTTATTTGGCTGATCCAACTTAGATCAGATTATGTTTGTATTTATTGGGATTTATGGATGTATGATTGCCTCTGAGCCCATATGGACAGCTAATTTGTCAATTAGAGCAATGCTGATCATTGCAGAAGCATGGCAGAGGCTGTTAAGCACCATTATCGGTTTCAACCTGGTCTGACCTTGAGACACACATTTATTTTGTCTGACAACCTTTTATTCTCACTGCCGGATTACAGATGTGTAAATTGGGCTAAAACCTTGAATATTCATCTTAGGTATGTCAAAAAAAGAAAAAAATCAGAACTTGTTGGAGATGAAGAATATGCCAGGGAGAGCTGTTGAGCTGCATGCAGAGAATGGGACCTGCTTAGATCTTTCGTTGTATTGTATTTGTGGCAGCAGTGGAATTGGGGACCAGGATGGCAGGATAGTGCCCTGGGAGTCTAATTAAAAACAATGGTCATTTTTCAGGCAAGAAGAGTTCAGCTCTGATTGCTAATTAAAGGCCATTATTCCTGTTTTGTAGCAGCTATAGCAAGGGCAATTTTTGTCCGAAATCAGAGGTAAAGGGTGTAGCCTGGCGATTTCAGTAGCAGTAATAGTAAATATCTCCATGCCAGCCTCATCCAGTGACAGGTGGAAAGGCTGGGACAGTCCTGTCATTTTGGGCTGCAAGAATGCATCACTGGATCATGTTTAGCTTTCCATCCATGAGAACCCCCAAGTCCTTTCCCACAGGGCTGCTCCCAATGGCATCTTCTCCCATGTCTGGGATTGCCCTGACTCAGGTGCAGCCTCTGGCACCTGGACTTGTTGAACTTCATCAGTTTCCCCTGGGCCCACTTCTCAAGTTTGTCCAAATCCCTGTGGGTGACGTCCCATCCTTCAGGAGTGTCAGCACACCCGCTCAGCTTGGTGTCACCTTGCTAGGCTGCACTCGATGTCACTGTGTCTGTGCCATATCAAAAAGTGCCAGCGCCATGACACAGCTCTGAGGGACATCACTGGCCCCCAGCCTCCACCTGGACATGGAGCCATTGTCCTTAGTGATGTCTCAGAAGGGGCTGGCCTCAGGGGTGTGTTAGAAACCTGGGGGAGAGGCAAAAAATAACCCTGGTGTGAGGTCAGCCCTCCTTCCCCTGTCCATCTCAGGTAAACCATGGTGAGCTGAGCCACATGGAAGTGTCAATGTCAGATGTGTGTGGGCCCAAGGTTAAGTGGGTACTTGGGGTTTTGTCTCATCTTTTTAGAAACCAGGTGTCTAGGCATTTGCTAGGACTGGGATAGGGTGTCTGTAGGTGATTGTGCCTGGTAGAGGAAGAATGAATCATCTGCAGCTGCTGACCTCCCCATGGATTGAGAAGGAGCTTTGACTACTGCTTTAAATGAAATGCCTAAATTTCAAACAGGCACCATCAAGTGAGATGAATGCTGCTGTGGGTATGGGATGCAAATGTGGGCCTGGAGAGGGGAGCTAAGTGCCTCTTAACCAGCTTCCTTGCCTTCCTCTCAAGCTCCCATGACCACATTAGTCAGATACTTCATAAATCATTTGTCTGAAAGAGCAATTGTTCCACACACATCTCAGTGATTCTGCACTCGTCACCTTGACCCTGGTGTCTTACAGAGAACAAAAATCATACCCACACCTGTTAAAGGACAAGGCTAGGAACTAAGGAATAGGATTGTTTTAGCAATATGCCCCCAGCCTTACTGGTTGTAAGGGACTTCATCCTGTAGATGATTAAGAGGACTGAACCTGTCAATTTGCCATCAATACTGAATTATTTCTATTGCAATCATCAAGTCTACAATCTAAATCAAGAGGGATTTTTTGTTGGTTTTTTTCCTAAGAATGTATAGATTGGGAGGAACATGAGAGTAGGAGATCATATCAGTTTTGTCAAACTGCTTAATAAATTGATAAAAAGGGAAGACAGGAACTTTTCATTTCAGTGATTCGTAACTGGACATTGCTCCCAATGAAACTCTTTTGTTTCTTGCTACCAAAGAAAGGAAAATCTCTTTGATGCTGCTTTGCCTGGAGAGATGGATTGGTTGGAGTCCCACAGCCTCTTGGGTGAGAAAATATCCCACAGTGGAAAAATTCTATTCTGAAGATAAAAATCATGAAAATATTAACTCTTCAGAGTGAACAGGGTGGTTGCTTGTTTACCAAATGGGACGTGTAAGCCCATTACATAAAATGTCTTTCATGGCCCATATGCTTTCTAAATTAATCAGCTTTGAGTCCTGCTAAATCCCAGATTGAGATAACAAATGAAGAGCTCAGCTGACTGGGAGGAAGGCAGCCTCTTTCTGCTGGGTATTAAAAAGAGTTAAAGGTCACATATTCCCCATGTGGATCCCCCAAAAAAGAGATCATGCTGATAACACCTATGGCTTTTGCGTGCTAAGTAAGTATTATTGACAGTGAAATTCATGTCAAACAACCAAAGGGCAAAGTTTCAGATTAAAACTCACGTGATGGCTTTGTACAGGATGGAACACCATATCCTGAAAGAAGATTTTGCTTTCCCAGTGGTGCTGGGATGATATTTACAAGGCAGGGATGAAGATGCTCTTGGCTGACACGTCAAACCAACACAAACAGCAAGCCTTTGGCTCTGCCCAGCCTTCTCCTGGGCTGCATTTGGGGTGGCCATTCTGCTGGTTGTCACCAGGTACAGGCCACTGCTTCTTGCCATGAGATGTGCATCCGTGAGGAGGACCAGTGTCATCTGGAAAGGAGATGTGGCGTGGCTCACAGCAGGCCTAGTGTGCAGGCAGTGCACATTTGATGTGAAATTTCTGTAAATGTCAAATAACCTTTCTCTCAGCTATTTCTCCCGCAAAACAGCTCTTCTCGATCCCACTTCACTTGCCTTTTTTTTTTCTTTTCAAACTTGAAGTACTTCCTCCCAGTTTTAAACTTTTTATTCTTGCAATAAAAACTTTGCTTCTTTGTCAGCTGTCAATTGCTTTAAAAAAATGCAAGCGTAAGCACAAAATTTTCAGTAACTGCAAAATTTTTTGATTGATCAACAGTTTTCCCAGAGGGTGGATCTATGCTTTTCCATCAGGCTGTCAAATTTATACTGACAAGTGTTCTGTACAGTGTTTCCACGAACACTTGTATCTATCTGTACCTACAATCAACAGATTCCTTGCCAGGAATTAGAGAAAATGATCAGTCCAGCAAAGTTGCTATCTTGTGTTTGCTGTCCTACTGTCCAGTGTTTTGCACATAATTTAAAGATTAAAGTGGGTTTTTTTTGGGATCTGAGCACAGGATATCTGCTAGGGCTCTGAGGTACCAGATGCCAAGCCCTGTCTTGTCATAGTCCCTCCAGGCAAGAGGGACTAAGCAAGAGCACCTCACCTGTGCTAAACTTGGGCTTCTCCACCCCAGGAGGATGGGCTAAACCCACCCCTGTTCCCACACTGTGTTTGCACAGCGTGGATGGAGATAGGACTGGGATCCAGCTCCCTGGATTGCTGGAAATGCTGGTGTACCCTTGCTATTTTCTGGTCATTGGAAATATCATCACAGGAAAACCATTGGTGTTCCTGTTGTTTTAACTTTGGTACTCCATAGTTTGAAATTTTAGGAAAAGCTTCCACACAGATCTGCTCTTGAATGCTAAGGAGGATATCATCACCCACACTCATCATTCTGCTATTGCATAAAAGTGTTCCAGCTAGATTAAGTTCATCTGTTTGAGTTAACAAAGAGAAGGTTAAATGGTGACTTGATTTTCATCTATAAATACTTTCCCAGGAAGCAGAGTTCTGGTAGCAGAGAGCTTTTTAATCCAGCAGACAAAAGCTGAACAAAGCCCATTGGTTAGGAGATAAAGCAGATAAATTTAGAGCAGAAATGAAGGACAGATTTTTGGGAAGGAGGAGGATTATCCATTAATGAACCTTTCCAAAAGTTTTGGGTTCTCTGCTTTTCCCTTCTTGGTGGCACCGACTTTCTGTTTGCGCAGAATCCTGGAAAAACAGGTTGTAACAGGACTTTTGTGGAAGGATGAAACCATTTTTAGTTTCTTTCTGCATTGTATCTCTGTACCACTGGTGCTTCTTTCCCTGCAGATCATCCCAGTGCACAAAATTAGGCTTAGAGAGGCTGGACACAAAAACCGAGCTGCCAAATTCAGATTAAAGTTATTCCTAAACTGTGCATCAGAAATGCACTTTTGATTATAGGTTTTCAAATAATTTTGTCACAGTGGAACTGATTCTGAAAATTAATATGAAAAAAATGGTAGATTTTTGAGTCAGCAATAAACATAACATCTAAAAGAAAATCAGAAATCCAAGGGGAAAAATGTTTGTAGTTTGAACCAATAGTATATATACATTTAATTTTTTTTTCTTTTTCTAGAGAAGGTTCGCGTTGGATGAATAAGAGGGGGAATGAAAAGCAGTTTTTGACATTTTGCTTATTGAAGCTTTTCAGTAATATGCAGTAAATTGAATAATAAAAGGCAGAAAGAAAGCCAGCCCACCAAACTCTGTAACTAGCTTTACACTTCAGAATAAAACCAAACTCAGAATATTCAGGAGCTTGTGTTAAGGCATTTTTATTGGTGATGCTGTCAACCTTTCTCTGTTTAGCTAATAAACTTTTAGTTTAGGGAAGGTCTGTTTTTAACTTTCCTAAATCATGTGGTAAACAAGGTGAGGAGATGAAGACAATAAATTTAAAAACAAGAAAAGATTTAGTTAGGACACCTAATTAGGATTTCTAATCAGGAGTCATCAAGACCTATAATTAGCAGGGTTGTTCAGACTCATTGCTTTCTCTTTAATGGCCATAGGACATCCAAATGGTTTTAAATTATGTACCATGGGCTCCTAATCAGTTTATTGAACATCATAAATTGTTAAAAGGAGTTAATAGCTTGTGTTTCTTGGTAGAAAGTGCTAATACTCGAGGCAGAGAACTCATCAAATGAACCTCGTTAGAGAGGGGAGGAGGGAGATTGCGTCTCAGTGTCTCATTTTGTTTTAGTAATTAGCTTTTACTGGATTATCCGATCCAAATCTTTATTCAGTTTACTCTGTCAAATCTAGTTTGCATTTTAAATGGAAAATTGACACGTGGAAAAATTTGTCTCCTGACTGGGCTGACGGGTGCAGCTGGCAGGAGGCTCCTGAGGGGAGGGGGTTATCACCAAAGCCCTGGGGGGGCGGGTGGGCGACCAGCCGGGGGTTTCCCCAGCTCTTGGTGTCCCCTGGCCCCCACCCTCAGCTTCTGCCCCGGCAGCTGAAAAGCAGCAGGGTGTGAAATTGCCACGGTGCAGCCCCAGCCTTCCCTGAGAGCAGGGAGGGACCCAGGGCGCAGGGAGCACACCAGCGTGAAGCCGTCACCTGGGACCACATCAGCGGGCTCTGAGCAGGTTTTTGTCTCTGGCCGTGGCCAGTGCAAGCTGAAGCTTTAGCAGAAGTCTTAAGAAAGCTCCCAGCGGACAATTACAAAACCCTCTTCCTTCAGGGAGAGCATTTCCTAAATTAACCAAATGCCTCTGGTCCCTGGTGTGTGGGTATTAACATCCACCCTGCCTGCTGTGACAAAATGCATTAAAATGCCAAGATTCTTAATGTTTTACTGGCTGACATTGTGGCTTCTTTGCATGTGGTTTTGCCTGACTAAAAAAAAATTAAGGATTTGGTGCAAAAGATTAACTTTTAAAAACCATCATTGTAAAGGTGCTCCTGTGAGCCCAGCTCACTTGGTTCAGTACCAAAGCATGGTTCTTCCCTATGCTGGGAATTTCCAGATGTCAAACCAAGCCTCCCATAGTCACCCCATTTTATCCCTTAGTAGTGATCCCAGCTAATAACTAGTTGGTTAAAATCTGGAGAGACACCCACAGCATATTCCTGTTTTCAGGAGCCCATTCCCAGCACTCTGATGGTTTATGCCTTCCTCTTTTGCCATTGCATGACACCTTTATGACATTTGAGAGAGCAGGGAATGACATTTGAGTGACCAGTGACTTCCCATGGCTGAGTACCTACGAGGAGGAGGCTGATGCTGGCGTGACCAAGGTGTGATGGTGCTGGAGATTCCAGGGCTGCAGTGCAAATGGATTGATTCACCTCCCCTGGCCACTGATGTCGTTCACTTGTAGGGAGCACGTCTGCAGCTGGAGGAGCGAGGGGCTCTGACTGCAGTGGAGTAAAGCCCCGAGGCCTGACCTGAGTGGGGATCCTCTCAGTGCCCTTCTGTGAGCAGCAGCCCCCTGGGGAGTTGGTGTCTCAGCCTCAGTGAGGACCCAGCGACGTACCCAAAATCACCTGGGGAAACCTCTGGCAGAGCAGGGACCCATGGCTTGTTCATGACGCCTCCTTCTCCCCCTGTGCTCCCCGCTTCAGGAGAGCAGCTGCCCTGCACTCTGCAGGAGACATCCCTGGCTCAGACGTCCCTGGCTTTGAGGGGCCAGCTGGGAATGACACTGCAGCAAATAAAATACCTCTTGCAAGCCTCTCTGAACCCATGGAACAAGACAAAAGAGATTCATCCCCCTCTTCCTGCTCGAGAAGAGGGGTTGGGAAAGCGAGTCTTTCCATGCTAATGTCACACAATTACTTCTTAACTGCCAAAACAAATGGCAGAAATGGGGAAAGTGACACCAAATCAAAAATGTCACAGGTGATCGATTCATGTCATCTACCGTCGCCGCAGCCAAGGCTGGCGAGAGAGACACAGTGATAACACAACACTAATATTATATTACAGCCTTCACAGCACTGAATGCCAAGTGATGAATATGTGTCACTTTATGTGTCGCTCACTCTCCGGGCCTGGGCGGGCGAGCATGGAAAATGGAGTGTTCAGGATTAATGATATCGAAAATGATAGAGAGGAGATTGAAAATTCCTTCCTTCCTGAACCATGCAGATTGAAACGTACCTCAGAGCTATCTCTTGCTGCCCTCCTCCTCCACCCACTTTTTAAAGGTCTTTTGTGCAGCATTTTGAAGATGAAAGGGAAAAAGGAAAGAAATAAAGGGAAAAAAGAAGAGAAAAGAAGACAAGAGTAGGAAAGAAAAGATGAGAGATGAAAAAAGACAGGAAGAGAAGAGAAGAGAAGAGAAGAGAAGAGAAGAGAAGAGAAGAGAAGAGAAGAGAAGAGAAGACTTTTTATAGTGTTCTACTTGGAGATTTCTTCCTCTCTTCCTCATGGTTTGGTTTATAAGTAAGATTTCCCGTATTCAGGTGTTCTCTCACATGCAGATACAGCCTGGAATGCATCCTTGATTTCAGCTCAGGATCATCAGTTAAAAACTTGATATAGCCAGAAGGTTGTGGCTGGATTGAGGTCTGTGCATGATGTGTTATAATTAGCAAGTGATCTTACTGAGCATTCTCAATGAAATCCAGAGCATTCTAATGCTCATAATCTCTGTTTTGCAGCCTTCAGAAATTTCAGGTGAAAATCGGAGTCCCAGAGTGCTGGTAGCTTTCCACATCTAACAAGAAGAGCTGGTAACTGAGAAGATGGGGACAGCATTAGGGATAAAGTGACCTGTCCAATGTCTCAGGCAGAGGATTAATGAGCTGAGCTGATGCATGGCTCCTCCTTTCATATTCACACACTATTTATGCATAAATGCTGCTGGATGACCCATTCCCAGGGGCTCAAAGACTGCAGACACGTTGCTGAGGCTGGAGAAGGTTACAGATGTGCATTTATGTAGCTGCAGGGTTAGATCCTATCAGCCCATGGAGGGATGGTTCCATGCAGATATTCCCATGTCCTGGTCTCTGGCTCTGCTGGTGCTGTGAGCTGCAAGGCCCTGTTGCAGCACCTGGAGTGGTTGAGTGAGGTGTTTCCAAAACTTCTCCAGGACCTGGCGAGATGAGGGGCCTGGAGGGGGCTTATCCAGGGACAATTCACCCTCTGTGGCTGAGGGTGGGTGCTTGTGACCAGCCTGGTTTTGAGGACAAAGGTTACCCCCCCATGGCTATGGCCCCACCAGTCCTGGACCTTTGTTTTGGGTTTATCCTGGATTTTGGCAAGGCTGCCTCAAACCTTTGATATAGAAGGCAAAGGAAGGAAAGGAAGTTTTTAACATCTTTTTCCCTATACATTTTCCTTTAACTCTTTTAACCTCCTGGTTGCTTTAATTTGATCACCTTTCCCAGGTGGAATGAGGGCTTATTCCTTCCTCCTAGCTACAGTGGAAACCATCTCCTGCTTTGCTGTGCCCTCACCTGATATTCACAAGCTGCTCTTCCCGTGGAACTTGGAGCTTTGTGTCTTTGAGGCACAGTTAATGGGGACTGAGTTTTGTTAAGCAACTGATGCTGCATAATGAAACAACCTTTTTTTTTCCTTCCTTTCTCTCTTCTTAACCCATTGCAACTCCTGGAGGAAGCATTTCACACTGAAAAGAGAACTGCATCGAATAACAGAAAGTTGGAATGGGATGCAAAATCTGTTTGAGTATCATGTTAAGAAAATGTTTCCTGCCACTGCCTGCCAAACACCTGCCTGACTTTGTCATTAACCTCTCCTGCAGAATGAGCACTAATGGAGAAGGATCTTAAGCAGCCACAGCCATCAGTTTCATACAGCGGTAGACTGAGATTGGAGGAAGAAACCCAAAATCAACTGAGAGTACCTAATTAATTGGATTATAATTACATTTGGAAAGCTAAAAGGTAATAGATCTGTTTGAATTATGATCATCACGGGCTCTTCAGGGACTGAGTGTGCAGTGTGAATCACTTGTATGTGATCACCAGAGACATGAAGAATTAAATGAGTGCAAATATTTTAAATAAGAGCACATGTTCACTAGTGGGAATATTGGCTGCCAAGCTTGGCTGGCATGAACATGTTTGCATTGAGGTGGCAGTCACTGCCCCTTTGTAGTCTTTTTTTTTTTTTCAAGAATACCTGAACCAAAAATATTACCTTTGGGATGGTTCATCTCTGGAAGAAGGATCAAGCCTAAAGACAAACGAGGGCCTGGAGATTAAATTTACATGTGGCTGGTGTTTTCCTAAATTGCAACCCAGAGGGGCCACACACCATCACTGGACGCATATTTTTGTCTGTCTTTTCTATTCTTTTATCTTTTTT
This sequence comes from Cyanoderma ruficeps, assembly GCA_008694505.1. Taxonomy (NCBI): domain Eukaryota; kingdom Metazoa; phylum Chordata; class Aves; order Passeriformes; family Timaliidae; genus Cyanoderma; species Cyanoderma ruficeps. The sequence goes on from VZDJ01001247.1 coordinate 17,624,937, forward strand.
CTGTCCCCATAAGCATACAACACTGACTTCCCCAGCCTTGAATATACATTTCTGCACAAATCCTTCTGATAATAAAAGAAAAAAAAAAGAAAAAAAGAAAAAAAAAAGCAGACCAGAAAGAGAAGAGGCATTTCAGAGACACAGAGCATTAACAAAGCCTGTAGATTTCCAGCACAGAGTAACAGGGTGGTGGAAGTATTCGATCAGAGCCATAAATCTAATGAGATTGTAATGATATGCAAATTAACAGCACCACGAGCCAAATGGGTAAAGTTTCTTTACGGAGCATATTAAGAGGCATTTTGCCTAAGTGGAATGGTTGGGTGAACAATAAATGGTGAGCCACAATCTGCAAGTGTTGGCTGACAACAGCAGTAAGATAAATAAAAACAGATGAAGACAAGTATTATTCTTCCATTTAAAAGGACAGATGTTGCAAATGAAACCGTACTGCCCTCCTGCAGTGGGAAACTGCAGCTATGCAGCCCCCATGAAATACCAGGGATTTTTGATTGCTCTTGTTCAAATTAATACTCGCAGGAAACTTCTTGAAAACACAGTTTTGATCCAGCATTTATATATTCAGGGATGGACAAGAAAATGTGAAACCTCAGGCCAGATTGTTTTGTAGTGTAAATTAGGCAGCCCCCAGTAGCTCTACCAGTTTATGCTGGCTTTGGATTTGGATCCCAAACTGTACCTGCCAGCATCCAACTCTTGATAAATATTGAGTGGTCTCACTATGACATTTTAATTATAACATTATGGATTTCAGGAGGAGGGGGAGCAAAAAAAGAGAAAGCATTTATTCTTGGTTTCAAGCTTAAAGGAAGAAAAAAAAAATAGAAGAAGGAAATAACATCTCCCCAGATCCAACAGGGCTTTAGTGGAGATCAGCTAAATCTGAGTTCTTATAATTTTCAAGGGCTCCATCCAACCTTATTTTAACATCCTTGCCATGGGCAGCTACTCTGTAATTTTCACATGGGATGCCTTGAGATGTCTCAGTGCTGTCACTGGCCAGATTAATGAGTTCTGTGCCAACAGTGGTGCTGGTGAAGCCGTGTCTGTGGATGGCAGAGGCACTTGCTCCTTTGGTGGTTGCTGCATCGTGCCCTGATGAGGCTGGAGCACTCATGGGGAGTAGGTCTACTTAGGCATTGGAATAAAAAATGGTATTTCAGGAGGCATTAGGAATGGAGAACATGAAATGGAGGAGAAAAAGGAGAGAGTATGGCCCTGTAGCCTTGTGGGGACACCAGAAGATGGCTCTCTGCCGTTCCCTGAACATCCCAGCAGCATCATATTCGAAGATATTTGTGAGAAGGGAGAGCATGAAGCTGTAGGCAAGGCTGTGCTCACAGGAAAATCTCACATGAAGTTTTCACTTTCCCAGCCATGGAGCAAGGCTGCGGCTTTGAGAGTGGCCAAACCAGCTCCAACCAACTGCAGGGGCTGGCAGGAACAGCAGCTCTGCATTTTCCCCAGGCAAGCCTTGAGGGTGGCACTGCCTAGAGGGTCAGTTTTTTCCTCCTTGTCAAGGGGGTGGATGCTCACTTCTAGGCTGATTTCTGGTTTTGTTTGTGGCTATGCCAAGGTCAAATTCAAAATTCTTAGAGACATGAGATCAAAGTGATACAGGCCTAGTGTATGAACCTATGGAAACCCTGAGTATAACAAAGGCAGCCTAACATAGTTTTTCCAAACTTTCCCTTCATCTGCCTATCTAAATGTTTCACCAAAGCCTTCAGGAAACAGATCATCTCTCAATGCAAAATCTTAGCATTTACCTGTGATTCAGACTGTCCTGTTGATGCCTTAGGATTTAGCTTTTACATTTTTCAGATCCTGTGCTGCTTTAGTGTGTAACTCTAAAACCCCACAGCTGGTCAGCTGCTGCTCTCCTGCTTTAGTCAGACAAAATATTTCCTCTCTAGGCCTGAAACTCAAGGACACCTTACTGTTTCAGGCCCTGAAAAGCAGAAACAAAAATGAGCTGGATGGGGAGCAAACCGGGGGTATATGACTTCATTACCTGAAGCTGTAATTGGAGGATTAACCCCTGATATGCAAATAGACCAAACCTTTATCTTTCTGAAAAACTCATGACTGTTGTCCATCTCAGGTGTAGCCTCTTGGCAGCTTCTGACTGCCCAAGGCGTACCTATTGAGACCTTTAATAAATACCTGCTTTTATTCTCTCATTCTTGTCCAGCCCCTGTTCCAGGTGGCCACTCCAAGGCATCACTGAAAGAAAGTCAACGAGATGCAAGAAAGACAACAAGGCCGAAGTGTTTGAGAAATGTTGTTCAACAGACTGCACATCAATCTAGGAGTTAAGCAACATGGTTTCTAGTCCTCAGTGCAATTTCTTAGTATAAAGCCCTTTCAGATCTGTGGAAGGAAAATAAGATTCAAAGAAGCTAAACCCAGAAGTGTTATAGCAGTGTAAATGTGGGTGCATGGCACTTCCCCTTCAGAGCTTACTAATAAAAATAGCCACCTCCATCTGTGGTCAAGTTTAATATCTGGCAAAATCCATTCTGTTCACCTCTATTTCACCATCTGGACTGCCCTGTCAATTATTAGCATTGTGCTCCATGGAGCTGCCACACAGCTCATTTTTGTGGTTACTAGCTTAGTAAATAAATGTGTCACACTAAACATCATGACTTCTAAGGGAGTTTGAAAACAAACGGACAAGCAAATAGGTACAAAACTACATTAAAGCTACCGCCCTCCTCCCACACAGACTGCAAAGCTGTCACCCTGTTCTGTGGGTGACACAAGAGATGGAGCCTCTTCCTATGCTGGGGTGCCTCCTACCTTGAATTTAGTCCCCATGTCTCTGAGGGGAGCCCCAAATCCTCTGTGTGCTGGCCCAGCACACAGCTGTGTGCTGCTAACAGGTTTTTTAGGAGATGTGTGTGGCTTTGCCTTCAGGATCCTGCATCTTGGCTGCTGAAGAGGATGCAGAGGAGGCTGAGCAGAGCAGTTGAGAGCTGAGCTCGCTTTGACTTTGTGTCAGCAGCACTGGAGCCTTTGGCTCTACCAGCGATCTCTGCACAGTGGTGTGATGGCTGCACCATCACAATGGCCAGGGGCAGTGAAGAGGGGAGGTGAAGGATCGACACTGTGCTCATCCAGTAGAGGCTGAGGCAAAGTTAGGAGACAAGTGGAAAAAGAGTCACTTCTCTGGGCCTTCTGAAACATTTCAGATCCAAGGTAGGGCCAGTGGTGAAGATGGGGCTGATGGGTATGGGGCTTGCTGTTGATTTTTTGGTATTTTTTGCCAGATGAATGAATCAGTGTCACGGCAGGGATATCCAGCCTGCCCATGGATACATGGCCAGCTTGGTCTAGTCCAGTATCTACACCCACTGTATTTATTTGTACAATGTCTGCCAGGCTCCTTGTGCTGCATGCAACAGTCACCGAGGAGTAAAGGAGTCAGAGCAGGAGCTCAGGATGCTCGAGGCTTTGCTGAAGAGGATTTTATTAAGGAACCTCTCCTATATGTCTTCAAAGAGAAGATGGAAGCAGTTACACCACAAGGGAAGCATGGGCTGTTGCACAAAATAAATATTCTTTGGTACCTGGGGAGAAGATGAAGTCTGGCCCCATTCTCCTGCTCCCTTTTTTGGATGATGGGAATGAGGTCAGTCCTCATGACCTGCATGTGGAAACCTCACTCCTGATTAGCTCCAGAACTTTCCAGAAGGACTGTTTTGGACTGGCGTCCTGCAGGCAGAGACAGAGAAGCAAATACACTATACATTAATCCTGTTTGTTCCCTGTTCCAGCCTTGTTTTGAGGCTGTTTAATCCTTCACACACAACTGTGCTCAAAAACTTCAAACAAATCACAGAAATGTCAAATGAGACTGGCTTGCAGAATGAGGGTAGCCTGTTTGTGTGGTGAGTTGATATCGCTGAATAAAATTACACCTTAGCAGGCAGATCAAGTTAAAGTTGGTATAATAAAAGGTGTTCCTGCCACCTGCAAGGCTCTCCTCCTCTTTCTGTCTTCTTCACCAACGTTCCACATCAATGCAGCAAGGGCAGCTTCATCTCTCAAAAGCCAAAGATCTTCTCCACAGTTAAATCCTCACATAACCCGAGCCCTTTTACAGCACCTGAGGTGGAGATCCCCCTGTACAGATTTACCTCTCCATGCTGAGCCAGCATGAAGCCAATTCAGCACTAAATGCAATGTTTCCCCCATATGTTCTTGCAGATAGAGCAATATTATCCTGTATTAGGGAAGTGCCTGGCTATGTCACTTGCAACATGCCAAAAGCCATAAGACTATATTGGTTTTTCAGCCCCCTGCTGTGTTGGCTTGGGCATTTTCTGTTCTCTTCCATCAGAGCACTCTGTTTTCAGCAGAGATGTCAGGACGCCAATGAGCCAATGAAAGGAATCTCCTTGGCCTTTATCCTTTAGTATTTCTAGGCTCTTAATCTTGGGATGGGAAATCTAGTGCTGGAAGATGGAAGTTTAAAAGGATGGCTGATTTTCTTTATTCTCTTCCTAAGAATACGTATGTGGTGTTCGTATGGGCAGTGGCAGTGAGTGCGACTTAGGTCTTGCACAATCAGTCAAAATGTCAGTGTGATGGGATCTCAGCTTGGGTGTTTGTTGTGCTTACTTTTAGCCGTGTGTGAAATGTGGGATGAACAGGGAAAAAATAAAAGCTGAATAAAGCTTGGTTCAGGAAGTCTTCAGTAAACAAGTTTTGCTCTTGTGCAAGTTTGCTGAGCTGGTGGGTAGCGGGAAGCAGAGCCAGAGACAAATTCGCAGCCAAACCACTACCTTGGCACTAGCAGGAAAGTCAGAATTCCTCAGCAAGTCACTCATCCACAGGGAATATTCTGAATAAGCCAGATGTGGCCCTTGTCTGTGCTGAAATAATTCCATGGCAATGTCCTGACATCAGTGGAGTGACTTCAACTTCGAAGTCATGTAAGTGGCATCTCAATCAAGACCAGGAACCAATTGCCTCAGGGTGAAATTAGAAACTGTCACACTGAGACTTGTGCATGAAGGTCTGGAGCATCACCTGAGCAGGATGCTGCACCCTGTAAGAGCCCTCACACAGGTGGTGTGTCTGTCCAGGGTACACAGCTGAGCCTCCTGGTCTGTTCAGGGGGAGCAAAAGAGAGCTCAAGACTGGCATGTGGACTCTAACAACATCTTGAATAATCCCTCCAGACACCACCCCCCAAAGTCCCAAAGGAGTTGTGGGGATTATATTGTGGAGACAGCAATCTTCCTTCTTCCAACAAGACAGGCAGAGATCGTTCAGTTTAAGTTCCTGTCCAGAAGCTTGACATTCACAGCAGAGACCCACTTACAGCGTTCCCAGCAGGTCCTCCACCTCTCTGGTTTCTACCATCCATGTCCAGTTAATCAGTCCCACAGGTAACACTTTCTTTAAACCCACCTTATTTTACAGGTCTGAGTTTGTTCTCCTAAAATTGCTCTTCCTTCCAGAGCTGACATTAACAGTCCAGCCCACAGGGGCTGGCTCAGGGTCTGCACACACCAAACACATGCAGCAGCTGTCACCTGCTCCCCATGGGACCCTCAGCTCCCACTTTTACCTCTAGGATCCCTCAATTCCCCCAGACATTTCAACCAGCAGTTCCCAGTGCTCCGTGACTTCTGCTCTGGGCTGTGATTGTTGCTATGAGAACAGAGCCCAAACAAAACAAAAGAAGGAGTCTTATCTATCAGACCTTTTCTCCCTTCGCAACCATGGTATTTTGCTTTTTCTCTTTTATAATTTCATTTTGCATTTCTGTTGACCTATACTTAAACAACTGTGGCTGGATCAAAAACCAATGTGAAACTCATTCTATTCCAGTGGGAGGATCAGTTTCCAGAAACCATGGAATTTTTGTACAACTATCCACCTTGTTGCCTCCTTGCTAAATTTTCCCAACACGCTGGATTTTGTCATTTCCACAGTGTGAAAGGTTTCTTTACATTTTATTGTTCTCGCTGGATCTGGGGGTAAGGCACAAACATTTAGGTGATGTCCTGATATAAATGCTGCTTCCCACCTGAGATGAGGCTTCAAAAAATATTTAACATGCTCTGCCAACAACCCTGAGACACTCAGCTGTCCTTCGTTCTGTTTATTTGTCCAAACTACACCATTTTTTGCCATTCATGAGCCAAAATATACATCCCAAATCCCATCTTTCAGCTACTGAACACCAGAAACCTTAGGTGAGATGCTTGGGACAGAAAGTAAAATGCCTTGTCTCCTCTACGTGCCCTCAAGGGAGGGGACGGGATTGGGAAGGACCATCCCAAAGGGTGGCATGAAAATAAAGGTGTTAGAAGAAGAAAAAAAAAAAAAAAAGGAAAAATATAAAGAAGAAGAAGAAAATAAGTCTTCTCGGTGGAACACAAATGGAGTTCTAGCTAGGTATCATTTGCTGGGGAAATTGCATTTCTATTTGGGAATAAATGAATGTAAAACTTGTTTGAGACCCAGGTAATAATAGAACAGGGGAGAAAATTGAAATTTATGACTTTGCAAATGACTCCTGTAGCAGAGAGAGACACACACCAGAGATGCCTTCTTATCCCACCCCTCCCCTCCTCCTTCTCTCCCGCCTTGTTTTCTCTTCTTCCCACAGATGAGGAGGACAGGTCTGCAATAAAACAGGTCTAAGCCGTGCCGGCCCGGGGATGCTGCGGGGGGAGGCGGAGGGGGCGCGGGGGGAGAGGGGACATTAGCGCCGCCGTCGCCTTGCCACTGCCTATGTAAATGGCCGCGCTACATAGTCAACGAGACACACTTGGCTGCCTGCAAGTGGGAAGTACTTAAATCTTGGCACTGATAAATGAAATATTTTTAAGGGAGCTAATCAGTGAAAATGGGGTTTCATCAGGCGCTGACATGTCTCGCTTGCTTCAGCGAGTCCGGGAGAGAAGAATGATTGTGCGGTGCGGGCCGGAGCCAGCTGGGGATGGGGAGCGAGGGAAGGGGAGGGGGACAGGCGGCGGCTGAGGATGCTGGCGGGGCACAAGCCGTGGGGACCGGGCCCGGGGGCGGCTCCGGCTCGGCCACCCGCGGCCCCTGCCAGCCCCCCGGGGCGCCCACCCCGCGCTCCGCCCGGCCCCGCTCCGCCCGGCCGTGATGGATGGGCTGGCACGGAACGGGCTCGGTGCAAATCCCCAATCTGCAGCCTGCTGGGCTCAGTTGGATCAGCAGCAGGCTAGCTGGTATTTCTGGATAAACACTAATAAATCTTCCTTTCCTTCGTGGCAAGTGGTGCTTCCTCTGCCTCCCCCAGCCCCCCGTCTTTCCTCCTCTCGCGCTGGTGCGAGGGGAGAGGGAGGGGAGGTGGATTCAGGGTGCAGGGAGGTTGATGGGGATGGGAGCCAAGCCTTGAGATGGGCAGGGGTCTGGCTGGGGAAAACCTCTGGGCCAGGGGCTTGCAAAGCCTCCCACCAGCCCTGCCACCTCCAGCCCTGCTGCTGGCTGAGTGGGGACTCAGTTTCCCCTCTCTGAAGTCGTGATGGTCATCCACTTCCCAAAGCCTGGGAGAGCTGTGGGTACAAAGGGGCTTCCAGGGTTTTGGGTTCCCTCTGGGGAGGGAGGGAGGGGGGACGTGGTACAGGGGGTTGTGTTCAGCATTTTCAGCTCGGAGCTTCACAGTGGGCCCTGTCTTTGGTGCCATGAGTGTGCCGGGGCTGGCTGAGAGCCACCCTGGACAGTGTTTGGGGCAACAGAGGAATGAAATAGTCTGGGAAAAGTGGCTCTGACCTGGCTCTGACTCCTGACATGCACAACTCCATGGAGGTTCCCACAATGACCATGAAGATCCCATCGGGACAAGGCAGATTTTTGCCTACATCACCCAAAATCCAGCGTTTGAAGCTGTTCCTGTAACCAACCTGCCTGTGAGTGACCTCAGAATCGCCTGTAAACCAAAATACAATTGGTAAGAGAGGCAGCTCCCACTGTGCCCTCACTCTGTACCAGTGAGGGACATACCAGGATTTGTTCTCATCTGAAAGAAGTCCAAGCCTGTGAAAATTATCACTGAATGAAACTGTCTTGACAGACTGGCAGAGGGAAGAAATACATAAATTAAAAGATGGGAAAAAAAAAAAAGAAAGAAAGCCCGGTGCTTACATCATTTAGTCATAAAGGTTCAAAGAAGGATTCCCTCAGTAATGAGGAAATGAAAATGTCCTTCAATTACGGAGCATTTTAAGACATGATTATTTCATGTGCATGCTATTAAGAAAATGACAGTGGAAAATTCATCATGAAATAAATTAATACTTAAACATTTTTGAAAGGTTCCCTGGTGTATTCTTATCCTCCTCCCCTTCTGACACAATAATGTGTTGTTTCTAAAGAAAATTTTATTGGACTAGAGATGATAAAATACACCATGAAAAATACATTTGGAAAGCAAATTCATAACTACTTTTTTTTAAGGAGGCAGCTTAGCTGAAAACACACAAAAAACTGCAAGGACAATTTATTATCCTCTGCTAGTAGAAAAGAGACTTTATTTCCCCCTTCATAAACTCAGCCATGCTGGTGTTTGAATAATTGCCTCCCAAATTCATGCAAACCAAAAATTTTGGCTATATTTGGTTTGTTGGTTTTTTGGGGTTTTTTTGGGTGTTTTTGTTTGTTTGTTTTTGTTGTTGTTTTTGTTTTGGGTTTTTGTTTTTGTTTTTTTAATTCTGCCTGTCTCCACCCTGCCAATGGAGCATATTGCTACATGTCACATTACAGCACGAATTTATTGCCACCATGGCACAAGCTGATGCTTGCTGGAAAATGCAGATAGCCCTAAGAAGTATTTGATTTGATCTGATTCCAAGCAAATTGGTGCTGGGGAGAGATACAACAATGTGGCATCAGACACCTGAGCTCTCCAAATGTGTCTGTTCCAGAGTCTGCTGAAGCCAAGGGGGTTGTTTTTATTTTTTGGCATGGATTTCAGCAGAGTTGTGCTTAGGAGGTGCCTTGTAGGAGCCACGTGGTGCTGCACATTTTTACCTCTAGGCTGAGAGGTCCAAGCCAGAAAGCTGTGATGAAACAAGGCTGAGTTGAGACTCGGGAGCTTTAAGGCAGGGTGGGAACCTCGGGAAGGCTCTGTAGACAAGCCATGAAGAAACTGAAGTTGCAACCCGAAACCAGAGAATGGGGTTTGTGTAGGAGGCTCGAGTGTGCAACCTGCCCTTGCTGGACTTCAGCACAAATGGGATTTGTGGGTGCAGCCAGCAGGGCAGGCTCAGGTTTGCACCTGTAATGGGAACATCTCTTTTGGGAGACCCTGTCAAAGCTAAAAGCAAGGTCAGGGAAACCTTGCAGCTCCTTGGAACATGGGAAAATTGTTTGAGGACTCCCAGGAAATGGGACCTTTTACTCCCTGACATGACAGGAAAGTCCTACACAGCCAGGGCGTGTTTTTGTAGGACAGCATGCAAGATTTTACCTTGAATTTTATTCTAGTTGGGAGTCAGCTGGAAAACACAAAAGAATACAAATCCAGCAGTGGAATGGGTATTGTTGCCCAGATCTGCTCCTGCTTAGGGCAAGCAGGGGAAGAGCGCTCCTTGCTTTGAACAGAGATGTACAACTGTTGGACTTGATGGGAGTTGGACTCAATGATCCTTATGGGTGCCTTCCAACTCGAGATATTCCATGATTCTGTGATTACAAGCCTGGTCTGCCGCTGTGCTTTTTGACCCATTTTATATGGTTGTGGAGTATCTATTCTGCTGTTCTATGGATCATATTTTGAGGAGGGACCATAACTCACGAGGGGTGCCTGCCTAGATAACTCACAAGTGGGATATACATGTCTGTCTCTTACCAAGCCACATTTTGTTGCTAACATGTATTATATTTGTACCATGCCAGAGGGGGTGTCTGCAGGTCTAAAAATGTTGGTTATAACAGCTACTCATGCTATTAGTACAGTTGTAGATATCATATGATTTATTGATGTGTTTTTATTTCCCACTGGTATGGTATAAATATATTTATTTCACAAAAGTGGCCAATAAATTTCCCTTATGAATCCTGTTATCTGCACCATTAACCATTGATCATTTTTATGAGGTCACAACTTAAGGTATACATGAATTTACACCTTAATTTGTGACCCTTTCCAAAATAATACATAGCCACTTCTGAACTATTCACCTCACAAGAGGCATGCTCGTTTTTGCTGCTTCCTACTGCCCTCAGTATTTGTTTCTCATCAGACAGTGTCATAGCATCATGTGCCATTCAACTGTTTCATCCTCTCAACACATACACAGAGAAATGGATAAACTATTAATGACACGAAACTTTCCTGTACCCAGTTCATTCCTTATGGAACTCTGGAATTTAACAGGAAAATGAGAAGACAAAGTGACACTAAATAACCCAATGACACGCTCTAGTCTTCCTGCTATGAAGACCAAGATTTCCTAACAGCATCCAAAGAACAACAGGAATGCCAGAAATTCAGATAGTCCCAAGCAACCCTCTCTGTTTTCTCTTTTTTTTGTTGTCCTATAGGTGATGTTTAGGATGTTGGGCAGCATGAGACCAAGGCTCTCCTTGTGTCCTTCATCGGTTTACTCTTTGATTTGTAGAAAAGTGCTGAAACTGGGAGTATTGCATCTTTATTTGTTATCAGACTGCTGTGTGCTCATGTTTTAGAGTGAGGGTTGCTCTCCAAAGCCCTGGATTAGATGGAGCATTCCCCTGTTCTGCTGATGACCTTCACCACTGGCCTTCCCTTCCTCCAGCTCTTCACAAAGCCTGCTTCATAGGCACTTGGCTATCTCCAGGTGTTTGATTTTCTCATTACCTATCTGGTTCTGATCTGCCATTGATCTTGGTTCTTCTCCCCTCTTTCTGGGAATGCCTCGTCGCAGCATTTGGAACATTTTCGAGCTATGGCCAAAGTTGTATTATGGCCAAAGCTGCCTTCCCCATCTCACCTCCAGAGCTGAGCTCTCAGTGAGCTCCTTTCTCAGTTACAGACTCATTCTTCAACAGTCCAGCAAATCTCTTCCTTTCATTTAACCCCTTCTCCTCCCTGGAGCTGTTTGCCCAGCCATCCCCTTGCCTTGATGGACATCCCTTTTGTCTTTAGTCAGTCCCTCTTCATCCCCTTCAAATCTGCTGGGCAAGTTCTCACACAGGCTTGGCAAAGTCTGTCCCTACTGCTAGAATTTGCCTGAAGAGAATGTCCCCAGTAAGCTCCAGAGTCTGAGCATGTCCCAGGGGTTGTGTGGGACGGTCCTGTACACACTTTGTGTGGCAGGTGGCTGTGCCATGTACATGTACAAGTCCCAGCTGTGATGCCAAGTGATCAGGAGTCCCACGACCCTTTGAAATCATAGGTGGGGGAGAACCTGAAAAACCTTTGATGCCAAATGTGTGCTGCAGCAGATTAGTCCTAGGTTTTAAACAACAGGCACAGCATGAGCCAGGGCCCTCCTTCCCCACGCCCTCTCCACAGCTCTCTTCTCTCCCAGAGTTTGGTTGCTCGGACTTTTTATTTGCACACAGTTATCCTTAAAAATAATAAGTGACTATTTGCCTGTTCAAAGCCAGAAACCAGTTGACCAATTGCTGCTGTGTTTTACTTCAGGGTATCCATCTAAAGGCAGGGAGAAAGAATCAGGCTATAATGGTTTGCCTGGCTCGAAAACTCCATTTTGGGCCGCGGAGAGTCATATTTCAGAGAGTATTGATCACAGTGCAGTTTGTGTTTCCTCACGTCCATGATCCTGTTTGCAGCCCTGTAAAATAATAACAGTACTCATGTCAGTAAGGTAATTACCATTGATCTAACACACTGTGACAAATTTTTCAGTCATGCCACTTGATTCATACTTAAAGTTATGGCACTGCTGACTGCTCCTTAAATAATTGAAGGATGCCCTTTGTAAATCAGCACACTCTTGCCAAAAAGTGGCAGTTTCTTCTTTGTTCCAGGCCTTGTTTCTTAGCTTCATCAGGGATTTCAAAATTAAACAGACAGCTTTCCACAGCCCACATAGTTCACACTTGGAGCAAATATCATCTGAGCTGGCAAATCACTTATGACACCTTTGTTCGAGAAAAGCGGGAAAAAAAAAACAAGAAGAAAAAGGTTAGACTACAGAGAAGATCAAGAGTCTCTGTGGCTGGGGGAGGAGGGCTGCTAGCAGGTGGTAACAAGAGAGACGAAGCCAAATTTGGTTAATTCAAAACACCCATGGAAGCACTCGTCATCCTCTTGTGGTTGGGATTGCTGAAGGCTGAAGAAGAGCAGTGAGGACAGTCCTGGTCTTCCGCCCCTGGATCCACTGACTACACACGAGCAGAACTTGTCAGCCTCTCTTCCGAGAAATTGTTTTGGGATCTGCACCTCCACTACACCAACCCCCAACATGCTGAGGGGAAGCACCACAGCTTCTTGGCCTGGGTGCTCCAGGCTGATGCCCCCAGAAAATATTTGAGTCTTTGACCTGCTTGTAACACGGACATTAAATAAGACTCTTGAGCTGCCTTTGGGAGATGGTAGCACTGCTAGGCAAGTAATCAAGAAGAGTATGGTTCTGAGTGGTGGGATCCTTTGGTGGCTAACCATAAACCAGTTTTCCACTAGTGAAGTGTGGACACTCTTCAAGGTGAGTTTGGATCATTTCACCACACTTTTCATCAAACTGTCCTCCTTGGTTGTCAAGGAAGCCTTGGAATGAATTTAAATTGGACATCAAACACCATGAAGGACACATTTCTCATTGACATTGATACACAGATGTTTACTTTGGCCCTTGAATACCTTCTGGAATAACCTCTCTCATTTTCCATAAAATATGAAGACCATATAGGGAGATCACCTTGTTGCTTTCCAGAGGTATTTCTCAGGAGAGCAATCCATAATTGACAGAGGAGCCTGTGGAGCAGTCAATAAAACCTCCATCTTTGTTGTCCCAGCAGACTGTCCCCAGCTACCAGACCCTTTCTCCTCAGCTCTCCTTTTTTAGAGACCTCCCTTTGCAGTGTGTGGAGGACTTTGCTGCTGACCAGGGGTTTGCAGCTCACATCCAAAAAACAAACAAGGAAAGGCTGATCCATAAGTCTGTCATCACCACAGCTCAACAGCTGCACCCTCTGCTCCCCTTGGTTAGGAAGAAAATGTTGGCTGTGGGGGTGGTGAGGAACTGGCACAGGTTGCCCAGAGAAGTTGTGGACGCCCCATCCCTGGAGCTGTTGGATGGGGCCCTGGGCAACCTGGACTAGTGGAAGGTGTCCCTGCTCATGGCGGGGGGGTTGGAACAAGGTGATATTTAATGTCCCTTCCAACACAAACTGTGCTGTGATTACATGAGGTTTGGTGGCTCTCACGGGGCTTGGAACACGGTGATATTTAATGTGCTTTCCAACACAAACCATACTGTGATTCCACGAGGTTTGGTGGCTCTCACAGGACTCCCGTGCTCAGACCTGCAGCAGCCACCGTGGTGTTACAGCCTTTGGAGGACAAATGGATTGAACTGTCCTTGAGGAGAGCCCCAAGCCTGCCCCTTTGGCATTGTTGGGACACACAAAGCAGTGGCTCTGCCTTTGATCCACTCTGCTACCTGTAAAGTGTCCTCTTTTGTGGGCATTCTTGTACCTGCTCCAGATGAGGGCAGAACAAACAGAAAGCACCTTAAAGGAGCTTACTAAGTAAGTCTAGGATTGAGCAAACAGCACATTCAAGGGGTCAAATTTAATTCCTTCCTTCCTTTTGTATTCAGATTAGAGGCCAAGGTAGATTTGTGGAAGCCAGGACTCCTCAGCTAATGCTGCTTTTGCACTTAACCTGCAATTTACCTGTCAGTAAGAAATGCATAAAAGGCCGGCTAAGCTCTTCAAACTTCCAAACAATTTACCACACCATCAGATGGGCTCTTTAGCATCCAAGAGCACAACAGTCTGTTCACATCTAAGGAAAACATCTGCTGCCTGAAAGGACTCTCCTCAAAAATGCATCAGGCGAAATGAATGTGCATATTTAAAGGAACATCATGTTTTAAGTCAATCAAACCCCTCAAAAATAATAATAAAAAGCCTTCCAAAGAGACTACTTGCCGGTGATGTATTGGCTTGGTTAAGAAGGGCTGTGTTTTCAGAGCCTCCTAAATTCCTCAACTCAAGTGCTGAGTGGAGGTTTATTAAGTGACCTGTCTGGATGTATATCAGCCTTGTCCCTAGTGGGGGTCCTATGTTAAATTCCATCATTAAAACCTATTACCGAGCTATCAAAACCCGCTGTAATTCCATCTAATGACCTCATTTCCCTAAGCATAACTCAGCTCAGGGTTTGCTGATGTGGAGTTACCTCTTGGTGGGCCGCAGCCCCTGAGCAGAGCAGGGGGCGGGAGGGGAGAGAGGGAGAAATCAATGTCTGCGGAGATGACAAGGCACACGGCCAGAGACTGGGGACCGAGAAACTATCCAATATCCCATTTCCCATCCAGTCTATTAGCAGCTGAAGTCAGCCAGGGCTCCGGGTTTGATTGAAGGCTTGGCTGAGACCAGATAGAGGAGGAGAAGCCCAGGCAAACATGGCCACCAGGCGAGGCTCCTTTCCAGCCAGCTGAAACCGCTCCTGAAAGTCGCTGCTTATAAAAATGGATTACTGCCTTAAAAGTTCAAAATGTTCTTTTTATTTCGTTTTAATTTTTTTTGTCTTGTGGTGGACACAAGGAAAAAAGGAAAAAAAAAAAAAAA
>VZDJ01001247.1:17639869-17930103 GCA_008694505.1 Cyanoderma ruficeps
AAAAAAAAAAAAAAAAAAAAAAAAAAAGAAAGGAAAAAAAAGAAATATTTCAGATGATAGATGAGTGCATTACGGCTTTATGAATGAATTATGTCCTGCAAATACCTTGAGCAGGAGAGGCTGTCGGCCTGTATCTATACTAATCTGGGAGGAATTATGACGATTTTCACATTAAAAAGGGAAAAGGGAAAGAATTAATTGAGCAATTGGGCCATTAAAAATGTATGTCAGCATGTTCTGTATGTCCATTTTCCAATTTATCATACGCTAGGAAGCTTCCTCCCAGGGTGACTGCCATTTTTCTTCTCTTTCTTGTGTTTGATCTTTTTTTTAATTTGTTGTGGGTTCCTGTCATACAAAACCAGCTCAGGATCGTATTGACAAGACAAAGTCTGAGAATTTTTTGCAGCGAGGAGTTTTCTTTGTGCTTGTGATCCCTGTCAAAAAATAGGGGTGAGGGGACCCTAACGAATCCCTTCTTTGCATCCCACAGCTCCTACACTCAGTGTTCATAACTTAACAAAAAGAAATTATTTCGCCCTGTAGATTTTTATTCCTTTTTCCGCCTGAGAAAGTTTAAGATGAAGTTACCGTATAGGTGGGTGGATGAAGTAGAGGATTTATTTAAAAAGCAGTTTGCTAAGGCTGGCTCATCTGAAAGCCCTAAGGGTGAGTGCCAGCACATGCAAACACCTGCTCTGCACACATGAGTAAAATTCCACACACCACTGCTTGAAAAATTCACCGACACCGACGACGCATCGCCCAGCCCCGGCACTGAGCTGTGGGTCCTATCCATGGTTGGCCAAAAATGTCTTCTGGATGGTTGTAG
Organism: Cyanoderma ruficeps; assembly: GCA_008694505.1. NCBI lineage: Eukaryota > Metazoa > Chordata > Aves > Passeriformes > Timaliidae > Cyanoderma > Cyanoderma ruficeps. The sequence continues at coordinate 17,640,702 of VZDJ01001247.1, forward strand.
TGTTTGTGTTCCGCATAAATCCGCTGTAGAAAGTGTTAATTATTTTAAGGTCTGAGAAATAATTAAGTAGATTAAAAGAGTTTGCCAATGGGAATGTTTTTTTTAGAATAACAGCAATGTCAGGAATTGTTTCCGAGTCTATAATTAGTAGGATTGTTTAAATTGTTTAAATAAGAACAAATTCTTTTCTGCTTTCATATAAGCAATATATTTCATTATATTGTCTCAAAATTTTAGTACCCTAAAAAACAAACCTTAGAGACTGCCAAAAGAATATCAAAGTAATTCAATCAATGTAAAAAAAAAATCTCGTTTCAGACCTGCCAGCAAATTTCAAGCAGCCTGACCAACACATGCTGTTTAACCAGTGTCTTCAGTTTTCTAATCCAGGAATTATGCTTCACCTGAACTTCCTCTAATACAATTAGCGTGGTGTATTTGCTGAAACATAATGCCTTTACAGAATAATGTTTTATGCTGCAAAGCATATCTAATCTCTTCACGCAAGCCACTCTATGGCAAATCATTTTATAATATGCAGAAAAATTTTGATATTGTTTATGTCCTCGTGTTTATGAGGTCTTTAATTGATTGTAAGCTGCTCTTTAAGTACCTAAAGATGTTTTTTAAATCCTATTAATTTTTCTTGTCTTTTTTTTTTTCCCCCCCAGACTTGTTAAATATTTGCTGATGTGGTGGCTGAAGCATGAGAGTGCTGGAGGAGAATTTCAGCAAATCATTGTGTTTGTATTCAGGACTTTTATGTGGCATATGCAGATTTGTTGTCTTATTTGAAGTGAAGCAAGAACCTAAATTCCCCTTGATCGTGGTGTACCTGGGACTGGGAATTTTGCTGTGGGTTTAATTTAGTTATTCTCCGCTCTGGTACACAATGAAGAGGTAAGCACATCTCAGTGCAAATGTCACCCTCCTGGATATCAGCGCTTTTTCAGCAGCTACTCTGCTGTACAGAAGCTTTTGGGAGGTCTTAACAACCCCTGTGAGAAGGCTGATGTGTATAAAAGGGATGTGAAGCAGATTTCTGCCACTGCAAATCTTTCTGCTCTTTGAAAGATACCTGCATTCCCCGAGACTCTGCAGTTTTATAGAGGGGAAAAAAGCAGAGACACCCACTAAGCAGCACTCAGAAACATCTCCAGCTCTTGCTGCCACCTGACAAAGTGCCCCGTGCTCCCAGGCAGACCCCAACCCTGTCATTCCCCTCCTCCCACTCAGGTAGGAGGCCTCTCCAGCTAGGCTGGTCTTGGAGAGCTTGCGTCCCTGTGGACAGTTTTGTCCTCAGCAAAATCACCCCACAAAGCATTTTATCAGTAAACCAAGGCTCAGTGAGAAAATAGGAGGGAACATCAAAATCTACCTGCCTCCCCTCTGACCTTGCCTATGGCAGCAGCCTCACCACCATGGCCAAATGTGAGATTTGGGATCGTACACAGATGCGACCTGGAGGGGACCACCTGAGTGACTGCTGGGAGAGGCAGGACACTGCTTTTACCTCTGGATTTCCACCAGCAGCCTTCACTCCAGCTTGAAGAGCTCAACTGCTATACAGAGATGAGGCTGAGTCTCATGGCAGGAAGGGGCAGAGGTGTAGGGTACACAAAGGAGCGCGGTGGGTTTGTGCCAGGCCATGCATGAGGTCCTCCTGCTTGGCTCCTCCTGGGACAATGGGATACAGCATGAGGTCATTAAGGAGCCACAGTCCCATCCCCCTTCACACTCTGACTGGCCCTTCTTGTCCTGACCTGCGGCACAGGAAGAATTTCTCTGTGGGTTTTGCCCAGTATGGGAGAAACACCCAATAATACTCACCACTTTGTTCTAGGGATCTTAATTTTCTAAAACCTGCATATCATACATGAATCAGACAGTGGGACATCTCCACGTGGTGCCACTGAAGAGCCCTCTTCAGCACAGCATTTTTGGCCATTCACCTTCTCTGCCCGTGCCTCCATCCCCTCGAAAAAGGATGAGGGAATGCTGCCTTCCCCACACAACCTCTGAGCTGGGGATGGCTCCTTGTTCTGGCCCTGCAGAGCCAATCAGCCCAGCAGGGCCTTCCACACCACGGCCACTGAACACAGCTCATCCAGAACCCAGCACGCCAGTCTTGCTGACTGCACACGCCTTCTTCTGGAAACACACACCTCAGTGAAGGATTAACGACGGCCAGGATCCCGTTAGGAAAGAAACACAAGTTCCCCAGATCACTTAATATCACGTTTCTTGCACCTGGCTCGCTGAAGTAGGACGTAACCTGCAGAATATAAAGTGTCCCGTTCTTGCCTTTGCCACTGCCACTCACGGAGAGGTGTTGTGAGGAGCAGACATTGACAGCCCAGCCTCCCTCAGACCTGCCAAGGCACGCACAGACCTGAAGGTTGTACATACAACCTTTGCAGCAAGGTTGCTGCTCTCTTCTTCCTGTGACTTGGCCGCTCATGTTTTGGATGGGGATGCAGAAATTTGGGGTTTTTTTCTTGGTGGATCCCACTGAAAGGCATCAGTGAATGTTCTGCTGGACAGCTCTGTGAAAACCACGTGCACAAAGGTCTCGGGTGGCTGAAGCATCAAAGACACCAATGCTAGGAAAGGTGTGAGCGTGCAAGTCCTACGGTTTTTCAGCATCTCTCCTCTTCTGCTGGAATCCAAGGAAAGCTGTCCAAACCAGGATATTGCTTATCCACAAAGAAGCTATTCCCATGGGTTTTTTTTTCTCATGGCCTTTCAGTGGGATTTGGGTGCCTTTAACCTCAAAGCTATTTCAGACCAGATATTGCTGAAAATGTTCCCCAAATACAGCCTGAGTGAGGAACAAATGAGAGCCTTCAAAGTCAAAGAATCTTTTCCCTGTCTTTCTTCCTGGAGGACTTCATCTGGGAAAAATTCACCTTCGGAGGAGCTCGGTTTAGAATCAGATGATTTTATGCCTTTTGCCTGATGTATTTATCATTTATAGTTACACCAAGCAAGAGAAAGGCTAAATAAATGTAAAGAAAAAAGTCAATATGCTACAAGGATAGCAGTATTTTTCTCAGTTTTTTTCCCCTGAGATGGAAGACTTTAGTAACAGACTGAAAAATATAGTTGCCTTTTGTTCCATTTAAAAACAGATTATTTGCTTTAAAAAATCCTCAAGTGTCACATTTTAAGGAGTATCTATAAGTAGTTTTAGCTCTTGTATCCCAAAAATACGGAGCAGAGTCTGTTGACCTACATTGTAGGAAACACGCAAAGATCACTGCATTTCCTGTGGAAAAAAAAAAAAAAGAGGAAGTTAAGTAAAAGTTAGGATATCTGGAGAAGTCCTTGCAATGGGAACAGTTTCTTGCTGGAGTCAACAGCTACACCCTGACTCAAGTGAATCTCTGTCCTGCTGTTTCAACACCTGAGATGATTCTGTACACTCATGATCCTGCTCAGCAGGATTTAAGAATCAATTAGACATAATTTGCCTATTTTTTGGTCAAGCTTTTATGACCAGCAGTGCCTCCTCCTACTGCATTTCCACAGGGGGACAGAGCAGAGCCTCAGTGGCTGAGTGGGGCTGAGGTGTTCATTCATCCAGCCAAGAAAATGGGTCAGGGATGTGGCACCTCTCTGAAGCCACACCAACACTGACCAGAAAATCTCCCACATCCAAAGCCATTTCTCCACCCAGCTTTACATCAGGTCTTTTCTGCAATGAGGTTTTGTTTTTTTTTTAATTTTTTTTTTTTTCCGAGAGAGAAGGGCTCATTATTATTAGTGATAATGAAATCAGCCATGCCCTTTTCTCCACCTGCCTCCCCCCAAATCTCTGTTTGGTTACCTGCTGCTTCAGGGATCCCACACTCAACCTGTGCTGATAACTCGGGCATGGCACCTTTCTTATTGAATGAGGTGGGAAAAGCAGCTTCCAGTGTCAGGAATTTCTTCCAGACGTTCAGCATCTGTATTTAAATTAAGAGGCTTAAAGCTCTCCTGAACTTTTCCCAGGTTTTTTAATTTCAGTTTAACTTCAGGAGTGAAGTTTTAAGCCCGGAATGTCATATCCGGAGTGCCATCTACCGCGTCTTCCAGGGACTGCCACAAAACCGTGTCTGAGCCCGGAGGAACGCGGCTCTCAGGAGCAGCTCGCCTGGAATTCTGGATGCAGGTGTTTGTGGGCAGGTAGTGAAGGGACAAACCTCAGCTGTCTGCTCAGGAACACTGGAAATAGCGTGAGTGGAGGCTGTTTTTTTCCCAGAGAATGTGAGGTAATGTGGGTTAACCCCCGTGGGCAGCTCAGCACCACAGAGCCACTGGCTCACTGCCTCCCAGTGGGACAGGAGAGAGAGAATTGGAAGGGTAAAAGTGAGGAAACCCATGGGCTGAGATAAAGGTGTTCACACACAGCTGTGTGTGCGGGTAAAGCAAAATAAGGAATTCATTTGCTGCTTCCCATGGGCAGGCGGGTGCTGAGACATCCCCAGGACAGCTGGGCTCCACTTTGCCTTACAGTGACTTGGGGAGACAGACACCATCACCCCAAACATCGCTCTTTCCTTCTCCTTCACACTGCTTTTATTGCTGAGCACAGCACCACATGGTCTGGGTCACCCCTGTGGTCAGCTGTCCTGGCTGTGTCCCCTCCCAACCCCTTGTGCACCCCCAGCCTCCTCACAAGGAGGTGGGGAAGCAGGAAAGCCCCTGACTCTGTGTGAGCCCTGTTCAGCCATCCCCCTATCACCACAGTTCTGGTCACAAATCCACAACAGAGAACCTTCCAAACTACTTGGAAGAAAATTAATTCTATCCCAGACAAAACCAGCAGAGATGAAGAGAGAGAGAAAAAAAAATTGTGTGCTTCTTGCACCTTGAAGTTAATGCAAATGTGTGAAAATAAAAAGGAAAAAAAATCCATTTCAATGGTCTGAAAGACAAAATAACAGATTAACTTGCCCTTTAAGCTCAAGGCATTTTATGATGACCTGACACACAATCTGTGAACAAGAGTTCATGGATTCAAAACCCCAGTGCTGGTGAAATGAGATTGTGGCCAAAGGAGAAGGCCAGGGCTCCTCCAGCACTGCCGCATCCATCACTTGTGGCCGCAGCTTTCCTGTCCTCAAGAGACGGCCAGAGCACCAGAGTGCCTCTGTCAGGTGGGACACCTCGGTGGGACCATTTGGAGCTCAGCTTTTAACCTGCTGGCCTCAAGCTTGCTATTTGGGCCAGGTGTTTTGGCAGCCAAATCTCCTTGAGGTCTTGCCTAGGGGGGCAGGGCTTCTCTGACCTTAGTGGGCAGCACAACCACACCGCAAGAAACAAGGTAAAAATGGAGATGGCCGGGATTTACCCAAATTGAGAAGATGCAGGAGGTGTGGCACACCTGCCCCAGCTGTGGGTGAGCTGGCAGCCCTCAGCTCGTCAGGGTGCGGGGTACCCACAACCTCAGAGCAGGCGAATCCCAGCCCCGGGTGAGGAAAGGCGAGGAATTGCTCAGACCAGCGGAGCGAGCTCCATCTGCTGCCCAAATCCATGCATCCTCTTGAAAGCAAAATCCTGTTGGCAGAGCAGGACCGACTGCATCCCATAAGCTTAATTCCTAGGCCTGAGCATCTTAACTGGGAGCCTGCTGCCAGCAGCTTGCCCTCTCCCAGCCCCTGCTGCCCCCCAGCATCATCCCTGGGGACCTGGGGACACAGGGCTCAGCCTGGCCAGGGCAAAACGCTGCCCAGGTTTCAAACTGATGTGGGGAGGTCACAGCTTATTGGGGTCACAGCATGCTGGGGTCACAGCATATTGGGGTCACAGCACACTGGGGTCACAGTGTATTGAGGTTACAGCAAATTGAGGTCACAGAATATTGGGGTCACAGCATATTGGGGTCACAGCACGTTGGGGTCACAGCACATTGGGGTCACAGCACATTGGGGTCACAGCACGTTGGGGTTCACAGCATGTCTGTCCACCTGCAGCCAAGTGAAATATTTACCCTGTCTCCTTGTTGCTGCTGCCAGCCATAATTAATTAGAGCACAAGGGTGAATTGCCTGTCTTTTGGGTGATCCCTTGCCGGCAGATCACGTGGGTCTGTGCAGCTATGTGGGTCCCTGGCTTTGGCCGAAGGATTGCTATAATCCCTATAAATTCATTAGCATTTATCAGCTCCCTGTTTGTGGCTGCACTGCTCTGTCTCCCCCTTTCTTGCCCTTCTCCTTCCAGGGAGCAAAAATTTAGAGCTGCATTAAAGCTGGAGAGCTCCCAGCCGATGAGCTGGGGAAGGAGGATAATTCTATTACTTGTCAGAGTGGTTGAGGGGGAAGTTGTGTGCAATAACCACGGCTCAGAGCACAGGCTCCAGAAGTCCAAGCTTGTGAGATGGCACAGGGGAAAAAATGGCAATAAAAAAGAGCAGATGCTGTGGTGCCCAGGGCCGGGGTTTTCCTCAGTGGATGTACAGGGCAGGGACAGAGCAGGGAGCCGCCTTCATTTAAGGGTTGAACTCCATTATCCTTCTGAGTCCCAACCCAGAGTAATTTGTGATTCTGGGATACTATTAACGGAGCCAGCAGGAAATGCACATGTTTGGAGGAGAAGAGGAGACCAGATGAAACTTTTCATGCAGATCAGGTTTCTGGTATTGATAGGAAGCAGGGGTCAGCTATGACAGTGGAGGCAGGACCCTCAGCTGGAAGTGACTGTCAGGCCATGGGCCAGCTCCTCTGAGCTCAGGCTGGGCTGGGTTAGTGTCCCTGTCTCAGCTACTCTGTCAGCAGCCACTCACATTTTGCTGCAAAGTTTGAAAGGCAACTGTTATATCTGCTAATCCTGGATAAATGCTGGTGGCCAGAACCATTCCCACTGTCCTTTACTTTCAGCTGTGCTCTCAACAACCAGCAAATGCCATTTGTGGACAGTGACTTTAGTAGGAGACAAAAGACACCACGGCTCTCTGGCCATCACTGAATCATGAGCCCAAACTGGCCGGTGCAATATCTGTGTTTCCCCCAGTGTTGTGCTGTGCCAAAAATGCACACCCCGACCCAGCAGCGAAGGCTGGATAGGGAAACCCGAACTGAACATTCCTGCTCTTCTTTTTCCAGTTGTGCTTACTGCTAGTGACATCTACCAGCTCCATCTGGTAGCACAGGCAATGAGAGCTGCCACATTTCCATGCGCTCGGAGGAGGATTGATGTTTCCTGCTGCTCTCCGTGCCCAGGATGCAGCATCAGGTCTTAGCCAAGGTTATATTTTAGTCTGCTGGTCCCAGTTCAGCCCCGGGGTCTTTTCCACCTCACAACTGCAGCAAAGGCCTCTGGCTGCTCTGCTTGGGGGTGTCAGGGGGTGTGCTGCTTTTTGTCAAGTGTGGGGAAGGATTCTAGGGATGAGGATGGGATATGGGAAATAAACCCTCCAGGGTTGTTCTGTGAGTCTGGAAAGTCCCCGACATCCCCAGATCTGCATTGCTGTGGGCTAAATTGCCTCCTGGAAAATTCTTCCAGCAGTGTTTGGCTCTCACCTTGATGCATGAGGTTTTTGAGGCATCAAATGCTCGAGCATCACCCATCGCTCACCAGAGGCTGTTTGCTGAGCTTGGGGCGCCCCTGGCTGATGGCAGCTCCCCACTGTGCTGTGCCCAGCTGCTGGGGCCACCCTGCAGGGTCACAGCCTCCCAGGGCTGTGTCACAGGATATTTCTGACCCGGCCCATGTGAAATTTGAGAACTGAAATGCCAGTTCAGGATCCCTTCGGGTGTTTGCAAATTGTCAGGGCAGAGGCTTTGCTCTGGAAGCTCTGCCATGCTCAGGGAGGTCGGTGTAACAGCAGGATAAGATCCTGTCATCTACCTCCAGCAATTGCTGCTGAAAGGCTGAGGGGATTTATTTCCCAATGACTTCTCTTGCAGCCTTGGGTATAAATTTCCTTCCGTTTACTCATTAAAGGCTCTGCTCCTGTGCTGTGTTTAGGCTGTCAGCGGTTGCCTTGGACATTTAGGTCAATCACAGATATTATTTCTGTCTCTGGAGCTGGCAGCTCTCATCCTGGGCCTTCAGCTTTGTGCCTTGCTTGTAAATAAAGCACCATTCATTCTCAGGGCAGCGGGAAGAGGCAGTGAGGAGCTGGAAGTGCTCCTTTCATGGGGAGGGGTGCTCATTTTGAATCACTCGACCCCTTAACGAATTATCCAGCCCCCTATTCAGCATCCTCATTGCTTTAAGAGGAAGCCTGGTGAGAATTAGAGGTATAGAACCAGGCGTTAGAGTTGTGGTGTAAGGCAGTTTGTATTTGCAGCTCATCATTCACAGGCTGAACAGAAGTTTTCGTGGTGCAGACTGGTGAATGAGGACGGAGCCTGAGGGGTGCAGAAACTCTTGTATTTGCTGGACTCCCTGCAGGTGCTGCTTTATCATCCAGCTGATGTTCCTGGAGGGAATGAGCTCCCAGAAGCAGGAATGTCACCAATCCAAAGGCTTCAGGACTGTAGTGGTTTAGGGCAAATCTGGGAGGGAACCTCCTAAGGGGCACTCCCTCCCCTCCCCACAACCAGTTCCGTAAAAAAAAAACCTCCTCAGAGAGAAGGGGAAAGAACCCTGTTTGTTAAACAGGCAAAGCACTCCCCGGCACAATAAACTGAGCAATACCCGATGACAAGAACTTGGTGCCGCTCTGGAGAGATGACAGATTTAGGAGAGAAGTCCCTCCTGTAGGTGGCTGCTCTGTCTCAGCCCCTCTGGTGCTGCGCAGATCCTGGTGGGTTCCACGGCGCCTCCCCGGGTCCTCAGGCCGGAGAGATTTTGACCAGTTCCAAGGGAAGGCAAAAAAAAGAGGGGAAAATGAAGGGGAAAAAGAAAAAAAGAAAAGAAAAACCAGAAAGAGAAGAAAAACGAAGCTTCTCCCCCTCAGCTAGCTACACACTAACTAACTCAAAAGAAAAAGAAAAAAAGAAAAAGATGAGGAGCTCTCTGTCCTGCGCTGTGTGTTGCTGACTCCGACTCTCAAGGCCAGCCAGTGGAGGAGGGTTTCTGAAAACAAACTGGAGGAGAGTTTCTGAAAACAAGCTGCACACCTCTCCCTCCCCCCTGCTCCCAGCCCCAACACCAAAGGCACAGAAAAAGCAATATTCAGCACAAACCCAACAGGTGACTGGGGATAAAAACATCACAACGCCACCCCAGGACAAGGACCGTGGCTCAGGTCAGTCACCATCTGTTGTATTTCTCTGGGGAATGTTTTTTCCCCGGGACCCCTGAAGCTGTAACCATGTAGTTTGACCCTTCCTTCCTTTCTTGACCTAATTGGCTGAGGTCCAGCTATCTTTTCCTGAGCCCCGGGATAGAGAAGGCCCTGTTCTTCCTTGTTCATTCTCTTTCCCCCCTGGAAACCTTCGAGAATAAATACCTTGGACTAATCCTGGGGAAAGAGCCTCTTTTGGGATCTTTTGTCTCGTCCCTAAAATATTCCTCCAAAGCCTCTCAAGGAACTGAGCTAGCCAAAGAGCCCCAAGAGGCTGCGGGAGGATTTTTCGACCATCCTTACTGCTGACAAATACCAGTTCCCAGACCCAATCTGACAACAGGCTACTGAGTCTATTCCTCTGCGGGGGAGCGTATTGACACTAAAAATGCAACCCAAACAACTTTCATATCCAAGTGCTAAAATGGGGTGGCTTCTAGATTGGATAACAGCTCCAATAAATAGTTGTTAATTTGGGTGGTCATCATTCTGCAGCCATTTCTGCTCGAATGGGCTATGGATGCAGATCTATGCACTGGAAGAGGATGTACATAGAAGGGACCCATTTTTTTTCAAATCATTCTGGTTACAAACAAATTTGAAGCATTGTCTAGGAAAGGAAAATGGGAAAACTTGCAAAACAGCTAAACAACACACCAGGCAGGTGTCTTGTACTGTAAATTATTCCTGCTCCAAAGCAGCAATGATTATCAGCTCTAGGTCTTTGTTTAATCTCTTACTTCGTTAAGAGTGCATGCACATTGTTTTGTCATTTAGTGGAGTTATTTTGCAAAGTGGATCCTGGGTGTTTTCACAAAAGGTTTACATTGCACATGATTGACTGATAAGATTCCTTTCCAGATGCTCATGTATCTCCCAGCTGCACATGTTGGAGCTGAGCACTTTTTATTTCCTTTCAAGGGAAATGAGCTCTGACAAACAGGGATGAGATGAACATCAGTTTATTTGGGGGTTCAGACAAGAGCAGGGGCCAGAGATAAGAAATTTCTCTGGGTCTCTGGGTTTGCCTGGGTCTATCTCTTCTGGGTTTTTTTGGTTTTGTTTTTGGTGGGGTTTTTTTTTTTGTTTTGTTTTGGGGTTTTTTGGGTTTTTTATTATTATTTGTTTGGTTTTGGTTTTGGTTTTTGGTTTGGTTTGGTTTTGTTTTCACACCCCACTCGTAGTATTTGTTTTGTACATTTAAATAATATCCCAGGCACCTGGTGATTATTGTATCAGAAAGGCATAGATTTCCCTCTCAGCTGCAGTTCCTACTCATTGATGATAAATCTATCAGTGAGAGCCCCAGCTCCTTCTAACTAGTTTGTGTGTCCCCCCTAATTAGTCCATATTTAACCATTACAGTTAATAAAAGGCAGGGACATGTTGCAGCCATCCTTGAAATCATCTTTTGTCCAGATGGCCCACAAAGTACATTATAAACCTCATTAACAGATTGCACCAATTAATTAACTGATACGGGAATCACTTTGCTCACCACCCAAGGCAGCTGCCTCCAGGAGGGAGCACTGCCAGGGAAGGACTCACAAAACTCACCCCCAGCTAAAGGCCAGGGAAGGGATCAGGGTCAGCAACACCAGACTTTGCCACTGTTTTCCCCAGTGGGTTTTCCTCGGTATTTTTTTTTTAATATATTATTTAAAAATTTGATCTCTGGGGAAAATGCCAGCCATTTTCCTGAAGGATTTACCCATGTCTGTCCCAAACTGGGAACCACGTGGCTTGAAATGGATCTGCTTTCCAAACCTTGCCAACAACAGAGAGCTGATCCCTCATGGCCTCAGATGTATCTTTGGCTGTGTGAAGTTGCATCTTTTATTTACTCCAAAGTAAGCAGATTATAAAACATTTTTTTTCTCAGTCTAAAACTCAGTATCTATTGATGACTCAGTAATGAATTTGTACTCCAAGCTATTAATTGCCTTGCAGATGTTTAACCATAGGATTCCAGTGCAGAAGGAGATCAATAGATGTTGAGATTAAATTATCCCACTGTTTCAAAACCCAAATAATCACTGCTTGAGCTTGTTTGGTTTGGGGCCAGGACAAAAGTCAATTCCTTCCCTGTGGACATTTCTATAAAATACAGTTGGCATAAGAAATGATGAGACTCTGGAAAACTAGATTGAGCCATAAATATTCATCGCTGCAGTGGATCCGAGAACAATAACTTAACTTCCTTTAATGCCCAGCTCTCAGGGTGCTTAACAAACTCTCTATTCTTGGCAATCCTCAGATGTTGAACAATCCAGAGAACCTAATCCATAACTTGGGAGGGAAAAATTAAGATTTGCTTAGAATAAATCCCTGGCTGATGGAGTTAGAGGAGTTTCACTGTGGCATTTGCAATCATCTAGAAAGAACAGAAAAGGATGGAGAAGTGTTCCTGCCTGTCGGTATCTGTAGCTACTCCAGATAAGTTCTCCTACTATTTTTTCCCCCCATGCTTTTAAGTTACTTCTTCCTAGGACAAGCATCCTCTACAAACATTTGCATGCCCTTACCAGCAATTCCTACCTCCTCTCCCTCACCTGAGCCCTCCCTGGCTCTTTTCAGCCCAAGGAACCACAGCAGACCCTCTCAGGGACAGGGAAAGCCTTTCCTGGCCAGCTGCAGTCACAGGAGGATGTGGGATCCATTTATCCTCTGAAAGTGCCTGGTTTGCCCACCAGAGTCCTTGGCACCTACCCCCTTCTCGGCTGGGATGGGAATTTTGCTGTGTGGGTGAGTGCTGGGAGCAGCCCAGCAGCTGGGGACCAGCCTCGCCAGTGTCAGGGTGTTTCTGTGCCTGTTTTTTCACCTGAGCAGGGCAAACATTCCCTCGGGAGATCTGCTCGGTGTGCTCGGTGGGGAGGGTCCTGCAGCACACCCCGAGCAGATTCGGGACTCTAATCCCTCTTTCCCCGAGAGGTGCTGCTTCTCCTTCGTGCTCGTCCGCGTCATCCTGCCCCTGGCAGGGATAAAGTGGCCCATGCAGGGCTGGGGTGTCTCTGCTGAACTCCCCCTTGGCTTTCCCAGTACCTTTTCCCTTCGTTTCTTGCTGGCAAAGAGCTCGTATGTTGTTATAGCAACCTCAGTGCGGTTAAGTCTCTGGAGGCAAGGTTTATAGGGAGAGACAATATATTTTATTAGACTGCCTGATAAAGCTAAAAGAGGAATATAAAAGAGAAAGAAAAGAAAAAGAGGGGGAGAGCAGCTCCCTGGTTCACGAGCTCATGGCAGGTCCCCAGAGCTGTGGGCAGAGGGGAGCAAAGCAGGCACAGAGGAGAAGGAGGTGACAGCTGGGGACTTGTTGTGGGCATCAGAGGAGGGGCAGACCTGGCACAGGCTTGGCCAGGCTGACAGGACAGCAGCCCAATACCCCAGCAGTTCCAAGGATGCTAAATCTGATTTTATCTGGTGGGAAGCAGGGGCTCAGTGGGAAAAGAGGCTCATAAACCATGTTGTCTCTTCCTGCCAAATGGCAGCACTGTGCTGGTTTGCCTTCACTGCCCCAGTGCCTTCACAGCATCTCTCAGGCACTGGTAGCTGCACTTGCTGCTGCAAGAACCACTGCATCCAGTCCCAAAATGGCTCCAGCCCCCCGATGCTCTGTGCACCTGATTTTAACCTCTGGTGAAACTACCTAGAGCAGACCTTGGCAGCGCCCAGCCTAAATGGTCCTCTTGGGTACACGCCCCACCTGATGTATCAAAGGCAGCAGAAAACACTTCTGGGCTAATCCCAGCCTCAGCCCCAACCCCAATTCCGTCCCCTTGGCTGTGCCTGCTTTTCTTCCAGTGCATCTCCAGCAGTACCAAGTGTCTCCTTGCTCAGATCCCACCTGATCTGCTCTGCTCCTCAGGATCTGATCTCTGGCATCCATCAAAACCAAGCCACTGCTTTAAGGTGCCTCATCCCTCAAGCAGACAGCTCCTGATATTGGTAACTCCTCATCAATCAGCCTGGATAAGACTCACTCTCTATGGTGCCTGCCTGAATGGGATCTATTTCATGTGCTGACTGCTGGGGAGTCAGTTATTCAGACTGTCAGTTTTCAGTTAAATTCATGGCTTGATGATAATTTTATGTAAATACTGAACTCAGGGCAAAAAGCTTTGCAGGCAGTGACGAAAGGACTCTTGTCTTGCCGTCTGGTGCTTCTAAACTTCAGTATTGCTCAATGGGTAAGTCACCTTTCACTTTGCATATTCTGTTCTGTTTAACGAGGCCTTTGTAACCTCCTGAACAGAAAAGCCGATTAGGCAATAACTCACAGCCTGCCTGCTGAAGCAAACACAAGCACTTAAAAGAAATGCAAATTAATTCAGCATTAAACAGGTGGCTCTGGGGAAGGATGGGCCTGCTAGTGGCCCAACAGAATGATGTAGGATGGAGTCACCTCCCCGGGGCTGAATCCAAAAAGAGAAGCAAGATCTGTGATCTGTGGTGGCTGATTTCTGTTTTGTGAGAGGGGGAATTGCACAACTTTAGCTAAGGTAGTGCAAGGCTTCCTGTATGTTAATAGCTGCAGGAAATTTTGGTTTGGCAGTTTAGGTGACCACAGATGTTCAGGGATGACACTGTCATTTGAGGTGATGCTGGGTGTTTCTGGGTGCAATTTGGCCCTTTAAGTTTGGCCTGAGATGGTAGGGATTGGACTCTGGCAAAAGGGCAGAATCCAGACTGAGCAGAGAGCTGTGCAGACAAAAGGACACAGAAAATGGGGGAAGCAGCAGCTTCACTGGTCCCTCCAGGATCATCATTAGCAGAGCATCAAAAAAGCACAACAGGGAGAATCCATGCACCAGTGAGACCTTCCCAACACCTCCTGTGTGCCCACTGCAGTCTTGGCTGATGAGGAGGGAACCCTCCCCATGTCACAAAACTTACCTGTCCCCCAGATAAGTCCTCTAGGTCAGAAGGGGCGGACATGGGGACCTGCTGCAGTGAGTCCAGAGGAGGCCACGAAGATGCTCAGAGGGCTGGAGCCCCTCTGTAGGAAGACAGACTGAGAGCTGGGGTGGTCCAGCCTGGAGAAGGGAAGGCTCTGGGAAAACCTCATTGCAGCCTTCCAGTATTTGAAGAGAGCTCATAAAACAGAGCAAGAGAGACCTTTTACACGGCAGAGAGTGATGGGAAAATGGTGCTTGGTACCGATTGCACTGGCCCTGGTTGCCCAGAGAAGTTGTGGCTGCTCCATCCTTGAAGATGCTCAAGTCCAGGTTGGATTGGGCTCTGAGCAACCTGGTGTAATGGAAAGTGTCCCTGCCCATGACAGAGGGTTGAATCTGGATGATCCTTGAAATTTCTGGGCACCGTAAACCCCGTTGCAGGTTGGAAGAGGCAAACAGGCTTGTCTACGTGACCTGCAAGAGCTACAGGCTCAGCCTTTTGCAGACACTGAAGTGCTTTTTGAGAACTTTCACCTTAATCACAGAAAGGGACTGACAGGATCACGTTGAAGGATGATGACACTGTGCCCTAGATGGGGAGGTTGCAGTCCTCCAGCACTGCATTTCCCTGTCCTGAGTGCTGCTGCACACAGGCTGCGTGGTGCTATCCTGTTCTGCTGCTGCCTAATTGGATCAAACTGGCTCTGATTGCGTGTAGGAAGCTGATAAATGGCGTATCTGAAAGCCACTGGCGCGTTACAGCCAAAGTGTCTCTTGCTGCAGGGAGTTAATTAAAGCCAAGGCTACAAAGCTCTTTTCGCTGCTGTGGAACTTGGCTTTTGGGGTGGCTGGAGGCTGAATGGAAACGATCTGAGGAGCCCACACAGGCTCGCTTGCATTTAGAAGCAGAGTTATCACAGCAGTCCCAATAACCCGTGAAGCTGAAATGTGAAACCTTGCTCAGAGCTTGTCTACAGCTCATCACCAGAGCAGGTTTCATTACAACGTGTTGACTCCCTGAGACTTGTGTATTTGGTGACAGTCCTTGGTTTCCAATACAGTTTTTCTACAAGAGTATCATTGGTCTAGGATGCTGGACACAGAGGGGAAGGGCAGGGTTAGAAGATTATGAAGAAACTGAGAGAGTCAAATGAGCTTGAGGTATTTTTGTGGCTCACTCATATGAAAAACAAAACAAAACAAAACAACAACGTGTTCAACCCTTCAAACCATCCTTTTGGTGAATCCCCTTCCCCCAAGGCTCCCTTGCCCCATGACAGCACCAGAGATTTGTGAAATGTGAACTGGAATCACCATGAACCCACCTGTGTTGATGACACCTCCAATGCAAAGTCAGAGGCTGAACTGCTGCAGTGCAAGGACAGACAGACACCAGTCCTGGGCCGTGAGGAGCAAGAAGGCTCTTAGACCCTCCCGGGGTGCCAGGAGATGAGCAAGGGCCCTGTGGTAGAATGTGCAGCATCCCCAAAGCCCTGGAGAAGGCTGTCCAGCCCTAGGCACGTGCTGTCTGCACAGCTCTGCTGCCAAGGGACACACGAGCTGGTCACCTCAGCCCTGTGGCCGTGGGGATGGACTCAGTCCATCAGGCAACTCCCTGATACAGGCAAGTTCCTACCCCACCATAATCACCCTGCTTCACACATCATGAACAAGACAGATCACTGCTGTTCTCACTCTAGACAGCCCGTCACCTCCTCTGACTCCTCACTTTTATTCACACAGACCCATGCTCATGAAATGCAAACCAAGTGTCTTGGAGCCTCCCCCGCCCAGACCCATGACACATCTGCAGGGTCTGGAATTGCTGTTCCAGGCGGCTGCTGTTCATCTCAGCAGATATCATCTTCCTACCTTTGGAAATGTGTTTTATCACTCCTGCACTCTAAACTGAAACAAAACCTTTTCCCCAGAACTCGGAAAAAAAAACAGAATAAAAAAGTCTTACACAAACCCAGCCTCCCAGGCTGGCCTGTGGCACTGTTGATGTGAACTTTTGCTCTGCCATTTTCCTGCGGGTACTGAGCCTTGGGCAGAGGAAGGACAGATGACTGGGAGAGAATTGATGCACTTCTGTCACCCCAGCTACAAGTCCATGTGGAAGGGTGGCCATGTGCCTGCAGCAGGAAGCACATCTAGGAAAAGGGAAAGTCTGGTGGGTGAGTCACAAGATGCACCGACTTTGAGCAGTGTTTTCTCCTCTGCCACCAAATCCTTACGTGACCTTAGTCACATCACTTCATCTCCTGGTACATCCAGTTCCCTACCTCCAAAACATCCCTTTTGCCTGTTTATTTCCACTCAGACTCCCAAGTTTTGTTGGAACAGCTTCCTGCCATTCTTTGCACCTATGGATCCCGACACCTCTGGGTGCCTACACCAGTCTGAGCACTGATGTAGTAAGCCCCAGAGTGCCTGTCTTTCGAATGCCCTTAAAAATGTGAGGATCACGATGTATGCCCTTACTCCTATTCACTCCCTCCACCTGCTGCTACCTTTTTCCCCGTGGGGAATAATGAGGCAAAATATTTCACACAGAATGGGCTCTCTCGTTTTCTCTCCTCAGCAAACGCGCTTGGCACCTGCTCATTAATGAATGTACACCCTGCGCATCGACCGGGGCTGGTGCTGAATTGAACTTTGAATGCCTTTTCAGTGCCATAGCCTAGTTAATAATTACTCCTGTGACTCACTCAACTCCATGCTGCTGGAGCGCCATTAGGAGAATTGACGGCAAAATAACAGAAACATTAAACTTAATGATTTTGCGAGTGTTAAAGTGTTCCCAGTGTCACCAAAGAAGAGCCTTTCCCTTTAGCAGTTGTCCCTCCCAGGGGGGTGTTTTTTTGGTCACAGAGGAACGTCAGCTGGCTGATCCTTTGGGTTTTGGCAGTGCCCATGTGTGCCGTGTGTGCACAGGCAGAGGTTGTCCCCATTTCCGAATAGGGTCATAGGATCTTTGGGTTGGAAGGGACATTAAACATCATCCAGCTCCAACCCTGCTGCCATGGGCAGGGATGCCACCTGCTAGACCAGGTTGCTCAGGGTTCCATCCAACCTGGCCTCAAGCACTTCCAGGGATGGGGCATCCACAGCTTCCCTGAGCAACCTGTTCCTGTTCCTGTTCACCTTCTGAGTAAGGAATTCCTTCTTTATATCTAAATCTCTCCTCTTTTAGTTTTAAAAGAATTTCTAAAACCGCTACCACCCTGTTCTCACTATCTGCCCGTGTAAAAGTTGCTCTGACAAACATCTTTGCTGCCAACCAGCAAACTCTGACAAGTTCAGTCTGGCAGCTCCCCACTGCCCTGACATCCCGGAATGCCCCTCCACCAAAGAAGCCCACAGGCTCACTGTTAGCTTGCCTAAATCCTCAGGGAAAACACACTCCTGGATTTTCCTCCCTATTTCACAGGAACAGAGGGTTACCCACGGCCTTGCTGATGGGTAGGTGGTAACTGCCATTATCACAAAGCTTTTTGAGTGTGGCATCAATCCTGATAGGTTTAATAAGAGACTTTGGGTCAAAAGGAGTTTTCCCCACTGTTATCCCCCAAAGCAAAACTGTTTCTGTGAAGTAGGCATTTCCTTTTCTTTCAACAGGAAAATTTAATTTCTTTTCCCTTTTACTTAGCCAGTTCCTCCTCTTTGCCTTCATTGCCACAAATTCCCTAATCTCGTTATTTTTGCCTGTTGGAAAAGTGTAATCATCCGAGCCATGAAATCGAAGACAACAGCATCACTTCCAGGGAGGTGACTTAAGTCAGAGGAATTAATTCTCCCAGCAGACAGCTCTTATTTAGAACAAATGTGATTTTCAGAACTGAAGCTATGTATTTAATGAGGCTCTATGAAAACATGTGTAGCCCAGAGCTGCTGGGAAATTCAGCCTTGTGCCAGAGAAATGCATCAAATCAGGGAAACAACATCCAACAGGATTGTTCAGTCAGTTCATCCCTCAGTTCCCTGCAGAGAAAACCCATCTCTGTGTTTCGCAGAGATTGCTGCCCTGAACGAGGGAACCTACATGCATTTATTGAGTGTCTGAATCTGGCCCACCCAAAATGTGTATTCTGAAGATTAATCAGGAAGAGAGATGGTGTTTCCTCCCTCTCCTTCAAAGGAAACCAGCACATACGAGCAGATGGATCTCCACACAACACAGGATTAAGGTATGGAAGTCCCTGGGATGGTACAGATATTGAGAGTTGTGCCTTTATTCTTTCCTGGGAAAAAACTGAGCTCTCCCTTTTCAGCTCTGTGCCTCAATTTGCTTTCTTGCCTGTTGTCTTTCTCTTTTCCCAGGGCAGGGACTGCCCTACCTGCACCCACACAGCAAAACATCAGGGGCATGGAGGGGGCTGCTGGTCACCTACATGGTGTCAGACCACATTCAGAGACATTTCCAGAGATTTATGGCCATGAAAATCCATTCATCCAGCAAGGACACAGCAAAAGTTTTGGGGCAGGTCGGTGTTTTCAGACAAAGGAGAAGAAAGAAAAGCCATTTGTAGACCACCATGTGGGATGAAGCTGGAAAGGGAGCCTCAGGGAGCTTTCTGAGTTCTGCTGCCTGGGTTTACCTCTGGAGCAAACAGCTCTGCCACTCCCAGGTGCAGCTGTAGCTGCCAGATAAAGGTTATTTTTCTCCAGTGACCTCCATGGCCCTGTGAAAGGTTCCCAGAAAACAAACCTGGCTACTGATTTGCACAAGCAGCCTTGGGCTGCAGGCAGCAGTGACGTGCCCACCCCTAAGTGAGCTGCAGAAGCCAGACCCCCTGGGTTTGCCAGTGGCACGTCCTTCCCACGTGTAAAATCTGCCTTCAAATGGAGAGTGCAGAGACCTGGAGACAGAAAACGGGATAAAGCAGCAGCTGCCTGCCACAGGAGAAGGAGGATCAGCTCCTAATGATAGCATCGTGTTTGCCTGGCTCAGCTGGAGATAAAAAGATGAGCTATAGATCACAGTGATTTCTCATGCCGAGGTAACAACAGAGAGGGATTTGTCTCCAAAAGAAGCATCTTTCCTGCCTACATGCCAGCAAAAGGAATCATTTTTCCGTCTGACTTTATAACTTCATCAAATATCCATCTGGCACCAGGCCAGGGCACTATGAATGAAGTTGTATTCGCTGTCACAGCAGATGGATGTGAGAAACTCCCACAAAGATTTCAGCAGGAGAGATTTCCTGCGATGGTTTGGGGAGGGTGCACAGACCTTCAGAGGCATGGCTCATTGAAAACAGTGTTGCAGAGAAATCTGCCTTGTTGGATTTGACTGAAAACAGGGGGTCTGATAAGGAGCTGTAATCCCAAAGGTGCCTTAGAAGTCTGGTCCCTATTTGGAGACAGAGTTCAGCAAGATCTTTTTTTAGGGGTGCCTGGAGGGTTGAGTAATAATAGAGCAACACTCAAGTGTTTGGATCAGAAATTTCATCTGGAACCTGGGAAGTTTTATTTCCTGGCAAAAGCATCATGAGAACCAGTGTATTCTCAGGACAGGCCAATTTCCAGAAATCAAAATTTCCAGATGACTTTTAGCTCCCTGGAAAAACTCCTGGGGACTCTGTGTGCACGGATGCCTTGAAAAACATCATCTGTCCTCCCAGGCCTGACACTGCCTGTGCTCTGAGAATTCAAATGTCACTGCAGGTCCTGCAGGGACAGGCTGAGGGTGATGATGAGTATCAGGAGATCTGCTGGTGGAAGCAGCGAAATCTCCTCTGCCCAGGCTTTGTAAATGAGATGGAACAGAGCCGTGGGAAGGAGCCTGGATGGAGCAATCCTTGCTGACCAGCCCTGGCTCTCTGGGTGAGCTGTGGTCACCTCCTTGCTGGAGCTCTCTGGGTCAGCACTGGGGGCAGCTGGGACAGCAGAAACCTCCTAGGCTGGCCACCACTGCATGGGGTCAATCTCCGAGACCTTCAAATTCATTTTAAAATTAAAGAAGTCAAACTCCTGCCTGCCTTAGGAAGCGTGTGAGAGCCAACTGTGTAAGACACCAGCAGAGAGATGTTGTCCTTGGTGCACTCAGAGGGCTGTGCTGCTGGAGAGGATGGACATCTGCTGGGGCTTCACACCCCTCTGGGGACATGGGGCAGGGTGTCACTCTGAGGCCACCCCAAACAAGGAGCTCCTTGGGGTCGTCAGTGTGAAATCCAGGAGTTTTAAACAAATATTCAGACCTCTCCCAGAACACGTTGCAGTGGGGCTGCTGGTGGTGTCTGAGGGTCTCCCCCACAGCTGCTGAAAGCTCAGCTGAGCTGACAGCATCTGACAGTTGGAGAAAAACAGCCTTTCAACCTTTAAATTGAGTACATTTTCCATGGCCTCAATGGAGACTAATGACATAAAAGCTCATTTATTTTTTTTTTAACAGAGGGACTCTGCAAATGGAAAAGCCACATTTTCATAGGTATTTTTGCTCTTTCAGGGATTTTTTTCTCTCTTCCTTTCCTTATCCGAGGAAAATGTCCAATTTCTTGCACAAAACAGACCTGGAAGGTTTGTACTTTGCTGTGGACTTGGGAGTCCTGCAAAAAGAATGGCTGTTCAGGAGCATTCATGGAGCTCCTGAGCCAAAATCAGAGGAATAAGGCAGAGACAAGTAAGGGCTCCTGGGCAAAGGTGAGCATTTCACAGGAGAGGAGGATGGAAGCAGTCAGCCAACTCAGCCTAATGAAAGAAAAGCTCTAGCAGATCTGCAGCAAACCTAAAATGTTTCCAGGATAAAAATTTCCAGGAGCTTAAAAGGTATCTTGGTTAAAAGCCATCGTTGGTACAAGGATAAAAGGAAATAAACCAGCCACAGATAAATTTGGGCTGGAAATTAGAAAAAGCTAATTACATTTCATATAATGTTCCTGGTTTATTCTTCCAGATGGAAAGAGAAGCTCAGGTTAGTGCAGAGCAGCTGCTGTGGCAGGAATGCTACAGGCTGCAAGTCCAGGAGGGTGGCAGTGGATGCTCAGCAAACCCTCCTCTGGGCTTTTCTCTCTGGTCCTACTTTTAAAAAAGAAAAACCTTTCCGGGGAGTTTTTCCTAATGGCCAAAAAAATCCTTTCTGAAGGGAAAAGGTTTTCATTTTACACACATTGTCAGTGGAGCCTTCTTAGCCAGCTCATTTCTCAGGTCTTTAACCAGCCAGGCTGCCTGGAATGGAGAGATTTCCTCTCATCTCAAATCATTTGGCTGCACATGGGAGAGAAGCCCTTTGACGAGGTGAATTTGCAAGGCTCTCAAATCCTCTTTATTCTCGCTGTGCTTTCCCTCCTTGACTCATCTCCAAGAGATCGTGTTGGGTTAAGCCCAGAAGGAGCACGGAGAGGTGACAGCCCCAATCCTGGACACACACAGGCACACACAGATACAGCTCCCCGCCCTCCCCTGCACCATAAATTAAATATCATTTCTACCCAGGAGTGGGGAGGATCAGCTGAAATAACGCAGCCCAGTCCTCCATCAGCAGGGACACTGAATCAGAACAGCCCACAGTGCTCACCCACCCCAGCCCACAGCCCTGCTCCTCCTGTGCCCCTGAGAACCCACAATTCACATCTGGCCTGCTCAGGTACCCAGCCGGGGGTTAAACACACACATGCAGACAAAAGAGGCTGGATTTGGTTATTCCCATGTTAGTCAAGGCAGTGATAGTGGGAGTCTGCAGTGACTAGTGTTTAGGCAAGCAGGACTTCGAGGAAAAGTGACATTGGAGAGGCAACGTGAATTCTTAGGGACACTTTCCCTGCAGCTGCTTGCACTGTCTGGGAAAACAAACAGGAGAGTGAGGGGGCAAATTAACACAGACAGGATTGGGGCACACACAGTCTGGGCATAGAGGAGAAGGTGGTTGTTGGAAGGAAAAAGCAGGCAGGCCAAATGTTTTCTGAGTGCAATTATTTTAATGTGTCTGTATTTTCCAAATTCCACATTGCACACAGGGAAATAGCATTTTTTTTACAAAAGACTCACACCAGAAATGCTGACTTGGAGAACTGGGAACTCCTTATCTGCCACTACACAAGGAGGCACGAGATTCACAACATCAGGCACGGCTGATCATGGGGGTGAACAGACAGACAGACACGGAAATTACAAAAGACAGGGAAAGGCAAGAGCAGGAAGGCAGCGGATGTTCCCATGGCCACCTTGCTGGGCAGGCAGCTGGGGCCACAGCTTGGTGGGCACACCAGGGGATCAGAATCTCACTGGTCCTACCCCTCTGCCTGCCCAGATACCATCTCTGCTGGCTGTCATCTCCTGGTCAGGCATTGTATTATCATTGTATTATCTATCGCTGGTCACATTTCACAGGGCAGCTGTGATAAGGAGTGACTCCAGGATTCTCTCCAGACGTGACTTTCAAGACTTCAGTGAACAAAGAAAGGAATTGTATGGTTATCACTTGATTTTACTAATTTTTTGGCTCCAAGTGCTCAAAGAAAAGTCCTGCAGTAACCATATTCACATGGGAAATGCCTCTAAAAGATTTCCAAGCTGTTGTATGCTAGTGAGGCCAGCAAGCTGGGAATCAAACCTACATCAGCAAGCTGTTCTGCTTAATTGCTACAGCACTCATGGGCAGGCCAAAATCGTGGGAGCCTTTTTCTCAGCACAACAGTTTCTGCATTCCAAAGGGCAGAGCTGGGGGCAGACTCCCCAAGAAAATGAGCTCTGAGGGAAATCACACAGGGCTCAGGCAGTACAGACCCATCCACCTTGGAGCAATCTCTCGGGTGTGCCAATTCCAACGCTGCTCCTGGCAATGCTCACCCTTAAAGCAGCTTTCCATGGAGCTGGGAGCAGGAGTTTGCCCTCTCACAGCACAAGTCAGTGCCTTGCCCAGGAGCTGGAGGATGTTCCAAAGACTTGAACCCACATCGACCCAGCCCTACACAAACACCCTTCTCCCAAACCTGCCTCTTCTCCTCCTGACCAGTACAGACCAGCCCTGCCCTGCTAAAATCACAATGCAATTCCCTGGTGGAGAAGGAGCTGTTGAAGACAGCAAACTGCTGGAGGACTCAAGGACTCGCTTCATGACTCTTTGGTAAACCTTTTGCCAAGGAATTACTTCAATCCAACCTCATCCTACCTGGGCTCATGCAGGGACCATCGGCTGCCCAGTGGCTCCCCAGAGTAACCAGGACACCTCCTGCACGGCCTGTGCAGCACCGTGGCCTTTCTCTCCAGCTCCCACATGGCCACACGTGGTCCATGGCACAGCATCCATGTGTCTGTCACAGCCTGGCCACACAGGGGGAACCTGGTGGCCCAGGGGAGCCTGGGGAGCCACAACCCCCTCTCTGTCCTCCAACACTCCCCCTTCAACCCTCCCACCTGTCTCTGTGTGGATTTCTGATGGCTAAAACCTCAGGGCAGTGTTGTCCTCAGCCAAGCAAGCAGCTGATGTTGGGCTGAATGGGAAGTGTTGCCTCCCTCTGGCTACTGGAGATGTGAAGTACTGTAAGAAAGAGATGACTGGAGGGAACATGACATGGAAAACACATCTCAGAAAACCAGAGAGGTGGCAAGGGCATGGACTCTCTGCTGACCCTTCCAACCTGGGAAATCGGGGCCATCAAAGGGAGGCAGTAGGATGCAGGATGAAAAGAAGCCAAAGTGTGCAACTCCCTGCTGCAGGATCACAAATGATGAGAACTGACAGACAGCCAAGGTGCAAATGGATTATTTCGTGAAGGAGAAATCCATTCAGGGTTACTACATACAGGCACCACTCCCAGCTCAGGAAGCTCCTAAGCAATAGCACATTGGAAGCTGGGAAAGCACTTGGGGCAAGCAGCATCCTGGTTTTTCCCTGTCTTATGTTCCTCTCCAGCCTTGTCAGAAATTGGATTCTGGGCTAGCTGGGCCATTGTAGTGATGTGGTATGGTCCAGATGATTCCCTTGTCATTCAAAGTCCCCAAAACCTCATTTCGAATATAGAGTTCCCATAAACAGAGGACCTGTGCAGCCATTCCTGCTCAAAATCCACGCTCTTGCTGCTGCCTCCCCACACACAAGTCCTGCCTGGCAGTGCTGTCCTTGCCCACACTGCTCCCAGGTCCCACATGTGAACAGGAGTCAGAGCAAAGCCCATCAGCACAGCACCGTGTTCCCAGCCAGAGCCCCCCAGAGAAGAACACAAATCCTTTGCAGCATTATTCCATCAGATTATTTGGGTCTTTCTAAGGCAGAGGGGCGTCTTTGCTTGGAACAGCTCTTGATAAATTCTCTTCTGCAAACTCATCCCGCTGCTTTGCAAGGCCACGAGCAGCTCATTTCCAGCCCAAGGATCCACTCCTGGGCAATGGATCTCACGGGTGATGCAGGTGAGATCAGTGACACAGTCACCATCTTCCAGCAGCAAGGATCCACTCCTGGGCAATGGATCTCACAGGTGATGCAGGTGAGATCAGTGACACAGTCACCATCTTCCAGCACAGCTATCCTGAAGCCCATACAGTTACATGCCCCCTGCCCTGAGGCGTGTCCCAGGCCAGCCTTCCACAAAAATATGGGAAGAATGTTGACTAGTACTCAATACATAAACATGGCCCAAAAATGTAATTTGCGGGCTCCTGTTAGTCTCTGGTTACTCCAGGAGCTTATCCCCAAGGATTCAGCCTGACTGATCTTCCAAGAAATACGCTGTGAGGAGTAGCACAGCTGCAGCTCAAACTCATTAACATGAGAGGAAAATACCAGGGCTAATTGTGATCCTTGTGGTTCTTTCTCTTAGAATGGGCAGTAAAATCACCCGAATGAGGGCAAGATGGGGCAAGAATTTTCAACAGAGCGGGGAAGGTTTCACACTGCTTCTTCAGGAGCAAAGACGTAGCTTTGTCCCTGCTGCCAAAAAGTCTGGCACTAAAAATGCTGAAATCTTCTTGTGACTGAGTGACAGCAAGCTGTAATTTACTGCATTCCTGCTTCTTTTATGTCCAAGAATTGCTTCACTTCAGAGAAGAAAGAGCTGTCATTTGTCAGTCCCATGTAGCCTCTCCTTCCAACTGCCACATTTCCACATTAAATCAGACAAATTAATTCATTCCCCTCTTCCTATCTGCTCCCCAAAAATGGCAGCATATTTCCAGGAACAGAGATCATCTTTTCACAGCAGCATCATTATCAGTTTTCTTTTTTAAACTGTATAATGGGCATGGTTCAGCAAAAAAAAAAAATCTGGATTATTTCTTTTTCTACTGTTGCATCCATCTCCCTTAGAGTGGTTCAGAGAGACCTGACTGTCTGCTGGCTTTTCACAAGCACCTTCCCCACACCTCTGACTGACGGCACGTCTCCAGCCCACCCATTGCAGTGTTTGGCTGGCTGCTGCCAAAAGCTTTGCCCGGGTTTAGGATGTGGCCATGTCCCTGGGCAGGTTGAGCTGTATGGCCTCTCCTCCTGGGGTGTATTTGGCCACTGGCCCGTTGCCTTCCATGGTGAAGAGTTTGCAAGCCTTGGCGTTCTCGTGGACGGGTGTGGACTTTTTGGAGGAGATGGGGGAGTTGGTGGGGCTCAGCTGGACAGCGGTGGTGTCCTGCACCGTGTGCTCGCTGGTTTCGATCTCAAAGGCCGTGTTGCCAGGCTTGATGAGCCCAATGTTGGAACCTGGTTTGGATTTCCGGGCCCCGTGGGCTGGGGGCCTCCGGCTGCAGATGCAGCAGGCGCCGAAGAACGTGAAGGCCACCACCAGCAAAATGGGTCCGATGATGATGGGAGGGTTGTTCACTGGGAGGAAGGTCCCAAAGGCAAAGGCTCCCACTAAGGTGATGTTGATCCCTGCCAGCATGATGCAGAGTCCGCAGGCGCAGCACAGAGCAGGGGAGGGGAGGCCCTGGGGCCGGGTCTTTTTCTGGGTGGGTTTTTGGGGCAAAGAGGCACTGCTCTTTTCACTGAACATGCTGGGAAGAGTCTTGGAGGTCACCTCAGTCCTCACGGGGTGAATGCTGTGTTGAAAAGGCTGTTTCCAGTCTCCTGTTGCCTTGAAATACTGGAGAGGAATGGAAGAGCAGCTGTTAGAGCAATGAACCAAAGCACCTTTCCCCCAACATTCCTGGTGACCAGCATCTTCTCCGGGTTGGCTGGTGCCAGCAACTAAACACAAACTGCAGCCTGCTTTCAAAGCTGGACTCTCCCTGACCGTGGTGGTCACATGTGGTCACCTCCAGGCTGGAGCACTGAGCCCAGTGTGCTCCGTGTCCTTTACTGTCCATGTGGATGATGCCCAAGTGAACCCGAACCTGTGCCGTAGCTGGTCTCCCAGTGATTGTCACCAACCACACGACACCTGCCCAAAATAACAGAATCCAGCTCTGCCCTGAGCATCCCTCTCTGCAATACACGGGTGATATGTGCTTCAATGAGTAATGGTCCACCGTGGTGACAGAAAGAGGGACCCTTTGCTCCATGTCTCAGTTTTTCAATGATTTATCCAGGTTGCCTTTCCAACCAGTGGGGAATAAAAGGTCCCAGAGGATGACCCAGAACATCCCCAAAAGATGTCTGTACTGGGAGCTGACTACAGAGACAACCCTGGAGATCACTCGAGCAGGTAACACTTGGATTCTCAGTGACACCAACACCATCCACAGACACTGAATGACACCCTGTCAGTCACACAAGTTACAATAAAATGGAGCAAATGTGGGTGTTTTGTCAGCTAGACCACCATCCATCTCACCATCTTTGGTGTGATCACAGGACACCCCACAGAAGGGGACTGGGAATCTGGTTTGCCTCAGCAACCACAAACCCAGATTTCTAGAAGGTTTGAGCACGAGCAGTATCAGCTCCAGGATGGAGGCTCATGGAAAGTGAGATGCTGAGGTTGAAAAAGAGCCTGTGTGGGGATCTGTCTGGGCCCCAAGGCAGTAACACTTGGCCCTGACTGACATTAGCAGCTTCTCCGTGGAGGAGGTTATTGGATGTGATGAAAGCTGGCTTTGTGTTTGCCATACTTGCTGGGAAGCCAAATTGCCAGAAGCCAATTTGTCAGCAGTTTGCTGGTGATGTCTTTGATTTTACAGGGAGGAGAGCATTTCTCTTCCCAGCCTGATTGCAAACAATAGCAGTCTGCTCTTCCTTCCTCCTTTGCTTCCCTAGCTTCTTCCCTCCTCTCCTGTCAAATCCCTTTCAAAAGTGTTGTCAGCAAAAACTGATACCACTCAGTTTCTATGGCAAGAGCCAAGAATCTCTGTTGTGCTATCAACACTCTGTAACCACTAAATTAAAAAAAAAAACAAACCAACAAACCCAACCAAACCAACAAATATATAAGCCATCATCATCACACTGAAACACACCAGTGGGATCAGCCAGACATTTTCAACATGTTTCCTAGGTTATAAAATTTTCTGACACCTCCAGCTGAGGCGAAGCTCTCTGCTGCTCTATCGGGTGTCATATCTCATTTCCTTGGCTTGGGCTTTTGTTTAGGCCTGGATGTGTGCAGCAGTCAACTCGCAGCAGAGCTCCTACTCAGTGAGACATCAGCTGGGGCCGACAGGGGCAGGTGCATCAAAGGATTCGATCCTTCCTCTTCTGGGGATGCCTGACTGGGGAGGGGTCGCTCAGCAGGCAGAGATTTTTCAGGATGCTGGGAGCATGTGAGAGGGAAAGGGCATTTTCTCCGTTAGCCAGGCTGACACATATGCATGTTTCCCTAGCAGTGTCCTTTTGTTCTGCCTGGGAACCCTGGCATGCTGATGGGAGCTGGAGCCCTGATTCTGCCTCCTTCACCAGCCCTGGACCAGCAGCAAGATTAAAACCAGCTTCTGGTTAAAAGCACACATACACCACAGTTTGCAGAGCAGCTGCTGCAGATGCCAGGCCAAACCCTCAGCACACAGAGGCTGCAGACACCCCAGCGTGGCTCTTGCCCTGGGTTTGCCCCACATTCTCCCACTACAAAGTGCCCACCAGGGAACTGTCTGGTTTCTCGTGGTTAAAAATCATCACACATTCACTCCACCAGCTTTCTTCCTCCTGGCTTCTCAGCACTCACCTGCTTTCAGTCTGAAGGAATTTTCCCTCCTGGAAGAGCCAGGCAGCTGGGCTCCAGCAGGACACTAAACATTCCAGCTGGTTCTGCTCATAGGCAAGGCATCACCAGAGCTCTGGCTGCCACTGAGCTTTTCAAGAGGAGCTCGAACCTGTTGCCCATCCCATCTGTCAGTGGGCAACTGTAGGCACTCCAAAGAGACCCTGCTGGTTTCTGGCTGCTTTCAAAGCTGCAGTGATATCACCCAGCATGGTCCCTCATTTTCTCTGCCTGGCAATTTTTGTTTGATCATTGTGGATCCCTGAGCACAGGGGCTTAAGCTGGTCACACCCTCTCTACAGCTGCACCAGAAGTGTTCTGGCCACGCTATGTCCAAGGCAAAACTTCTGTCCAATCCTCTTTGCTTGCAGCACCTACATGGGGTAATGGCCCTTTCCCAGCAGAAAGCAGTGGGCTCACTGGAGATTCCTGCCTGGAACCTCTCCCGTCAGCTTGGGGGCAGAAGATCTTGGAAGTCAAGCATGATTGCAGGGCTAGACTGTGATCTGCACACACACCACAGGGTAGCTAGCAGCACATAGAAATGTTTGGACTGGGAACACTTTGAAAGTAGATCAGTGGCTGTTTTTGTCTTGATCTCCATATGAAACATCAGGGATTGTACACAAGGGATTCCTGGTAGACAACCACATGACATGGGGATGAGAAAGCCAACAGAGCAGTGGAGGATAAAGCAAAAAAACAAACCAAAACCACAGAGCACCTTATGCTATCCTCTACCTAACAAGGCCCCATGACAACATAAAGTCCATTTTGTTCTGATTGTTGTGTACATCAGAAACATCTTTGCTCTTCTGTTATCTCCTAAAGCACAGGCTGATGGTTCTCCATGCCCTTCCTAGCCACAAGGATGGCTGATGTGGATCAGCTCCCACTGCTGACCTGCCTGAGGATATCTGGCAGCTTTCACCTTTCACTACAGTGAAATCAATGGCTGAAAAATTTACCAACTTTTCAACCAAATTATTCTGTTCAAAATGACCAGCTTCCATTCCATCGGGAGTGGAAAAAGTTCTCTTTGGGCTCTTTGATTGAAACAGGTTCTTTTCTTATCAGTTAGGGTGTAGGTTTCTTCTCCATGCAATATTTCAGCTTGAAATGCACTACTGCAAGCACTGCTATGCAAAAACCAAAGCTGTACACTCAAGCTGGCAGGATGGAAACCCAGAGGCTCTAATGATTCCAGGGGAATAGCCACCCCTCCCTATACTCTCAGGAGGACAGGCTTTCATCCATATCTCTGAGAGTTCCTAGAGCTCTCAGAAGGGCATACTGACATATTCAGCCAGCATTTTTAGGAGCACCGTTTAAAGCCATAGCAGCAGCAGCATGCACAGCTAAGCACGCTTCCCTCTTAGTTGTAGTGGAGAGAAATTGAGCTGTCATCCTTCCACACCGTCTCAGTGCAGCAGCACAATGAAAATACTTGACAGACCACAGATGAGTCTCCTTTCCAGAGGTGTGATGGCACAGAAAAATAATGACAGTGATCAGCAAACTGAAATTGCAGTCAGACAGCTACAACCACCCCACACACAGGCAGCTCACAAACACACAGGCACGCAGCATTTAGCTGCCAGGAGAAGCACAAGTACAACAAGAAAAACAACAGTTTTTCCCTGGGCAAACTGCTTGGAAACTCTCTGGCGGGGCCAAGGAGAGCCTCGGGGTCTGGAAGGGGAGGGTACTGACCTGGGCTGGAGCGAGGAGCCAGGGAAGGCGATGGCGAGAGCAGCTGCCCCGGGTCTCACCTTCACCCTTCAGCCGGGGATGACAAAGCCACGGCTCGTCCCAGCAGAACCGGGGCTGGAAGCCCAGCTGTGCGCTGCAGGGAGAAGGATCTCACATCCCTCCTCCCCTCTTGTCACCGAGCTCAGGAAACTTTGCTGGGGTGTCAGGCGGGCAGTCCCCGGCAGCGCTCAGCGGGCTCTGTGCGAGCTCCGCCGCTTTCCCCCCACTTTCTGCCTTCCCCTCGGAGGACGATGTTGCTCTCCTTAGGCAGAGGGGTGTTCAGCCGCAGCATCCTCTCCTGCCTCCTCCTGCTCCCCGCCGAGCCCGCGGTGCCCGGGAGGCTCAGCCCACTGCCCACCGCTGTCCGGCACCGCTCACTCTCCCCGCTGCTTTTCCTTCTTCCTTTTCTACTTCAAGGCTGCAGCTCCCGCCCCCTTCAGCTGACAGAGGTGCTCGGAGCAGAACAGCCCCCTTTTCCCCCCGAGGGAGAGGAAAAAACCCGGGAGCGCATCTCCGCCGAGGGTCAGCCCAGCCGCGCTCCGGCGGCCCCGGGGCGGGGAACGGAGCGCGGCGGCCGCGGGGGACAGAGGGACACGCCGCCAAATGCCAAGGAATAGGATGCGGGCTCGCCGATGCTGCAGCGAGGCACGGATCTCTCAAAGGTTTGAAACGCACGTAAGGAATAATAATAAAATAAAATACAACCGGTGTGCGGGGCCTTCGGATGGTGGGGGCGATGCCGGAGGGATGAACGCGGGGTGTCTTTGCTGGGCGGCCGGCAGCGAGAGGAGCTGAGGCGGGACCTGCAGAGGTGCTAAGGTGTGGAGAGGTGCTAAAATAATAATAATAATAGNTAATAATAATAATAAAAACCCCGTCCCTAGATGTAAAACTAATGTTTCAAATGAGCAGTCAGACCTGTGGTACACTTAGGGGCGGTTGGTCTAAACCCACGCCTCATGCTAGACCCTGTTGGGAGCACAGCCAAATCTTAACTCCCATATTGAGAGGCCAATCTCTGTCTGTTTGCAGTGCTGGTGAGCACAGGGAACATGGCAAACTGCGAGCTGTGCACTGGATGGAGTATAGATAATTCTCCCAAAGCTTAAGACGTGCTGACACTCAGCTGTCCTCGTCTGCTCCCCATGCCCACACTGCTGTAACCAGCCTGGCTGCTGCCAGTGACAGCTGAGCACAGGCTCTTCTCCAGTTTATTGGTGAAGAATCATCTAGCAACCAGGTTGGAGCTCACTGAACATCAATCATGCTCCCCTCTCTTTCAGATTGCTGCTTTCATGAGAGAGAGAGAGAGAGGAGAAAGGTAAGAGAGGCAGTGAAAAACAAAGGTCAAAAAGAGAAATCACTGAGGAGGAACAAACACTTCTCTCTGTTCTCCAGGCACCACTTCAGCCTGAGGATTCTTAATACAGCAGTATCCTGTACTGCACCATAGTGCATTTCACTTTACAGGCCATCCTAGAAATTCAGGCAAAAACAAATTTGAAGAAAGGAGTTCAGTCTGTGCTGAGGAAGACAACTCTGTTTTCTCCTTAGCTTGAGTAATGCCAACAGTACACTGCATGGCTTGAGCAAGAGGGCAGGAGGGTATCAGCCAGCACTGATCTGATGTGTTGACTGCCTGGGTTTATAGAAAGAAAGAACTGGGAAATCTCATTTCAGGCCTTTCCAGAGATGCAGTGTCTCCTCTCGGGATTCCCTGGACCTATAACATGAAGTTCAAAATGGTTCAGTGTGCTCAAGCCTATCAAAAAAGTGATGAGAGAGTGTACAATGAAAGATTTTGTGGAGAAAATCTCCCCCTGGCACCTCTGAGACAGACAGTTCCACATGTGGCAGAACCGGTGTTGGTGTTTGCTGGCTGTTGGTGGGTAGAAAACCAGAGTGGCTGAAGTCCTTCCTGGTGTGACACCCCGGAGTCCAGCAGGAACAGTCCAATAAGCCGTGTTTATGTAGGAACAGTGGCTGTCAGAGGGGAAGAGACCGTCAGGGTCATTGATTTGAGCCCACTGCTCTCACGTTGTGTAACAGCGTTCATAAAGCTCAGGCTCCAAGGGGGCCAATTAATACTGAACGACCTGTCAGTTGTTCCCTAATTGCACAAAGCAGTGATGAAGAAGGCTGCTCCTTGCTTCCCTTTGGCTGCTGCATGACTCTCCATCACACTTTCTTCTTAATGGTCCATAAACCCCAAAAAAAGGCTTTGTTGAAATGTTACATATTTCGGGCTCCACTGAAGCAGCAATTCTGCGTTTCACATATGTGGCCCTGACAACTGGCAGACTGCATTCGTGTGATTAAAACAACTGCTAATTCAAGAACTAAAATTAAAGGCTAGATTTCCCACTGGTATAAATCAGAGCAGATTCATTTCCTTGCAGAGCTTTGATAGCTCATGAGCATTCATGATTTGCCAAGGGGTTCCTGCCAGACTGATGGTTTCTAGCTTCAAACTTGCCAGGAATTGGGAAGCCCTGCCTTCTTTAGAGGAAAGATCCCAACCCTGTGCTGACTAGAAATAATATTCCTCTGGGAAAAACTGTTCCCAGCTTCTGCTGAATTCAGAAATTAGCTGAAGTCAGAAATTTCTGAATGTGAGGAATCACTGCCTGCTTGTCTTTTCCCACTGTCAGTTCCTGACTCTGGCTCCAGCCCTAATAAATCTGTCTCAGGCACTCTTGCACCCACCAAGGCTGGCCTTTAGTGCCACCACGTCCTGCCCTGGAGCAGGTCAGCATGGTGAGTGCCACAATATGAAGCCCTTAGACATCACACTGCATCTGAGGGGTTTTTCTCCATGTGAGAACAACTGAAAAAAAGTGGGAAGGCTGAGAATGTTCCACAGAGGTTTCAAAGCATTTTGGTTGGGACTGATACTTGAGGGGAAGCACAGAAGCAGCATTCAAGAGAGCAGCAGCAGGCCAGCAGCCCAATCCCTCAGCACAACCGGAGCAAACTGCTGCTGCCTGCTGAACCATGCCCATCACAGCCTCAGCGTCGGGGGGGTTTGTGTCCCTGAACAAGATCATTAGACAAAGGTCACTGCAGAAACCTCCCCCTGCAGATTTCCATGAGGTCTCCAGACCTGGCACCTCTCTGTGAGTTTACAGTTTAATTGCCTCTTAAGGGAAGGAAATGGCAGGGCTGAACCTGCTGTTGCTCCACACCAACTCTAAATGCCATCATGTCTGTGTGAAAGTTTGAGCTCTGTCAGGATCCTCACTGGCTCGTGGTTCTGTGCTCTGTGCTGCCTCTGGAAATTCACAAGAGGCAAATGCCAATTTCTGCAATGTTTATGTGTCTATAGCATCAAAAAGGAGGCAAAAAAATTAGTATTTGTCATTCCTAGAGGCAGCTGTGAAATTACTATGCAGATTTAAACCCATGAAGGACACACCTCCTTGTGCAATCACAGGACTCTACTGTGGACAACAGCAGTATTGAAGTGCTCAGACCCAGAACACAGACACAGCTGGACCTGTCAAACACAGCAGAGCAGCTGCAGCTCCAGGCACACGATGTTATCACTGGGAATGACCTGGGGAGGAGAGCTTGCTCTAGGTTTGCCACTGTCCTCCTAATCTGTGGTACTGACAGCTGCTGAGGCAGAATAATAGGTACCACCGGCCTGACATTCAGATCACTAAAGCTTTGCCTCTACCCTCTGGTCTGCTGGTCTACCAGAACATTTCTGTGGTTTGTTACAAGTTTTTTAATAATCTGGAGATAGATTTTTTCCCCGTCACACAAAGAAACAAACAAATGAACTAAACAGGCTTCCAGAATTTCAAACAAGTTTCTCCTTCCTATGACATCTTCTCACAACACTGGAAGGTTAGTGGGCAGGAAACATCTGCTGTCCTGTTACACAAACAGCTCAGTAATTTTTTATAAAGCTTTCTCAAACTGGAGGAAATCAGTGGGTCAGTTATCAGCCAGGGGCAAATATTTTTAATTACCTTGCAGGGACGATTGGGTCTATTCTGTTAAGTTCTCAAAGGTTCCCACTGACAGTCTAATTAGCAAGCAGCATCACTGGAAGAGAAAGCCTGAAGTTACATGGTTTTGTTCACCCAGGAGGCAAACACCCAGTTCATCCTCTGTCACGCCATGGTTCTCTCTGCCAGGCAGATCACACCAAAGTGCAGCTGATGTGGAAGAGACAAACCCACACACTGTGCCCATCAATAGCTCCACTTCATCATTTCAAATGCTGTTCATCAGACACTTCAGTGTTGCATCTTCTTCTTTAAAAGAAGTGCCGGCAGAGATTTTAGTTGAAGGACTGTTTGTTCCTCATGAACTGAAATCAGAGTGGGCTTCACATCCTAGAGGCTATACATTGGATGTTAAATGTTATGTATTATAATAGTTTTCCTTATTTTCCTCTGCTTCTCCAGGAAGAATACAGCAATACATCTGATCTGCATTTGGGCATCACCACAAGAAGCACTGATGTACATGGGAACAGAGCCAGGCCCCAAACATGAGGCATCACATGAGGCAGGACCTGTCCTTCCAAGAGGATTCACGCTCTGCTATTGGGAGTATGCCTTAGGTGAATTTGAAGACATTCCTGAGGATGGGATTCAGGTGGCATCACAAACCAGCACTGGAATTTTGATGATGAAGAAAAACAAAGATGATGGAATCTGAGAGAAAGCAATTCTTGGGGCTGAGCCCTACACACAGGGAAAGGCCAGCCAGCTGTGCCACTCTGTGACTGAGGGAACCAAATCCACCCAGGGGTCCATTGTCCTGCCA
This sequence comes from Cyanoderma ruficeps, assembly GCA_008694505.1. Classification (NCBI taxonomy): domain Eukaryota; kingdom Metazoa; phylum Chordata; class Aves; order Passeriformes; family Timaliidae; genus Cyanoderma; species Cyanoderma ruficeps. The sequence continues at coordinate 17,675,413 of VZDJ01001247.1, forward strand.
CAGAGTTTTCCTGTCCACCCAGGCACTCCAGTACATCTCTGAGCAAGGCACTGCTCCCCAGCTGAGCCATGGACAACATCAGAGCCTGGCTGCAAACGTGTTCTCAGGTGCCTCAGATGCAAATATGTTCATTTCTCTCATCCCTGTGGGGAAAAGCAGCCACGTGGTGATTTAGAGCAACAGAATGGATTTCCAGTGGAAGCAGGCTAAGATACTATGAGTAAAATGAGGGATTATTGCTTTCCACATTCAACCTGCCCCTGGACCTGGAGACCAAACCCCCTTTGGAACAGATCTGCTGCTGCTTTGAGAGCCAACAAAAAGAAACTGAATTTGATTTTTGACCATCACCTGATGGTCAACTTGTAGCATGCCAGGCCACAAGAGATACTAATTACCAGCAGCACAAATCACATTGCTCTAGCCAGTTTGGATTCCTGGAAAATCTTGCTTTGAGGGATGTCAGACTCAACATCATGAGCAGATGGTGTTTCTGTCTGAAGAGGAGACACGTCCTTGATCAGGCTGTCACTGCTTAGGGCGCTGACATTCCTGTTTCTCATCCAGCAGTCTTCACCCAAGAGCTCAGGCAGTCTACAAGGATGATTAGGACCTGGAAATACAAGCAGAAAAGAAATGTTGGGGTAATAGGGTCCACATCCCTTCAAAATATCTAACAGCTTGGATGCAGGTGATCTCTTGTAAGTTTTTGTGGCTTACAAAAACTCTTGGGCCCCCCATGGCTGGATCTGCAGTGTAACAGTAGAACACTTCTCAAGGTGAGGCCTTAGCTCTTCAGCACAGCAATATAGGCAAGAATTAAGTGAAAATTAAAGAATTAGGAGGCCTTATGTGAAGGTCTGAAAAGCTTTTCAGTGTCTTATCTCGTCAGCTGCAGGGTACATAAAGAACCAGACTGTTTGGATCCATCTGGGGCTTATCCAGATCCCCCAGAACTTCATGGAAGTGGCTGCAGTGACTTCAGCAGGCTGTGAACAAGGTCTGTAGGATACTGTCCTGTGAATATTTACCCTCTGGCAGAGAGCAGAGGTCTGCCACCTCAGTATGGGATATCAAGTTGTACCATGGCAAAGCACAGGTCATTAATCACATCCTTCAGTGAAGTGGTTATAAGGTCATCACGTCAAACCCTGCCTAGCACCATGGTGCCTGCACAAGTTTTATTTTACACAGAGCCCAGGGAAGCATCTGTCTAAAGCACTTGACTCCAACTCATTATCTCTGCCACAAAGCCTCTCCCCCAATACACTTAATTTTTCTGCCTCTCAGTTCCTACATCGTCCTCCCAGCATCATCAGCAGACACTGTGAGCAGCTTCTCCTCTCCCTCCAAGTACCTGCTGTAGGAGGGACTCAGGCCTCAGACACCACAGACCAGAAGGTTTTGTGTGCAGCAGACAAGCACAGCCCCCCTCAAGTCCCCATAACCACCCACTGGTCTGCAGAGAGCAGCTGCTTCCCACAGGTCTGAGATTTGTGTGTGGTAGACATGCAGATAATGCCCTCAAGAGCAGGATCCAGAGAGGAAAAAGAAACCCCATAATAATTATGTGCTGTGAAAACCGTGGCAGCTCATACATGATTAACTCAGCAGGCTTTGGCATCAGATCCTCATCAGAAAGCAGCACTGTGATCTGATAACTGTGGCAGAGTTTTATCTACAGCAGCTGAAGAGAGAGGTGAGGTGCCCCAAGTCAAACAAGTTGTGGCCCCTGGAGAGAGCAGTCACCTCTTCTTTCAAACAATAGGCACACAGCAGAGATTCCTGTTTCACCACACCACTCCCAGAGTGACGGGGCAAACCATAAACCAGTGAGTTAGGAAATGTACCTCTCTGCTGTGACACCCTTTCAGAGACACGTCAGGAGGTGTTGCATCAGTGGGTTTGTCTCGGGTTTGGTTTCTCACCCGAGATTCAGGTTGTTAAAAGTCCTTGGCCCTCTAAAAGCCCCGAGTGGCATCGCAAGAGAAAAAGCGGAGTCCCCAAAGCCTTGTTTTCAGGTTTTTGGTGTTGTTTATTATTTGGTATCTCAGAGTTTTCTCCGCACCCAGCCGAGGTCCAGACAGCAGCTGGACACGAGGGGACTGACTGCCCGTGGGGCGTTGCTTTAGTCTTATACAGACAACTACGTGTCCACTATTTACAACTTTGTGCCAATGTGTACTACCTGTACTAGAAGGATCATTTCTACCTTGACCCAATCCCCTCAAACTACTTCGTGTCATCACCACATCAGAAGATGGAGGATGAAGAAGAAAGAGAAGGATCTAGGGCAACACCCTAAATCCTCCATCTTGTCCCCCATTTACCTCTATTATAAGAATTCCTAAACTACAAAATTTTTTTCACCCCGTGCTGTGCTAAACTACTATTTTCACACCTTTGAGGTTTGTAATTCCTCTCTCAGTGTTGGAAGCCTCTCCCATGGACTAAAATCAAACTCAGTGTCTTCCTGGGCTCTGTGCCAAGGTCTCCAACCCCCCTGGACCAGCTCCACAGCCCCCTGTCCAGGGTTCAAACTTCCTTCCTCGGGTCCCAGGTCATCCCAAGGGATGCCCTGGACTCCGACAGGTTTGGGGCAGAGGGATCTGGATGGGCAGCACCAGCCTGTAACCCTGGCAGCAGATACAAGGAAGTGCTGCTCCCCTGCTGCAGCTGAGTGAGTAACTGATGGGGCAGGACAGGAGCCAGGCAGACACACCCTTCTGGAGACACTCTTTAGTGCTATTTGATTTTGTAATCCCCTGAAATGGCACTATTTCCCTCTCCCATCCCACATGCAGACGGTGCAGGCAGGGAAAAGCTGCTGTAAGCGTCAGTGAGACCCTGCTAACCCCTCAGCCTGCAGACTGATCCAAACCAGTGAGAATTAAACACAGGGTGCTCAGCTGTCATCACTTCCCACAATAACGTGAAATTCTGATTAAACCTGACATACAGTTTACTTTAGCAAGACGTGTAGAGCCAAGAAATCATCAAGTGCTACCGAAAGCAGATGTTGGTTTACCAGGAGCACTTTTCCAGCAGCACAGATGTGGTCACAGCCACACTGCCCTTCTCTCATCACATTTCAGTCTGCTTTTGGTAGCACTAACATTTCAGCCCTTCCACAGAGCCCAGGGACCAAAAGTGTGTTTATGTGCCAAGTGCTACATAAACACAGGGATGTGAGGGATTTCTGTCTCAAGGAGCACAGGGGGATGGTGATACACACATTTGGCACGGGAGGAAACTGAGGTGAGGAGTTTGTGCCTCATCCAGAGACACAGCACAACTGCAAAGATACTGTGAACATCCCACCCCATCCCGCTGCCAAGGGGACTGGCAGCCACCAGCTGAGCACTCTCCATGGTCTGCAGAAGATAAAGGGTTTCACACTTTTTCACACTAAATCATTTAAGGACACTTAACCCGTCTGTGTGAGGAGTCACTGTTTATTCCTTGGGCAGTAGAAGTGGTGCCTAGAATTATTCACCACCATTTTAAGCAAATTGGAAAAAAAAATTAGTCCATGTATCCAACATCTTGAAGACTAAACTGTGCAATAAAAAAACCCAGCAGCTCAGGCTGAGGGCAAGAAACTGGGGCTGGGAGGGAAAGCCTGGGCAGCATTGGTTTGATTGAGGGAGGTGCTAAAGCAAACTTCTGGGGAAAGATCTGCTGGACCTGATGAAGCCAGGGTGGAACTGCAACCATTTCTCACACCCAGCAAGTGAGGGATTGCCCTAAAAATACTGCAACGTGTTCGGACACAGGATGAGCTCCCCAGCCGTTTTCTGAAAAGCCTGAGATGCTGCAAACAGGGCTGAGGAAGAGAAAGAAAAATTGATAAACCCAACTGATGGAAAGACACTGGGAGACTGTTTCTGTGACTATATAGAAAGAGTGAAAAGGTCTTCTGTGAACACAAGGTTCCCCTTTGATGGAATCTTTTGTGGGGTCAGATGTGATAAACCCCAGGAAGGTCCATCACCTCTGAGGGGCCAGCCCTCACAGAGAAATGGCTTAATAACAGTGAGACAACTTCTCTGGACATGCTTTGTAAAACAAAAGGTTTTAATAATGCAAAAATAATAAACATTATAGAACAAAAGAAATATAATCGAACACAGTGCAGAGAATATTCTTTCACTGGCTAAGGCAGTCCAAACAAGTGCTTGAGCACCTCTGTGCAGTCTTTTTTGTCCTTCATTGGTACCTTGCCCAATGAAATTGGGAACAGGCTTTGAGGTACATTTCCAAAACCCAGTCAGTGTCCCTGTGCTGGCATTGGACCAATTACAATAAGGGAAGAACAGAAAGTTCTGGTTTTTAACAGTCAGGGGTGAAACTGAAACCCCTTTTTCTTATTTGGAAACACCTGCTTGGGTGTGGGAGTGCATTACCACACCCCTTCATCTTTCACAGGTTCTATTTTATTGATCATCCATTGCTCTAAAAGAGGACAGGGGTACAGAAGCATTCCTCTGGCTTTGTGGTAAGATGAGGATTGAACATTCCCTCCCTCCTCAGAGACAGGGATGGGGATCTGAGCTTCTGCTTAGTGTTCATTTGCAGTTCTCACCTCTGGCCCCTGCCCAGCCAGCAGAGTTTTTCTCCACGGAAGAAACCCCCTTCTTAATGACTGCTCTTGGTTTCCAGGCAGACTTGCTTCTCTCACCCTTCTCGGGATCTGGCTCTGCACACTCCCATCCCTCTCCAATTAGGGGCTGAACCGTGTTAGCAGCACCATGCATCAGCTTCACCGTGCATGGCACAGCCTGGGAGCACACACAGAGGCAGCTCTGGAGATTCAGCTAACAAGGGGCACCTCATTAGGTACCTCTGGGAGAGCTTCCAGCTGATGTGTTTCCCTTGGCACCCAAGGCAGAGGCCTGGAGCACCCTCAGGGAGTGCTGGAAGGAGCCTGCTCAAGACTGCTACCTCATTAACTGCAGCTCCCCAGCGACTTGCCACATCTTTACAAAAGCCTGTAAATTATTAAGCATTTCCCTTACTGCTTCTTTCTGTTCCCTTAGCAAGTTTTCTAGCCTAGCCATCACCTTGCTGCCATCTTCCCTCCAGTGGAATTATTGGGGGGGACTTCTTGTGTGTGTCCCCAGCCTTCCCACCTTGCTCCCCAGCTCCCAGCCTGCCCACAAGAGCAGTCAGCACTGCTTTGGCAGGGAAGAAACTCATCACATGGTCTCCAGCATCTTCTCCAAGGCCTCCAACCTCCTGAGAAGCTTCACCTTCCCAAAGGCCCCACATCTGCTCTGTGTCCAGGCTTTTACCACCATATCACCCACGAGGATGTTGAGGGCATCCCCAGGCACAGAAGGATCACTGGCTCACCTGGGTGTTTGTCCCATTTAACCCCATTTTACAGAATCAGAGGCAAATGCTCTCCCCATCCCTACCTCACCCGGGAGGAATCTTCTGCTGGCTCCCCGACATGTCCAAATGGGTGCAATTTGGTGCTGGGTGGATTGAAGGTGCACTGGCACTCCCTGTGAGATTTTCTGCTCACTGCTGGGGCTTGTACAACACCTACTCATCTCAGTGGGAAATGGTGTGTGCTCCATAGAAAGAGCAGGAAGGCAGAGTACTAAGTACGTGCATTTTTCAAATAGTTATTTATGCAACTGCAGCTTATTCCTGATTCAATAGCATGGTGATCCCAGGTTCTGGAGAGGCAGCTTAAATCAATGATTAATTTAAAGTAATTTATACCTTTTATAACCATTCAAGCCTGTTTTCCAGGCCTGAGACCTGCAAGCCAAGTTGGATCAGTGCCTGGAAATCTATGAGCATTATTTCAGGTGTAACTATTTATCCCCCATAACACAGCAACATACTCACTGCTAAGGAAACAGTTCAGCCCTTGGCTCAGCCAGAGTGCTGTTTTCTGGCATTTTGGGTTCAGTTCACTTGTTTGCTCCCTCCAGGGATCGCCCAGCAGGTCATCCAGGGGCTGTACAAGTGCAGCACACACAGACGTGATTTTCTCACGTGACTCACCTCTGTGCTTCCTCCAAATCTGCTCCTGTACAGCCTCAGCCCACTCTTGACAGGGAGCCAAGGACCAGGCTCCCTGATGACCACAACTCTCAGCAGGAAAACTCTCCAGGGGCTCTGGAGCATCCCAGGGATCAACAGGCACTTGCAAACTTGAGCCCTCCCTGTGTTCATCGTGCAACAGGGTTTTGGTTGTTTTTCCTGCTCCGGAGATTTTACTCAGTTCCTGTCGATTACCACACCACGCACAGCCCAGCACAGGGATCCCTGCACCACACAGGGACTGACAAAACGTTGTTGTGACTTTGGGAATGAGGGGATGTGCCCTTTTCTTCCTGCCTCTGCCCTGAATCCCACACGACACCTTTGGAATGACACGGTCTCTCTGCACCTCGCTCACCCCTTCTGCAACACATGGGTAATTTTATTTTGAGCCTCTCAGTCTCCCTGGATCATCTGCCCAGCCATAAACTCTGCTGCTCTGCACCTTGCTCCGAGTCTGCAGCAATCTTAATGACCAGAGGAATAGAAACAGCTGCAGAGGGGCTGAACTGACAATGACCTGGTTTTATAGACAACATAAAGCTGATTCTGATACCCTTCAGTAGCAGAAGGGTCTGTGTTGGGAGGGAAGAGCAAAAGGATTGACTGCAGGAGAAATACTTTTTTTTAAAAAATGAACGCAACACACTTTCCCAGGTAGCACATGGCTGACTTGTTATACCGTGAGTGGAGGGTTTGTTGGAAAGCATTAATAAAACCTGCAGTATAATCCAGGAGAATTCATAGGAAACATTACATGGGAATTTATGGGTTTGCTGCAAAATTTTATATTCTCAGTACTGAGGCTCATTTCCAGGAGAGAGACTCTTGAGTGGGCTGAAGCTTGAAGCTCCCTCTGCTCTCCAGGCAGGAAGACAAAAATAGGGGGGGAGAAGCCCCTTTGGGGTGGCAGGAATCTCTGTGGGATTTAGCATTGTGCCAGTAAGGTACCAGAGCATTTGGATTGATTGCTGGTCCCTCCAGGGCAGACAGAATTGCCCCCCACATTGATTCAGGTTTCGATGTGGATTTTTCATCTGCCAGAGCAGAAGTCAAATGAGTATTTTACTTGATCCCTCCCAACCATATCCCCGGTGCTTGTGAGAGCAGGAGGCAGGACAAGGAAGGGCAGGAGCAGGGCACCCTCAGCATGAAGCAGAGATGAGCAGAGAGGGAAACACACAAAACATGTGAGCAGCACTCAGTTCTGAGGGAAACCTGGCCAAGAAAAGTAATTAAGCCCTATTCACACCCTTGCCAGCTGGACCCAGCAACAGGCACGTGCCTCTGCCCAGGCATTTCAGGGCTCTCATTCCTGACTAGCCACAGGGCAATCAGTGAGCAGTCACTGTGGTGGGGATGGGACATGTGGTGGGGATGGGACAAGGGACAGGTGATGCTCTGAGGCTCCACCTCTCTGTGCACTGAGCCAGGTGCCTGCCACAGCACCACCAGAGCATCCAGCCCCACCAGGCACCCAGAGGTCCCTCTGCTGCAAAGGGAAAGAAGGAAACCAGTGTAAAAGATGGAGAAAAATAGCAGGAATCAGCCAAGAATTAAATACCCTGAGAAAGTGCCAGCAACCACCCCTTCTGCTTGTTATCATTCCTTTTCTATTTGCTTTTCATTTGCTCAAGCTATAATTTGTTAAGCAGGCTGCCCAGTAAGCATCATCTCAGAGCTGACTGCTCTGCAGGTGCTGCTTCTAGCCTGGAGCAGAGAGAAACACATCAATTCCCAGGCTGGGGCACAGCCAGGAGAGCTGCTGATTTCACAGAGAAAATACTGAACATAACCCATGTCCCGCTTCCTGCTGCTAACAGCAGCATGAAAAATCACAATGTGGCCAGGACAGTACACAGACCAAAGATAAAACATGACAGGAGCAATGCAGGGACACAGATCACACAGGGGACCCGCTTGGACCCCAGAAAGCCCAACCCACACCAGAAAGTCACAGCTTTTCAAGGCAGGAAGGTGCCTCTCTGCTCTGGATCCCAGGGTTCCTTGGGTGGAGATGTGAGGAGCAGAACCATGCAGAGCTGATCAGAAGCCTTTCAAACCCTTGTTGCACCAAGAAAACCATACAAAACATCTTAGATCTCACAAATCTCAGCTGGTTTTTTTGCAGAGACTGGATGCCTGCTTTCCTCCTAGGCTGCCCGAGGACTGGCACCAGGTCCCCCAGCCTGCTGGAATGTGGATTAAACAGGGCAGAGATCCCAGCTTTCCAGCAGAGACCTTGGAGCCTGGAGATGGCTACAGAGATCCCACAGAAGCATCAACCCCTAAAAGGCTTCAGCAGCTACTAAAGGAAACCAAACTCAGTGTAAAACCCACAGACATCCCAAGCAGATACCAAGCCTGAGAGTATCAAGCTCACACAAAAACATGATTCCAAAAAAAAAAAATTGGATTTTTAAGCTTGCTTTAGACTCTCAAGGAGAGCTGCAATCCCCCAACATAAATAACAAGATCTATTTGGCTGCTAAGATGTTTTGTGGTGGGAGAAAATCAGTAAGGCTGAGACCAAAACAGCCATGAGTTTGTTTGGAAAAGGAATCCACAATAAGGTATCAGCTCTGACACCTGCTGCAGCCTTATTTTCCCTGCTGAGTGCCCCTGGACACGCAGTGAATGTTACAGGTTGGACACCCAGGGCCTGAGGGCAATTCACTGGGGTGTGAAGGACACAGATTGACTTGGGGACAGTTTGCAAAATGAGCCCAAGCTCGCACTTTACCTTTTTTTATTTTTTTCTGTAAAATCCCCTTGGCTGGGCAGCAGCACTGCATTTTAGACCCTTCTAAAGACATTCTTCTGAGCTATTTTTCATGCTTTTTGGAGCGCAGTCCCATGTCTCCAGCACTGCAGGCTCCCACCCCTACTGCATTCACATCCCCAGCCCTGCTGCATGGGCACTCGCTCAGGTCTCCCAGGTCCAGACAGAGACATAAACAGTGTCAGAAGCAATTTCTGTCACACAATACAGCTCAGCTCACCCACAGGTGAGCCCACAGAAAGCAAAGGAGTAAAGGCAACCCATGGTCAGGCGGCCTGCAAGCCCTTTATAGATCAGGATCCTGTAATGTTCCCATAGCCCAGGGGCAATCCCTGGAGCCTGCACTCTGCAGATGTGTGAGAAATGCTGTTTGTCTCCTCTTTCTTCCTCAGTTTCATTGACACAAGACAGTTTTGTGGCCAGCAGTTCCCATCAGCTCCAGCCAGAGCACCCCCTTTGGCTGTGAGGATGGGGAAGACAGTTCTGGCATTTCCAAGGTCATTCACCCCAGAACACAATCCCAGCCCATCCTGCCAGACCTGAGCTCTCAGGGGCTCCGTCACCCTTTGCTACCAGCATGATTCCCTCCTCCCTTCCCCACCCAGAGCCTCTCACCCCACCCTGGTCTCCTCCTCTGCTTCATGCACAGATTTCACCATCCTGGGCCTCTGGGCTGTGAGAGCAGAGTGAGGCTGCCTGGGGAAAGAGGCCACGAGGGAGAGGAACACTCAGTGACTGGTTTGGGTGAAGATCTGTGACTAGAAAGCAGAAGATGGAAACAGATTTTCATCACCTGCTGAGCTGAACTGTTTGGTCACTGATTGAGAAGGCAGGAACTCTTGGCAAGACTGCAGCTGGACTTCAGGCACATCCCACCTGAAAAGCTTTAACTTTTCGAGTGGTGATTTCAGGATGAAGATGAGCTGCTGTTTCTCTGTAAGTCTTGTGAGAGCAGAGTGACCTGTTGTTTTTTACCCACTGTCCTCCTGTTTTCATATGTCATAGGAAGCAAATATCAGCTCTCTGAGCCCAGACAACTTCCACTCAGGTTTCACCACCAACTAATTATCACAAAGGGGTAGGAAATTGAAGCCAGCCTGGCATTGTATCGGAAGCGGGCTAGGAAAATTCTCAAGTTCATCTTCTGTAGTTAAGCTCCCTTATACAAGCTGAACAAGAAAGATTATTAAAGATAATTGTTATTGCAGTTTTGAGCCAACAGAGACAGCTTGTACTGGGAGGACAACACATTGTGCCTCAGAAAAGCTGCTGTAAGCATTAGATTACGTTTGCTCAGAGAGGTATCAAGCTGAAAGACGGAAAGGCTCAAATCTTTGGTGCACCAAACAGCAGCAAAACAAAGAGAGAGCTGGATGTCCCTGGAAATGGGGAAGATTAGGGAAAGCAATAGTGAGTGTGGCTGCACTGTATCTTCTAGACACTGCTAAGCCAGAGCTGCTGGGGGAGTGGAAGCACGGGGCTGCAGCAGTGAGGGACAACGTGTAGGAGATCATAAACACCTTCTACCTGCTCCCCTGCTTCTGATGGGCAAGGCCAGGTCTGTGTCCCACACTCAGGCCTTGCAAAGGTTACTGGGGTGGGCACGACCACTCTGGTCAGTGCAGCTGTATCTGCTCCTCAGGACAGGATCCAGTCCCTACAAGAGGTGCTGGCAGACCGCTCGGATGTGCCACAAAAGAAATCCCCCGGCCCTGTTTTACATGCTGACATGAAATGGCTTTTGTCGGATCTCATCACTGGGCTGTAGTAGGGCTGAGGGCTAAAACTGCTCTTTTCCCAACCATTCTCCCTCCTCCAGATCTCACTGATAAGGTCTTTGTCCTCATTTTCTCTCTCTGTAGCAAAGCATATACCAACTGATCGATCCGAATCTGCTGCTTGTAAAGACAAGCGCTTGAAAATCATTGCGTTTAGTAATGTAGAAAAGTACATGTGCTGATCCTAATAATGCACCAAACTTACCTTGGGGCAGCAGGAAAGTCTTCACAAAGCCCTTTTCCCAGTCCCCAAATCTATTTCTACTCTTCTTCCTTAAGGCAGAAGCTGGGAGGGAGCTGAGCAGGTTTTCTCATTGTGGTGAGACAAAGAGGGAACACTAGTACAAGGCCAGGTGCTGAAGTGAGCCGACAAACAAACCCTGCTGGCCTGCACACAGCACACACGTCTTGCTTCCTGCATCAGTTTTCCCCAGTTTTACAAATGACATTTAATTAAAGAGAGATTTTTTTTTTCAGGTCTTACTAGATCTGGCCCCTCCACTTGTTTCACGTTGTGCATTGACAATCCAGCTGCCCAGAGCAGAAAAGGACGAGGCTCTCTAACAGCTCACAAGACCCCCAGCCAGGCTGGGGTTGTGTTCTCACAAGTTTTTAAGAAAACAGGCTGCTAGGCAGAGAGGGGGAAATGCTCTTGCTGGAGAAAGGGCAAGAATTGGCCACTGTTAAGTGAATCCAGATAGAAAACGAGACGGTCTTGGCCAGGTCAGGCTGAGGCTGCTCTGCAAACTCTCGGTGCTGAGACAGCCGAGGCGATTGCAGCAGCAGCAGGCGGGAGGTGGCACAGGTACCCTGCGGTCCCTCCATCCCCGCCCCACGGCGGCTCACCTTGGCGACAAGGCAGGAGCAGAAGAGACAATGCTTTTCTGCAGCCCCCGTGAGGAGACACGCAGGGCTCCGCATCGCTGCGAGAGTCCTCAGCAGCCCATAAATAGAGCACTTGTGTCGAGAGACAGCGCATCCCTCCCACTCCTCCCCAAGGCGAGAGCGCTGCGCAATAAAGGACCTTGCCCCTTGGAGACGGGGCCTTGTTTCAGCTCCAGCAGCGGGGCCCGCTGACCGGGAAGGAGGAAAAGGGAACAGACGGCGGTGAGAGCTTTGTGAAACCTACAGCCGTGCTGCCCATGAAATGCTCTTGGGGTTTGAAAGGAGGAGGAACTGCAAGGTCAATAAACAGCACAGCTCATCCCTGAACCCACGGGGGCTCCTCCCAGACCATACTGAGGAGCCCCCCTTCAGTGCTGGCGCTGCTCTGCTAGAGGGAAAATGCGACAGTCCCGTTGTGTCAGGCTGTGTGAAAACACAGGCTGAGGGGCTGGAGAGAGGATGCCCCAGATTAAACAAGGAGGCAGAGGAAGATTAATTATTACATTTCCTTTCTTGATACTGGAGGTAAACCGAGGCACAAAGCAGTTCCCAGGACAGGCATCTGTGCTGAAGCTAAGGGTGCTAGGGAAAGCAAACGTGCTTCATGCCTTAAAATCTCTAGGGAATCAATCCAAAAGAAAGGGATTTTTAAAAATACTTTGGGTATTTTATTACATTTCAGAAATCGCAGCACGTATGTGCTTGTGCTGTACAGACTCGGCCCCTGTCAGGCCTCCAGCTTCTGTCTGCAAATAAAACAATGGGGGAAATCTGCATTCCTCTCTGGAAATGTTCCCACAAACAGTAGCACAACTTTAATTAATATAATTAGCACTCATAATATATTCTGTTCTCACAGCTGGGATAGCACAGACACCTCGATCTATGCTGCTGCCTCTCTGGTGTGAGCTGGGACGTTTTGTCCTTTTCCAGCATGTTGTGCCACTGCCCCAAAGGAAGTTCTTCCTAAATGTTTTTCAAGGGGAAAGTCAGGACAATGGAAGATCTGACATTTCACAAGGGGCTCTGGCTCCCCATCCCAGCTTTAGGAACAGCCTTGTTAGATCCAGCCCTGCCCACGCTGCTGGGAAGCCCCAAGATGTTTCCCACTCCCTGAAGTGGACAAGCAGGTGCCACAGTCTGCATCCCTGGAAAAGGCTGCAAGAAACCCTGAGCTGGGCTTCCAGCTGAGAGGGCTGAGGTGTGCTACCAGGCAGGTTCACACACTGCCAGACAGATCAACAGGGATTGATTTTTATGAGCGAGCCAGATGCAGAGAGCTGAAGAGTTATTTGGCTTATTTTCTCCTTTTCAAAACACCCTGCCAAGGTCTGTGGGTTTTTAGGTTGGTGGGTTGTGCATTCTGTGACTGAACAAGATACCTAATGTCCCCAAGGGCGGCAGTTTTTTCTGGAAGTGGGGACTTGAAATACGTTTGTTAGGGTGACAGAGACAGAAATGGCAGGGAACAGTGGATAGGAAATGTGGGAAGAGTGCAGGCAGAGGCACCCCCCGGACCTTCTTTTCTCACCTTTTGGTTACCAGCAGGCTCACAGCTGTGCCCTTTGCACTGCAAGATGCAGCTTTGGGGCTGGCGATAGCTCTGGAATGAATTCTGAGGAAGGACCAAGGATGCAGATTGAAAGGCAACATGAATTTGTGCCCGGTGGGCAAGAACCAAAAAGACCCATTATCCCTGTGGAGTGTGCAGACACGCAGCAGCAATCATTAACTCAGCCAAGTGTATTATCTCTTCATGGGCTCTTCTCCTGCAGACCTGACAATTCATCTCATCCTACACCTTCAAACATCCCGTGGCTGGGAGATGCAACAAGTGACATCTCGCACCACGAGACACCATTAGTCTGGCTGCATCCACTCAAGGCTGTTTATTTTTCTTCAAGGCAAAGCAGAAACATTTAAAGCCTTGATGTGCAGCCATGAGAACAAGTGAACCGAGAGCCCAGCACATCTGACAGTTCCCCTCTTTTGCACACTTTGCTAATTCATGCCCGTTGATGTTATGTGACAATTCTCCCCCTCATTAGTAATTACTTATTAGCCACTCAGCCTCCTCACTGATGCCCTGGGAGATCCTGGCTGTTCCCTTTCCCCAGGGGGTAAATACACCTCCCACAGCCTCACTGTGCCCTAGGCCAGGCTTTTTTCCTCATCCTCCTGCTCTTTTTGTTGTTGTTGTTTTAAGAAATAAATTGAAACGAAAATGAGGTTGTTTCTACCAGGAGATGGTGTCAGCATCTCTGCAGCTTTTATGCACTAAACGTCAAAGAGGATAAGCCTGCTGGGAATGGGAAGATATCACTTGCTGTCATCAGAGGAGCTCCTGGGGAGAGCTGAGCCCCAAGTGTCCCAAAAATTAAGAGCACAAATTGATATGTGCTCCTTTGCTTCACAGAATCTGTGCGTCATATGAAGTAGGGGTAGCTGTTACCACGGTAACTAATCTAATCTTTATTTTAATTTTTGCTGTAGTCAGATCACGACAGATAGGGAATAGCTGCGCTCAGAACGAGAGCGGTTGTGTGTGCAAACACATGCACGGAAAACATGCGATTGCATACATACATGGCTGTAACTAAATGTAAAAAAAAAAAAAGACCTTTTAAATGAGGGATACACTTTTTGAGGAAATAGAAGCAAATTTGACTTGATCTCAGAGACGCACGGAACACAGACAGCTCCATGCACGGCTGTTGTGTGCAGTGTAACTGAGCCTGTTGGCATCCGAGGGACAGGACAGTGTACAAATTCCACACCTTCCTCCTGAAGAAGCACCACCCCATCCTAAACTGCCTGTCAGTTCGTCCTCCATCCCATTCCAGAAACAAGGCTTCTTTTGTAGAAGAAACACAGGGAAAACTCATTTGTGTCCTAATGCAAAAGCTCTGACATCATCCCTTAAGCATGTTCCCTGGGATCCAGGTATCTCAGTGATGTCCTGGTTTCAGCACATTCCATCCTCTAGCTGGGATAGGGTTAATTTTCTTCTGAGTAGCTGGTATAGTGCTGTGGTTTGGATTTGCTACCAGAATCATGTTGCTAACTGATGTTTTAGTTGTTGCCAAGCACTGCTTACACTAAGCCAAGGCCTTTTCTGCTTTCCCTACCACCCCACCAGCAATGAGGCTGGGGGTGCACAGCTGGGAGGGGACAGTCAGGACAGCTGGCCCCGAGTGACCAGAGGGACATTCCACACCATATGGAGTCAGGCTCAGCATATAAAGCTGAGAGAGGAGGAAGGAAGGGGAGATGTTTGGGGTGGTGGTGTTTGCCTTACCCAGTTACCATCACACATGATGGAGCCCTGCTCTCCTGGGATGGCTGAACACCTGCCTGCCCATGGGATGAGGCGAATTAATTCCCTGCCTTGCTTTGCTTGTGTGCATGGCTTTTTTCCTTTGCCTATTAAACTGTTTTTATCTCAACTCATGAGTTTCCTCATTTCTACTGTTCCAATCCTGCCTCCCATTCCCACACAGGGGGAGTGAGCAGCTGCATTGAGTTGAGCTTCCCACTGGGGTTAAACCCTGACAGTGGTCACCAGTGAGGTACCACCTCAGGCCACTGTCACCACTACAAGCCTCCAGAATGACAAACCAGATCCTCTCCCGCTCTGAACTGAGATAAATCTCATGACATCATCCTCAAAGCTCCATTGTTTTACGTCAACTTAGTTTCATCAAAGGGTCCTTTTACAATGCCTCTTGAGCTGGCTTTTGGTTTATTGTTGTTTCCTTTTACCTGGAGAGCAGGATTTTCCATGGAAAGCTCCCAGCCAGAACACCACATTCAATCCAAATCTAGAGGGCAGCTTGCCAACTTGCAACTTCAGGAGACAGCACACAGCAAAACCCATCACCAACAGAACCCACCCTGGAACATCCTGATTCAAGAACAACATCAGCTGAAATTCAGCCTGTCTTCTGAGCCATGAGACTGCAGGAGGGCTGTGCCATGTGTGAACCAGACAGGAGGGAAACATTGACTGGGGGTCTCCTTTAAATTTCACAAAACCCACTGACATCTCTGCCTTTCCCGGCCGCACAGCACACACGAAGCCCTTGAGCTGCTGGTTGCCAAAGGCTGGGGGTTACCAGCAGGAAAAGTACAGTCATTACATTTCTTCTTTCAACATGTCCTCCTGGCCTCTGACTGAAAAGGATCCAGAGTTACACAGGATTCAGCTTGACCCAAAACAGCCCTTCTAATTCTCAGCAAGAGGCCAGTATGTTCCAACAGCCAATTTAGAGGATGATGGCATTATCACCTTCCCTTCAGCTGTTACTAAGCCAGACCCCTATCCTGTGGGACAAATCTCCTGTTAGCTCAGGAGGAGGCAAGTCAGGACTATGGAATAACAGGTTCCCTAAAGATGAAGTTCTGCTTTGAAGCAATGACTTAATTTGCACAGAGGAGAGAGGTGTTTAGAGAGAGATGGATGTTTGTGCCTGGAACAAGAACAAGCAGAGGAAGCAGCTCAGAAAATGATATGATTTTAGGTATTTTTAGTAAGGTAATGCAGCAGTAAGAGGAAAACAAAGAAAAAAGAGCAAGAAACAACAGAAATCAGTTTGGCTTCAACCAGCTAAAGTGGGATCACACTGGTGCATCAAAGCAAGCTCGTGGTCACCACCTCTATGGACAGGCAGAATAAACCCATTCCTATGATCCCACTGTCCCACAGAAAGCCTAAGCCTGGAGTGGGGCTGAACATGCCCCATCCCAGTGGATTTTAATCACACCCCACCCAGGCATGTCCCTCTTTGTCCATCTGCTCCTGGTTGCTGCTGGGAACCCTCCCATCACCTCTGATTGCAAAAAACAGCAGCTGCAAGTTAATAATGTGGAGACACTCTCAGATGCTCATCTTGGCAGCCATCTGGCTTCACATCACACACATCCCTGCCAGGCAAAGCAAAGGGTGTTTCATCTCCTGCCACCAGTGGCTGAAGGATGGACTAAGACAAGAGCAAGACTGATGTGAAACAGGAGACAGATTATGACCGAGCAAGAAGCAGAGGGAGCGTGCTCAGCAATTCATCCATGCAAACAAAAGGGGATCTGTCTTCCAGAAGCAACAGTTGTGAGTTTGCATTCCCTGAGGGCCCATTTTGCACAATGCTCCGTGAGCTCTCAATCGGTCTTTTTGTCCGTTTTCCCCTGTTTTTTTCTTACCATCATCATTTTTGCTCGTCTCAGTTTCCCTTCTCCAGGCTTTGAGTGCAAACACAACAAGTCAGATCTTTAGCTGTTCTAATGTGATGCAATTCCCTGGGTGTCCATATAGCGAGGTTGATTTAACTCAGCTTTGTATCTTCAAAGGCCCCTTTAATAGCAATTACAGGCCAGATGAGTGGGGTTTTATTTTCCAATCAAGCCGGTTAGCTCAATTCAGAAGTGCCAAATTTTGCCCAGCTGTGCCATTCAGCTCAGAGTTCTGTATTTTGTGCAAATGCTGGCAACATAACAGGAAAGAGATGAGAAAACACACTTCCTGAGATCAGAACAATCTCTTGGACCCACATTTGTACAGTATAACTGGGACCTTGCCATGCGTGAGGTTTTTTAATGTACATTTTTAAGTCAGTATTTGAGATAAAACCCTCTTATCAAATTAAGCATCTCATCATACACCCACGGGTGAGAATTTGACCCCAAGACCTGAGATGAGTATCAGCCCTGTGTGGCAGAAAACATCACGATGTTAACAATGTCAAATTCAGATGCAGCACTCGGTGTAATCTTAGTTCAGCTGCAGAATTTCACTGGGCAGGAATCTGAGAAGGGTTTTGGTGTCAAACAAGCTGCTGGCTTGGGAGAGGAATCATCTGATCCACATCAGCTTGACCTTCTGCCTGCTCCCCACCTGTGGCACTTATTGTCCTGCAAAGCAGAGGAGGGACCTTGCAAATGTCCCCCTTAGTGGGACTCCGCAGGCACCCAGAGCTGCTGAACCCTGGGCGTCCAGGAAAGGACAAATGCAGAGAGGACCAGAGGTTAACCTGCTTGTCTGAAATACGTCAGCGTGAATCTTCATCTGAACAAACTCAAGGCAAAGTGACGTCAACGTCATTTTAAAGAGGATTCAGCAATGTGCAAAAAGGCATCGTATACTTATTTTTTTTAGTCCCATCTCTATCACAAGGACCATAAATCACCCAGTTTTTTAAAAAGTAATAAAGTTGGTAAAGAAAGAAAAAAAATAGTTTCCTATACAAATCTTTATTCATTAAAATATGGCAAGAAACGGAGCTGCCAGCAGCTACACCTACACTCATCCTCTGAATTAGGTCTCCTCAGCAAGTTAACATCCTTTCTCCCATCCAGCTTTCCTGCTTGCAGATATTGAGACAGAATGAGGTTGCAAAGAGATTTCTATTACCATCACTTCCTTCCCCGCACGCTTCACTTTCACACTTTGTTTTCCCAGGCAGGGCTTGGGTTTCTTTCATTTTGTTTATTTTTTTTTTTCTTCCTTGCCCTCATGTTAAGACAACAACATTTTGTTTTGCATTGCCACGGCTCTTCCGCGGTGATTTGTTAATAATGTTGGGTTTGCAGTCAAACGACTGGAAAGATAAAACGCTGGCAAGCTGCTTCTCTCATTAAGGAGCAGCTCTCAAGTGCTCCAGTGCCAGCCTATTAGCCGAATTATTCAACAGAAGAAAAAACACACGACAAATAAAAATAATGAAAAAAGCTACAAGAGTAGGGAGGGAAGGACAGTTCGTCGCCTTTGGTGCTGTTGTAAGAGTTTGGCAGCATTCCTCAAAATTCATTTTGGGATTAAACCCATTAAGGAGCCCCAGCAAGGCTGAATGGCTGCACAGCAGCAGACAGAGGCTGGCATTTATAATTCAGATATAAGGCTCTATTGTTGCTGTCTTGAACTGATAATGAAGGAGCCCAAGGGGGAAATATTTCCAAAACCATAATGTAAGGGATCTGTTTGTGTGCAGTTTGTGAGTAGCTGGTGGTGTTGGAAACCTTCCACATGCAGCGACAGGCTTTGAGCATTGGAACGACTCACCACGAGGAGTCACAGTAATAGTCTGTGTGTGTTCTTGTTGTGCAAAAAATACTGTGTAATTCAGGGGAGTTTAACCACCCATGGCAGAGGAGAGGCTGCCTGGCCTGTGCCAGTGGCAAGGGGAGATGGTGTGTGACATCTTGTGCCACAACAAAGCTGTGAACTGGACCGAAAACTCTGATGGGAAAGTCGAGATTGCCCAGCATCTGTTCTTGTGTAACCTGAAAAGAGAAAGGGCTTGATTCAGGCACAGAATTAGGCAGGGTGGTGAAGACCGTGAGGATCCAGATGGGAAGCTGCATGGAAATGGGCAAACCTGGGGTCTCAGGCTTAACTCTTGAGGGAGAGGTAAACCAGAGCTGATAACCTGGAGATGTCTCCAGATTATGGCCCAAGTCCTCCCCTGCAGAAGTCAGTATTCAGACTGGATGGCACAGGGGAGCATGGACATCTGTCCATACTCCAGAAGCAACATGGACAGGGAGAAGGGTGTGAGTTGAAGCATAAATAGGGACTGTGTGATTTAGATATCAACTGGTAATCAAAAGGAGGAGGAATTTGGACTTCTCAAAGTTAAAATACTCAAATATTGGGAAGAAAACAGGAAAAACACAGATGAGATCTCTGACTTTTCTTACAGCTTATATAATTTCCTATGATAAAGCAAAAGGCATTGAGTTTTATAAAATTTCATAAGTTACAGACATCTGCTTATTTTAATTGGCACGTAATATTAGGAAGGTAAAACCTGAGTCTAGAGGACAGGAAAGCACATCCTTTAGCTGCTGCAGAGCCTGAGAGAGCAGCACTGCCCATGCAGCGGGCTGCCACCCACACACTCATTCCCAGGCAGGTTCCTCCTTTCACCCAGAAACACTGTACAAATAGATTTGTGTGTATTTCTGCGAGGAGATTGGTCATACATACATTTTGTCTAAGAGTAACTTCAGCAATGTGAACCCTGAGAGGAATCTGCACAGAAGCCAGAGTTTTATGCCATGGTCATGCTGACAGGACAGGATCTAACAAATGAGGAGAAAGCAGGAACAATGGAATCAAATTCCATCGGAATGGAAGCAATTAAATCATTTTAGCTGACGTCCCAGACAGAAAGAGAAGCCAGGCTGTGAGATCTGGTGGTGACACTGAGCCCTCATTTAGAAGAGGGCCCGAATATCACAAGCATGATGTTAAAGAGCACCTCAGTAATGTAGCAGGGCTGAAAGTCAACAGCAGACAGCCCTGCTCTTTGGGAGCAATTAGAATTTTAGCTGTGAAAACTTGAAAAACTATTGCTCCCAGAGGGGAGGAAGGAACTGGATAAACAGAAGCAAGCTAGTGGCTGCAGATACCAAGATAGCAGAGAAATCTTACACAGCTGGCTGAGAGATTTCTGTGGGGCAGGGAGGCATCAGGGCGGGGTGTAAGGCAATGACTTGCCTTGGTGCACACAGCTGGAACCAGGATAGGGGGATCCCACCCAAAGGGCTCAGGAGGAATGTAACATGTTACAAGGAGTAACATTTAGAAAAGTAGAGATATTTCCTTTGGCATAAGAGGTTATTGCATGGGCTAGGGGGTAGAAAGGCTACAAATGTGTTCTGGTGGTCCCTTCAGGCTCTCCTCCAACCTTCACAGCCCAAAATTTTCATGGAACCTTCTCAACAGTCCAAACCTTTCATGGCCTCTGGACATGGCTTTGAAGGTGGGAAAGGCAAGTAGCCCTTACTCCCAACACACAGGCTTCTATCGCTTCCAGCCCTGTAAAGAAGGGGAGGGATGCCATGAGAAACAGGCTGAAAAGATGGAGCACCTCGGAGGATCTCTGCTGCCAGCTTAGTGTCTTTCCCAGAGATCCCCTAAAATCACCCTCCTTTGGGGTAATGTGTGTGGAAGGAAAGCACACCAACACTAGCAGGATCACTTTCAGGTGACAGTGTTTGCAATGTTCCACTGATGACAGCTGATGTCTCCGTACCAAGGAGACGGGTTCAAGTTGCCATCTGATTTCC
Organism: Cyanoderma ruficeps; assembly: GCA_008694505.1. NCBI lineage: Eukaryota > Metazoa > Chordata > Aves > Passeriformes > Timaliidae > Cyanoderma > Cyanoderma ruficeps. Next base: position 17,695,981 of record VZDJ01001247.1, read on the forward strand.
TAAAGATCTCCCTCATCACCCCAGCTTTCTTAGAATCAAAAGCAAAATGGCTTCAAGTACTTGGCTGAGACTTTTGCAAATTTCTCCACAGAATCAGCAAGGCAGGAGAGGAGCTGCTGGCGCTGAGGAGTGCATGGTTTTGCCATTGATTAAAGTAGAGGCCTTGCTGCTCCACACACCTCAGGCAAAGCTTTTGGCAGTAGGAAGTGTGCTAACATGGTCCAACAAAGGGTGATTAATCAGAGCCAGTATAATTGAACACTCCCACTGCTGCCCAATTAATCTGATCACTTCCCCTATAAATCCACCATCGCAGCCTGTGACTGCAGCAGAGCTCATTGATATGCCAGCAAGGTTTCCAGTTAGGATCAGACAGACTGTTCTGGCATTTCCAGCCCAAGCCTTAGGACTGTGCTCATGCCACCAGCACAGCCATCACTGCTGGCCTCCTGCAACGCAACTGCATGGGGAAACCAGCTGCTCCTGCAGCACATTGGGTGAAAAATAGTGCCATGAAGGCCTTCAAAGCTGCCCAAGCTGTTCAGGTCTAAAATGAAAAGAATAGTCATATTCAGATAGTCAAACCTTTAGAACCCTCATGGTGTTTCCTGCAAGAGTGGGAGCCTGCTCCAGTTTCAAGTAAATGTTGAAGTGAATTGCTCAGAGCAGGGCAGTTTTACAGCTTCCCTTCCCTGCATTGCAATGGATCTGAGAGCAGGTGTAGGGATGGGAGGGAACACACTCCGTGCTGATGAAGCACTTCCAAAATGGCTCTGCAGGGCATCATAGCACTGTGAGGCAGTTTGAGGCCAGCCACAAGGAAAAGCTGCATCCTGATGCTGCTGGAAGAACATGTGGGGGATAAACAGGACCTTCCCAAGCCAGGGATGACATGAACTTTTCACAAAACACAGCAAGAAGTTCTGGGTGGTGTACCACATTTAGCTTGGAGAGAATTAAAAGATTGCTGTAAACTCAGCTTGAAAATAGCAAAACTATGTTAGGGGTTCTCTGTAGAGGAGCAAGGATATGACACAGCTCAGTGTAAGAGGAAATCAGCCAGTGTGGGAGCAACACTTGCTGAAGTCAGTTGGAGCTCTGTACCAGAGCTCGGTGCTCAGGCTGAGCACAGAAAGCATTTGCTCCACAGAAGTTTTCCATAGCAGGGAGATACTTTTCTCTCTGAAAGCAGCACGTCCTCATGGATAATGTCGCACAGAACACAACACTCACTTGTGAATTATCAAATGGAGCCCACTGCTGTATCATCCCAGCAGTGCTGAGTGCAGCCCATTCTGCCCTTCCCTCTCCAGCACTGTTTCAGGGGGTCTCAGCCTCTCTGCTAGAGAACAAAGGCCAAGCTGCTTCATCCACCACCACCAGAAGTCCCTGGATTGTTACTGTCACCAAAATCCCTTGGCAAACTTTAGTGACAAGCAGGACCAGCCTCGCAGGTCTCCAGCAAACAGCTATGTAGCTCCAGGGGCTGTTTCTCCACTTCATTCCACAGCTGGCTGCAGAGCCCATGGCAGGCTGCAGGAGCATCCCCTGGCTAAGTGGATCTAGATCTGCAGGAAGAAGAACATCAGGATGAAAAATAGGAACGAAAAAATGACCAGGAAATAGATGAGGCAGCACTGCTTTCCCCACAAGTAGCCTGGAGCTGGGTGCAGGCATTGCAATTCTTAAGGCAGCTGACAAAAAAAGCTCTCAAGTCCCGAGGGTGATGATTTTGGGCAAGGGAACAATGAGGAAAGTAAGATTCCCACCCATGTACACACAGAGCGTTGCCTCAGAACTGGCCACAGGACTCCAATCAGATGTGGTGCCAGCAGGATTTGTTCTGGATCAAAGAGAAAGCAGAAACGTGAAGCATCTGACTCCAAGCTCCTGTGTACCCTCTGCTCTGCAGAGTCCTTGCCCTTGCCCTGCTTCTTGATTAGCAAAACATTTCAGGAGGCCCAATTCCCCCTTCCCTCCCACTCCAGGCTGAATCAGAGCAAAGTTGCTGAACTGGGGCTGCTTGTCAGCCTGCCAAACTTTGCTAACCAATCTGAGTGTGAAAGCAGCTGTGACAGGCAGCAACAGAAAATCTGGTGTCAAATTAATTAGCTGGAAGGGACCCAGCAAAACACTGATACTGTGGCTCACAACCACTGGATGAGTCAATTCTCACCCTACTCGGTATTACAGATGTTGGGTGGGGTGCAGAGCCCAATATCCCAAACCACCCCATGACAGCAAGCCCCCACAAAACAATCCAAAGATGAAGCATTTCTTTTAGAGTTGGGGTTTTTTTCCACATTGGAAGGGAATTCGTGTCTCAGTGACATCTCCCTCCAGACTTGAAAGAGGGGATTCCCACCCCCCCAACAATGCCAGTGAAATGGCACCATTGGTTTTATAATTTTTTTTTTGTTCTTCCCCGAGAAGTGAATTTCTATGGTTGGAGAATTTTAAAAGTGCTAATGGAATCTGGCAAGGGCAACTAAACACACACAGGGGAGGGAGGGAGGGAGGGAGGGAGGGAGGGAGGGAGGGAGGAAGGAAGGGAGGAAGGAAGGAAGGAAGGAAGGAAGGAAGGAAGGAAGGAAGGAAGGACCTTTCAGTTACCATGGCAGTGTTTCCATGGAAGCCAAATTTGAAGCCTGTTGCTGTCACTGGAGTGGCCTGAAGAAAATTACCAGTTTTGAAAATTAACAAAGCTACTTTGTAAGCCAGCCCACCCACAGCACTCCAAATAACAAAGGCATCTTTGCATCCCTGATAAAGGATTCAATAAACATGTGGGGAAGGAAGAGAGAGCAGAAAAAATATCACACAATGAAATATGGGAGCTTCCCTTTATGCAAGCAACAATGCAGAAACCACGCTGGTAAGCACAAGGCTGAGTGCACTTTGTGAAATATTGCACATAAAGGTCAAAAAATCCTACAGAACATCCTGTGTCACTGGCTCCCGAGGGGACTGCTTTGAGACTGGAGTTGCTTGGTTGCCATTTGTTTGACATTATTTCCCCATAAATCATGCTGATGGCTCTCCCTCAGTTTGCTCACCCGCCTCCCAGAAAAACCTTGGGGATGAAAAGCAAAATTTTCTTGTGGGTGGCCTAATCAACATTAAAGATCAGCTTAGCTGCTCTGATGCTCTCCTTGCTGGTCAGAATATCTTTCTGAATTCTTGAAAGTCACCTTGTGCCTTCCCAACCTGGTTTCCTCACCAAGAAGACACTTTCCCATCATTTTTCAGAAGCCGGGGAGACCACACAAGCTGCCTGGTGTAGTTTATCACATGTAACTGGAAAAACACGGCACAGATTCAGCCCTTCCCAAAGGGGAGGCACTGGGATTCACTGGGGAAGTATTCAGGTTCCACAGCTGCCAGACAAGAGCTCCACAGGCAACACAAGCAGGCCCAGCACCACCTCAACGGCACAGATCACAGTCCCTGATTCAGTGACCTTCCACCCAGCAGCAAGAAGCTCTTCCTCACTGCCACAGATGGAGCACTGTGAAGGCCTTCCAAACGAGGCCCTCTGCGGACAACTTGCCTGAAGAAAGGTGAACTCTCAGTGGAAGGTGAAGATCAGAGGGAAAGGGGCCCCTGTTGGATCATCAGCTGAATCTGACTTCTTCAGAGGCAAAGAAAGATCCAAGACCTGCCCCACTGAAACATCCCTCCTGTGCTCCTGCCAAAAGGGCTCTTGTGCTCTCCGCTACCTCTCTGGTCCAGGAGGAAAAGGGAAGATCATTTTAAAGCACAGTTCAGCTAAAAGCATTTCCTTCAAAAGAAAGGCAAGTACAAATAAAGGGCCTGGCACCCGGTTTGGGGTTCCTGCTCTGTTCAGATTTCTCTCCAGGCAGGAGCTGCACAGAGCACTGGGGAATGCTGCATCCCCACGCCTCTGGGAAAACACCCTTCCCCACCCAAGAGCCACAGACCTCCAAAAAAACTAAAAAATGACCCTACAAGAGGCACTCAGAACTAGACCACACACGAGAGCAGAAAAATTGGCTTAAGTTAACACCTCTTCCCTGCTTGGGGCACTTCTCTCAGTTCCCAAAAAGAAATCTGAGATCACAGACTGATAAATAAAATAATTCAATAGAAGAGGGAGGTACGTCTTGTCCTCAGAGATTTCAACTGTCTTAAATCCAATGTCACACAAAGAAGTAATTCTCTTTTCTGTGTCACCACAAATCAAGAGGAAAAAAAACCCACAAAGAGCTGCCAAATGTGTTAAATACATAACTTAGGACATTTTAATTAAAAAAAGCAAAATACATTTCATCATTCATCGGCCGGCACGACGTATAAAAACTTTTAAATAACAACTTTAATGTTAGTCACAAAATACAGCATGTTTTATAAAAATAGCTGCATACACTGATATTACCGATCACGTAAAACCACTCTGAACAGGCCATGCAAAGACATTCCACTTTGACCTTTCAACTTCCAAGTGCTTGTTGCATCTGCTACTTTATCCCTTCTCACTCTGCTTGGGAGGGTTTTGTGCTGGCACCTGGGGGCCTCCTCCCCTCCCCCTGCACACAAAGCCCTGGCAAAAGGTTTCACAAAGGGCTGACAAGTTAAGGTGCATCATGGGCAGCTCAGCGGCCCGATTTTCACAGCTTATGTTTCTGAAAGTGCTCAACATCTGTGTCCTTCTCCACAGACTTCCCTTTGGTCACTTAAAACCTTCAGCTCTCCAGCCAAAACCCTTCCAAATTATTCTTGGCTCGGTTGCACCACAGTATTGAAAGTGGAAGCAAAAATCTGGACACCCAGCCTGAGATCACTGCAGGAGGCTGAATCCCACGGCTGCAGCACCATCTTTGTACAGTTGTGCCTCTGCTTGTTGTGGCATTTCTAAATTATTCACACACCAAAATTCACTGATGTCTGTCTGTTCACATTTGGAACTCCAGGTAGGACACACAAAAGGTCACGGAGAAACACGATTTTACAGAAAGGAAGGTTTAGCTGAGGATAGCATTAATATAATAAAACCCCACATTAGTATTAAAAAGCCTACCTAACAGTAAATATAAACTGCTACATAAACAGTCTGTTACACTGCAGTTATCAGATTGAAGAATGGAACTGTTCCAAGGGGACATCATGGACATCAAACTCCAGAAAATTAAAAAGGAGATGGTATGGAGTACATTATAGTTAAGGGCAAAGATATGCCAGATAAAAACCCCACCTCTCCCAGTTTTCCCCCCACATGCTGACACACAAATTATCAGCAACATAAAAAAGCTACCCAGCAGTTCTCTCCATCTCTAGAAGTATGAGCAGTCTTTGCAACTTTACAGCACCATCCTCATTCCATTTATGCCCAATGAATGTAATGGAGACAGAGATCCACCCAGCCATCATCTTCATTCCTGAGGCTACAGAAAAGGAGGAGGGCACTGTTGGTTGAGAACAGTCCCTGGTGCTGGCAGTAACAGCAGCACCTCCAAAATGTGCCACGGAGGAGGGCAGCCATTGGCAGGGAGAGGCTTGATGCTCTGCTAGGCAAAGTGTGGGTTTTTCCTGATGTTTTCAAGTTTGCATTTTAAACTGTGCTCTTCTAAGAAGAAAATGAGGGAAACTTAGTGATTTATCACCTCATATAATACAGCAGCAAACTCATCTTCTGCAGTTTAAAAAAAATCAGTTGAATTATCTTAATGCACTAAATCTGACAGGCAAAAAAACATCCCCATAAAAAGCTGTCCCCTTGAAGTTACAAGTCACATCACAAGCACAAGCTCCTAATCAAAGTGTCAGAAGCAGAGCGGCTTTTATCGGCGCTGAAAATCCAAATAAGAACACAGACCGATCCCGCCCCCCAGGCAGCAGGGAAGAACTTCAGAAGGCTTTATGGGGAACCGGCTGGAAGTCGCTGTTTTTGGTGGCGTGTGCCATGGCCCTGCGCCGGGCCAGGCGGGATTTGGAGGGAGGGGACAGTTTCATGGAGCACACGGCGTGGGCGGCGCTCTCCTGCTCGGCGCTCAGCTCGCTCTCGTGCTGGGACAGCTGCCGGTTCAGGGCGATGGCCTCGGCAGCAAACAGGGTCAGCTCCTTCGTGCTGCTGTTCCTGGACGGCGAGAGAAAAGGAGGGAGCAGTTTCAACACAGGCACTTCACCCACCTGGCCTCACAGCAGAGGATTTCCAGGAGTGTTTACTACTTCTACCAAATCACTGAGACAGCGGGCAAAATGACCCGTTAATATTCGCATTTATCCTCACTCAGAGGACCAGCAATACATGACAAAAACGCTCTGGGATTTTGGAAATAGCCACAGTTCTACTCCTCCTCCTGTCAGTGACTTCTGATTATAAACCCAGGAAGCCACCTGAGACGTCACCCTTAATTTCTGCCTGTTCTCAGAGGATGTGCACATGGGGCCATCCTGCTGTCCTTCTCCAGAGAACTGCAGTCCCACTGCAACTGCACCTGTGGCTTAAGGAAATGCACTTCTGATGGGAGAACCACCTGAAATCACCAGCAGCAGCCACGGAGATGGAAACAGATGTGACTCAGGCTCTCTGGCACACACAATCTCCCATCCAATCACCTCCAATGAGGCTTGCCCTGCTCACAGTAAACAGATACTGTGAGTGCCACCAACTACAATGGAAGTCAAATCTCAGTCTGTGTTTATGGTGATTATTCACCCATCAGAAAGCAGTCTCTTTGGGTAACACATGCCTTTATGCCTTTTTCTCCCCCTCCTGGGCAGCAAGCTGACAAAACCATCATTATTTCCCGCCTAAGGATAACACTGCACTGCAGGAATTCCCTCTAATGCTTTTCCCACAAACAAGCAAGATTAGATCATAAAGAAAATTCAGAACTTTAATATTTCTGATGCTCTTAACAAAATTAGTGTGGGACATTTGTGAAGCTCCATTCTCAGCCAGGGGTGTGACCTCCTAATTTGTCAACTCCTCTCTCCCACCCATTCTTTCAGTAATTATTCTTGGCCAAGTTTACAGATGTTTAGAAAATAAACCCTACCTTTGAAGAACTTGAGGGGTAGGCAATCCCCTTTCAGGAGCCTGCTGGAAGAAGCAGTTAAGAGAAATTAGTTACATGTTAGCAGCTGGGAGCCAAACTTCCCCCCCAGGGACAAAAACCAAGTGACTCCCCCAAATCTTTACAACTAACAGCTATTGCAAACAAACTAATTCACCGTGGGCTTAACAAATCACTGTTTGCAAAGCATATTTCATGATCTATCTCCCCACACAAGAAGAATTCACAGCTTGCAGGTATAAGACTACAGCTTTGGAAGCTCTCCAGAGGGTCTATTCCTTCTTTCCTGAACTGGGAATTGAAACAAAAGAGGACACTGCTGTTCTTTTATAACCGTGTTTCCCAGCACTCTGCATTACTGTATTAGCATAGTAATTTGTGTACTGCAGTGCTTGATAGTCACAAGAAAGCCATTTAAAATACACAAAGCAATAATTAAACAAAACAAACACTTAAAGGCTGACATATTCATCCAAATATTTACCACGCAGAAAAAAATAAAGCCACTGTGTATCATTTAATTAATCAAGATACAAGCACTGAAACACACGAGGACTGTAATAAAAGGTTCAGAGACAGGGAACAGCTTGTTTGTCACTTTGGAAGAAGAGTAACTCTTAATGTAAGAGGGGATACGTACTCCTTGAACCCATGAATGTTGCAAAACTTGAGCAGCACTAAGTCTTTCTTTGGCATCATAAACCAGCAGCTTCGAGATGAGATCTTTGGCCTCAGAGGAAATGTGTGACCAGTCCTTGTCAGGAAATTCATATTTGCCCTCCTGAATGCTCTCAAAAAGCTTGTTCTAGTAAAGGAAAAATTGTTCAGTTGAAATACACTGCAACCAGAAGGTTTCTCAGGTGAGACTTCCCACTCACTTTTATCCACCTAATGTGGAGGACAACAACTGAAACCATCCAGCCTCCATATGCAGGCAATGGAGAGTGACAGGCAGCTCCACAGAGTGCTCAGTGCAGCCTAAAATGGACACCATACACTGTCTGCTGAAAACACTCCCCCCACCCCTAAGGGGCAGCTAAAATACTCTGGTTTTAGAAAATAAATTCAGGGCCTGCATGGCAACCGTCCCAGGGCTCAGCTTTTATCTGAGGAATTGCAGTGACTACCATAAACCAGATCAGGGATTACAGCACAAGGGAGGATTCCAGAGTGAGGAGAAGCTCTGAGATCTCACAGCAGGAGGAAGGAGAGGCAGCTGCCCAACCTTACTTTAGAAACTGGTATCACTCAACTTCTATCCTGCCACCCTCAGCTCTCAGGGACAGCCCATCCTCCCAGCTACCCGCCAGCACCAGGCACAGCTCTCCAGTGCTGGCCTTACAGCAGCTCCTACAGCCAGAGCTCAGGGAGAGCTGTGCCCTCCCCACACCGGCAGGAGATGCAGACTGACCTGGCAAACCCTGCAGACCTCTCCTCTGTCCCAGCCACAGTCCGTGCCGCAGTTGCCCACGAAGGGGGGGTACCCGCTGAGCATGATGTACAGGATCACCCCCAGGCTCCACAGGTCACACCTCTTGTCATAGAACGTGGCCTCCTCCATGAAGACTTCCACCACTTCAGGTGCCATGTACTCTGCTGAGCCACACTAAGAAACCAAATTCAGGGGAGGGGTCACATCAAAACAAGACACAGGTGTATCACTTTCCACTCTTTACACCAAGTGGCTTGGTGTAAAAGCAGAAATCAAGCATCACTGAATACTGAAGTTCCTACGGTTCTTTAGCAGCACCGTAATCTGTTCCACATGGCTGTGAATCTTTAATCCAAGGTCGAAATATTAATTTACATCTTTCAGGTTTTTAAATCTTATCATTAGTTATCAGACAAGTGTAACAGGGGAATAGATTTCTGTAAGACTTCGGCAACACTGTCAGATTTTTCTTCCACAGTAAATGGTAAAAGCACAGGACTGCAGTTTTTCAAACTAATGTGTATTCTAAAGCCACACACTGATTACAGAGCTTGCATTCTCCTCAGCTCATTGGCCTGGCTACAGAATTAAAACATGGGGAAATGAACACAAAACTAAGGTGCAAAGTCTGTCCATGAGCACACAAAAATGGGCACAAAAATGTCCCCATTTGATTGTGTAAGAGAGAAGCAGGACCAATGTGTCCCGTGCTGGCCAACAGGAGAATTAACACCGTGAGCTCCTGTGCTCTGTGTATTTGTCCTGTGACTGGGAAAGAGAGGCAGTATTATCACACACACATTGCTTGAAATGAACTGTCCAGCACTGGGTGTAGTGGCAGTAGGTTCTTTGGAAGGTCTCCTCTGACCCCCTTATCTCCTCTGGAGGTAAGAAAAATTGGTTTCCAGTAGAACAAAAAAAGGACAAAGCCACAATAGGTCTCTCACCGGTGTTGTTAATTCGGGAGTAGTTATTGGAGTACATGCACTGTTCAGCTTCACCCCACTGCCAAGATCAAAGTCACATATTTTTACTGGTGATATCTAAAAGAAAATAAGAAGCCAGGAAGACTGGGATTAATTCAAAATACATGAATATGTATTTATATGAAGTAGAAAACCCCAGGACAGAACCCAGGTCCCTAGTGAGACCCAGTCTCCCACAGCCACCTTCCACTCCTTGCACTCCCCTGCCCTGCCCCAGCTGCACCCACCAGCACCTGATCCTGCTACATTATTTTTTCACGTGGTTAGGCAAGTGCCAGAACACACCAGGGGACTTTGAAAATGGTCATATAATGTGGCCTCTAAATGCTGCTTGTCCATCTGGGTACTGGCTCAGAACAGATGAGGCACGAGGGTGTCACTGCCATCCCTTATTAAGGCAAATTGGCTTTTTATTTCTTGTTCACATTTTCACAGCTCAAGAAAGAATTTAGTCTCTTTTAAGTTTCAGTTCCGTTAAATTTAGTTGAAGTTCACTAACAGGTTCAAAAGTTTTCAAGAAGAGAAAAAACACAAGGACTGTTTTTAGGAGCCAAGTAAAAAAAATGCAGTTTGGAAAGTTAAGAGACCAGAGCAGCACCTTTTCTGGAGATTCACACAGGATGTTTTCAGGCTTCAGGTCCCTGTGAGCAATACCTAAACAGAGAGTACAAATATCCATTAGAAAGGATACTCCCCTGTTTTATTTCTCATATATTCTCTTTATTAGAAGCTGGCCTGGGAAATATTCTAGGTCTGAGCCTGCTCCACACACCTGCCCCTCCTCAATATAATAATTTAATTATAAAGTGCAACTGTTAAAAGTCCCTGTTGCATCCTGGTATACCTTTATCCTCCTTAACTGCACAGGAGAGTCTGTCAAGCAAATTAAGAACCTGCTAACACCAGAACTTTCTGTTAGCCCAAATGATGTTCCTTAAAACCAGCTTATTGAGGTGACTGACCTGTAGGGAAGTTTAATTCTTTACACAGTTAAATGAAAGGATTTTTGTGCCTTTTACAGTAAGCTTTTTCTTTCCAGATGCACCAACTGGCTTGCTGAGCTCCTAGCAGCACAGACAGTACTTAAGGCACTCTCCCCTGCAAAAAATCCCCTGAGTTCCCAGATGAAAATACCCCTTTGAGGTACATACTCAGTGCTGAAGGAAATGAAAAATTAAAGGTTCAGTTAGAGACGCAGAAGAAAAGCTAAAGGAAAACAACCAAAGGGCTTCTTCATTTGACTCCTATCAGGATAGGCAAACCCAACAGGGAAGCACAAAGTTATCTGTGTAATCCACATGCAGGGTGGTTCTGTGCTGTCAAAGATGATCTTCAAATGCCTAAAACCACAATTTCTGGAAGTTCTCCATTTAATATGATCCAACTTGATTGGAAGATGGAAAACGAGAGGGAAAAAAATCAAATCAAATCAGCGACTTGGCTGTAATTTAACTGCAGTCCAGTCTCGATTTAGAAACTTACACTCCATGGACACCTGGTATTACTCCAGAGGACAGGAAGGAAAATTCCACCAAACTCTAGGCAAGGGACCTTCTAATGTAGTTCCTTCAGCACACTCCACAAGACGTGGCTTCAAATGTAACAGCAGAGCCACAATGCAAAGGAATCAGCGTTGGTGCTGACACAGCACACACACCTTTGGCACAAAGGATGGCACAAGGAACCCACCCAGGGGGCCTGTGCTGACGTTCACAACAGGGCTGGCCAAACCTCCAACAGCTGCCTCGCTCACAGTGGGAAAGCCAACAGTGTCTTTTTGCGTTATTGTGCGAATTCAAATGTCTGATTACGTAACGTTTGATTTTGCAGTTGCACAGAGCACTGAGAAAACAACTGCCTTCACACACCCCCCTAGTAGATTATTAGCAATAAAGCACACACATCCCAAGTGGGTGTAAGGCAGGATTATCATCCAGCTGAGTTTTAAACTACTCCTGGCAAAAGAATTAGCTGTCCTCATTCAATTTTTTTAAAAAGGCATTTAGCTCTAGGACTTCGCCATTAAGCTGAGCAATAAAACTGCTTTAATTTCCTGTTTACTTTAGCGTTCTGTATCCTACTTACTAATTATTTTAATGTCACACGGAAGAACCATAAAGAGAACAATAAAATGAAAAGGGGATGTAGCTGATTCTGCAAGCCAGGTCCCCACCGTCCCAGCTCACAGCAAACAAGAAAGCAGATTGCTGCTCCACAGCTATTTTAATCAATCACCCTCCTCTTGTTTGGGAAAAGGGGAATTAAAACGAAAAGCTGAGAGAGAAGAACAGAAAGGTATTGGCTCAGTTGCTGTTAAACCTCTTGAGTGGAGTACCTGGACTTTCAGCTGCTCAGAAACCCACCGCAGCCCTGCACGTCAAAAAAGAATTTTTCCACATATTCAGCCGAAGTTTCCTATTTTTTATATGTCCCATAGCTGAAGGTCAAAATCTTCTAAATGCAGGTATTCAAGAAGGTTTAAAAGGTCTTAAACTCTGAAGGTTTAACGGTGAATTATCACACAGGCTGTGACGATTACAGAAACCCTTGATCCAAATGAAGTTTGGTTTCACACTCAAATAAACTTTTTGTAGCAGTCACACCATGTGACAAGATCCACCCTCCTCAGGTTTCCCCAATTGATCCTGATGCATTGCTACAATTTTGTTTTCAATGGGCTCCAGTGGCCGAGGTCCCAGCGCTCTGTGAGTCCAGCTCAGCACAGAAACAGCCCTGGGACTCCAAAGGACAGACTGCAACTAAACCCTGCCCGAGCCAGGGCCAGCGCTGAGCACTGCGGGCAGCAAATGCAGCTGCACGGAGAGCCAGCAGGCCGGCCGGAACGGCCACAGGGGAAAGGAGACACGGGTCACAATGAACAGCCCACAAACAGCCCCCAGTGACACCTGGCGACTCCGAGCCGCTCAGGGAACGGGAACGGCCAGAGCGGGCCAGAGCAGGCCAGAGCGGGCCACACCGGGCCAGAGCGGGCCACACCGGGCCACACCGGGCCAGAGCGGGCCACACCGGGCCAGAGCAGGCCAGAGCAGGCCAGACCGGGTCAGACCGGGCCAGACCGGTCCAAACCGGTCCGGACCGGTTCAGACCAGTCCGAACCGGTTCAAACCGGTTCAAACCAGTTGAAACCAGTTCAAACCGGTTCAAACCGGTTCAAACCAGTTCAAACCAGTTGAAACCCCTTCAAACCGGTTCAAACTGGTTCAAACCGGCTCTGACCGGTTCAAACTGGTTCTGACAGTTCAAACCAGTTCAGACCAGTTCAGACCGGTTCTGACCAGTTCAAACCGGTTCTGACCAGTTCAAACCGGTTCAGACCAATTCAAACCGGTTCTGACTGGTTCAAACTGGTTCTGACCAGTTCAAAGCGGTCAAAGGTCAAGTATCAGCTGAGGGTCAGAGGTCAAAGGTCAGAGGTCAAAGGTCACTGGGGGTCAAAGGTCAAACCAGTTCTGACCGGTTCCAGCTGGTCCAAACCAGGTCAGACCGGTTCAGACCGGTTCAGAATAGTTCAGACCGGTTTCCGACCGGTTTAAACCGGTTCCCACCGGTTCCAACCGGTTCAGACCGGTTCAGACCAGTTCAAACTGGTTCTGACAGTTCAAGCCACTTCAGACCGGTTCTGACCAGTTCAAACCGGTTCTGACCAGTTCAAACCGGTTCTGACCGGTTCGAACCGGTTCAGACCGGTTCAAACCAGTCCTGACCACTTCAAAGTGGTCAAAGGTCAAGTATCAGATGAGGGACAGAGGTCAAAGGTCATCTGGGGGTCAAAGGTCACTGGGGGTCAAAGGTCAAAGGTCAGCTGGGGTCAAAGGTCAGAGGTCAAAGGTCATCTGGGGCCAAAGGTCATAGGTCAGATGTCAACTGGGGTCAAAGGTCACTGGGGGTCAAAGGTCAGAGGTCAAAGGTCAACTGGGGGACAAAGGTCAAAATGGTTCAGAATAGTTCAGAGTGGTTTAAACCGGTTCAGACCGGTTCTGACGAGTTCAAACCGGTTCAGACCAGTTCAAAGTGGTCAAAGGTCAAGTATCAGATGAGGGCCAGAGGTCAAAGGTCAGCTGGGGGTCAAAGGTCATTGGGGTCAAAGGTCAACTGGGGTCAGAGGTCAAAGGTCAGCTGGGGGTCAAAGGTCGACGGGGTCAGAGGTCATAGGTCAGCTGGGGGTCAAAGTCAGAGGTCAAAGGTCACTGGGGCAAAGGTCAGAGGTCAGCTGGGGTCAAAGGTCAGAGGTCAGAGGTCAGCTGGGGATCAAGGGTCAGAGGTCAATGGATAGAGGTCAGTGGTCACGGGGGTCAAAGGTCAAACCAGTTCAGAATAGTTCAGACTGGTTTAAACCGGTTGGAACCGGTTCCGACCGGTTCCGACTGGTTCAGACCGGTTCAAAACGGTTCTGACCGGTTCAAACCAGTTCTGACCAGTTCAAAGTGGTCAAAGGTCAAGTATCAGATGAGGGCCAGAGGTCAAAGGTCAGCTGGGGGGTCAAAGGTCACTGGGGGTCAAAGGTCAAAGGTCAGCTGGGGTCAAAGGTCTGAGGCCAAAGGTCATCTGAGGCCAAAGGTCAGAGGTCACCTGGGGGTCAAAGGTCAGAGGTCAAAGGTCAGCTGGGGTCAAAGGTCAACTGTGGATCAAAGGTCAGAGGTCAAATGTCAGCTGGGGTCAACAGGTCAAAGGTCAGGCGGTCAAAGGTCAGAGGTCGAAGGACATCTGTGGGTCAAAGGTCAGGGGTCAAAGGTCAGGGGTCAAGGACCTGCTGTGGGTCAGTGGTTTGGGGTCAGAGGTCAAAGGTCAGACCTCAAGGATCAGGTGTGGGTCAGAGGTCTGAACCGGTTTGAACTGGTCAGAACCGGTCAGAACCGGTTTGAACTGGTCAGAACCAGTTTGAACCAGTCTTACCCGGTCTGAACTGGTCTGAGCAGGTCAGAACCGGTTCCCGTAGGTGTCAATTTCCCAGCGAGAGTCCACATGTGACCGCCCAAAGCTGCTACAAACTGCCGGGGGTTGTGAGCAGCAGCAATTCCGGGCAATTATCAAACGAGGAGCTCTGTTGACCTGAAAGACGAGGAAATGAAAATTTGATTGGATCCCTTGGGAGTGACCTCCCTATGGTGGCTGGTGGAACAGGAACAGACTCAGCCCGGATGTTAATGCTCTCTGTGTGCTGACCCAAGTTTCTCCCTGAAAAGCCTGGACCACCTCAACACTCCCAGGCACTTCAAATACTGCAATATGAAAATAATATCACAGAGGAGAACAGCTTGAGTCATCTGGCATTGCTGTCAATGGAAACACTGGCAAAAGCTGGCTGCTTAGAGATAAATGGGCTTTATAAGCTGAGTGAACAGCGTTAACTGGTAAAGAAAGAGCAGCTTTCCCTCACCTTTGGTATGAAGAAAGTCCAGAGCAGAGGCAATGTCTCTCACCACTTTGCTCGCTTCTCGTTCATTGAAGTGCTTCCTCTTTTGTATATGGGCCAGGATTGAACCTGCCAGGGTTAACAGGAAAAAGGGAAAACCTCAGTGTGAAAGCTGAGTTAGCTCCAAGCATCGTGAATCTGTCACCTCGTTTTCACACTTCACAGCAGCCTTTTCCAGCAGGCAACTTCTGCGGCGCAAAGAGGGGGATGACTAAGGAGAAAAGGCACAACTGAGCAGCTTCACCACTTAAGTGTGCTAGAACATCATTCTCCAGCAGTGCAGCTGGCTGGTTTAAGCACAGCAGGAGAGGCAGGCAGTGCCCCAGGACACGACTGCTCTGTTTCCCACACGCTGGGACAGCAGAGATTCGCCAACAGTACCAATGAAACTCAAACATCAGCCAAGGAGATACACAAACACAACAGCAAAACCCAACCTACCCCGGGTCGTGGGTGGTCATGCTCAAACTCTCCTCATTTGCTGTCATGTCACCACTGAAACCCTGCACTGGAAGTCAAGGATACGTGTTCTGTACCTCAACACCATCAAAGTAAAAAGAGATTTGACCTTTAAATACACAGCAAATTCCCCACAGACATCAAGGCAAGGCTTCTACACTGACGTAAGGCAAAATTTGCCCAGGGATATAGAACATGACAAAAGACCTCTAAATTAAAACATAGCAAAGGGATGGCAGCTTGCAGGCAGAGCCCCATTGGTATCCCTTTAACAAAGAATAAAGGGAGGTTTGATTGCTCATTTTCTTCAAGTGGATTCAGTCAAGCCATGCTGTGCCAGGTGGGTGGAGGAAGGCCACTTTGGACCAGGTTATTAAACCTGAAACTCAAACATTTTCCCTTGAAAAAACCAACACCTTCTAGTTTGCTACAGATTTCTTGAGTGCACAGAGTTCAAAGGGGTTTCCGATATAGTTGTTCTTTGCACCTTTAGAAAGTAGTAACAGTTCTTCAAATGTTTCCAGCCCTGTGGAAAAGACTGCAGGCTTTGCAGGAAACAATACAGGCCATCCCAAGTGCTCGTTTCACTCAGCAGGTTTATCTGAAATTACCTTTCTGAATAGAGCTAACGTTCAAACACTCTCAGGTAAGAATTATATCAATAAAAACATACTTTACTGACTTTATATTCAGCCCACGTAGAGAATTCTCACCAAGAAAGAATAGCAGGGCACTCCTGCCACAGTTGTTGCTACCTCTCCTGTACTCATCAGAGAGAAAGCATCAAGTAGCACCTCTCAAAATGCATTTCAGAGGAGAAAAAAAAGAAGAAAAACCCCTTAAACTATGCAAGTTCAAACTAATCAGCTCGATTCTAACTCATTCAATTATAAAATGCTGTCAGACAAGGCTACTAAAGGGACTCTGGACTTCACAGTGAACTGGAAACAGATAAAACAGGAGCAGAGAACCTTCAGTTACCACAGCTACTGGAAGACAAAGCTGAAAATGGAAAGCCCAAATGATACTCCAACACTGTAAGTAACAGCAGCCTCTGAGATTGGAGTCACTGAAGTCAGGCTGGCACTGAAGATTAATGTTCTCATTCTTGCCAGCCTTGCCACTCACATCCGAATCTGCAGCCCATCACACCTGGCCCTAATTCCCATTCTTTGTCTTCAAACCATGTACCCAACACTTCAAATACTGGGGGCTTTTAAGAGAAAATGAGCCTCAGCCCTAGCAGAGCCTAGCAGAGTAAAAACCAGGAGCTAAGAGGGAAGGAGTAGCATTATTATCCTCTCAGCAGCCATGCAGGTACACAGACAACCACAGACTCACAAAGAAGAGGGTTAATTAATGGAAGAATGTGGAGATAAAAAAAAAGGACAAATGCAGATTCATCTCAATCAAGCCCTATTACAGCCCATTTGTCAGAGACATCTGTGCATTAAGACAAAGAGTTATGGGAAAACACAGTAAAAAGATGCAGCAATTTTGAGAAAAGTTCAACAAAAGCTTTTACTCAAGAAATATACACATCCATCTCTTTCAAAAAGAGTTCTGCATCTATGCAGAAAGAATTTTTATTTCTTGCACATACAGTTTGCTCCTGGAAGCCTTCTTGACCAGAGACAATAGATGATGTTCTCTGGGCAGCAGGATACTCCAGCAGCTCAGTTTTCCTTTGAAGGGCTGGCCACATTAGCTCCTGGTTTGGCAGAGCCGTGCAGTTAGCGTGTACTGTAACTGCACTCCGTGCAGACAAAGATGAGAAAGCCCATACAGCGCTTGCTGCAGCCTTCTCCTTCCCCAGGGGAGAGGGAAGTGCTGGAGCCCAGTGACACCCAGGCCCACCTGCTGGGCTCTCAAACACTCACAAGCACAACTGGCTCCCAGTAACAGCGACCCCGGGCACAGGCAAGACAATTTTCATAACACAGCTCCAAGGGTTCCAGGAAATGAAGCCAATCCTGCATTAAGGAAAAACTCTGCCAGAGTACACAGATGCTGCACTAGGACCATGCACATCCTGTGTGCCTCCCCTTCCTGAAGGAACTGTGACCCACTGACTGCATTTCAAACCTGCCGCTGGAACAGAGCTGCCATTTCCATCGCTCAGCCACGGAAAGGGATTGCAAATGCACGGCCAAACCCATCAACACCCAAGAATAACCACACTTCAAGCTGTGTATAACACTCCCTCTGCTTCTTGTCTTGAAATTCTCAACCATTTAAAGTAAGTTCTTCAATTGCTACTTTAAAACAGAGGCAAATAGGAGCAAAAATGATTCAATGAGCAAAGGCAGAGTTTCTGCACAGTACCTCCTCGCAGCTTCTCAAACACCAGGTAGTATCTTGCGTCATCTTCAAAAAATTCTATTAACTCCAAAATATTCCTTTAAAAAAAGAAACAAAAAAGAAACAAGCATGGAGTGTACACACAGCAATTAGGAATTTCAGCATGGATAACTAGGAAGTGCCAGAAGTAATCAAACATACAAATTCTAGCTAAACAAGTTGCTTTGGTTGCCCGTGGCATTAAAACCACATTTCCAAGTCACACTGAAATTTCAGCACGGGAAACAGGCCAAACACCACACTCAGAGAGGATTGTGAGAGCTCTGCTACTGCTCAGCTGACAGGAAGATAACTGGTAGGAGGTTGTATTTAATAATTTAAAACACTGCAATTGTGCTGAAGGCAGAAATAAAGAAAAAATTATTAAACTGGTGTTCTTGCTCTCTGGAAATCACAAAGCAAAACACACAGGGCTCAAAGGAGACAGGCATCTGCCAACAAGATATTAAATCCAGCTCCTTAGTTGCCATTTTTAGACTAACTCCTATTTAGCTCATGCAAATTCTTTGCAGCACAAATACCCCAGGTCGCTTTGAGGATGTCAAACGTGTAAGTCAGAATTTTTTTACATTTAATGGTACACCCGACCCCCAAAATCTTGTATGTGGTCGTGTGAGCTTGAGTTTTTCATCAGTTGTCTGCTGTTTGACCATTTACTCTTAACCTCACAAAAGAAGAAAGACATGGTCTGTTCCTCTACAGCACAGCAGAAGCCCATGAGTTTGGTAAATAAGTTGGTTTTAAAATTATTCCTGTATGTTATATTAAGTATTTGTTTGAAAAATTCAATCTAAGCTGCAGGTTTGTAATATATATACTATATAGTATATATTATACTATATATACTATACTATATATACTATATATACTATATACTATATAATATATATACGTTGTATATACAGTCTAGATTAACAGAGACATCTAAAAGTAGCTTCAGAACTAGCTCCAACCCATCAGAGCCCCCAGAGCACGCTGCCAGTGCCTGCACAGCTTTCCTTCCTCTTCAGACACAAGCTGCAGCTTTAGAGTGGCTTCCTCCTGTGGCTACATGAAGTCAGCACACAGTGAGACCCACGTTACCTTCCTGCTGGTCTAAGAGCTCCAGTGCAAAAGCAGGAAGGGTGACACGAGGAGGACAAACCACACAGCAGGGAAAGGAACGGTAAGATTTCCTTCCCACAGCAGCTGGTACCATGTCAGCTTTTACTAATGGTGAAATCACAAGGGAGAGTGTCAAAGTGTTCACTTCTCACCTGGACAAAAGCCATGCATCATTGAAGCACAATCAAGGTACACTCACCTGCCTGCTAATTGAGTTATGTAACTATTAAGTCTGTAAATAATTCCCCTAAATTTCACAGGTAAAGAAGGGGAAATTCTTACTCTGAATAAGCCGAGTCTAAATTTCAAGTGGTTTTAAGGAGACTACTGCAAAGCTTCTAACCTTGTCACACATAAGAAACTGAAAACAAATAAACAAAACACTTTAGATAAACAAAGACAAGACTGTACTTACTTGTTACCCTGACACTGGTACAGAGTTTCTATTTCACGAAAAACCCGACTCCGACTATGCCCAGCATTTTTTTCAATGATCTGTAAAAAAAGAGTTTTAAGAACTCATATTTGAACAATTGCTGCAGGAATTACGTGTGCAGGTCTGGAATTAGGTAACTGTTCCAGGGTTTGAATCTAGGGCATACCCACTGGAGAAAAACACTCCACCTTTGTTTGTTTGTTCAATTTCTCATCTGCCATTTGTTTACAGAGCAGAGCAGTGTCAGCAGCGCTCTGGAAGGCATTCAGAGGACGAGAGAAATTAGGGCAGGAAGGGAAGAAAGGAACTAAATCCACGTGTTACACAGCCAGTGACCAGTTACCACAAGGTTTTTCTTGCATCATTTTAACTTTGCAACGTGCAGAACAGGATATCCTCTTGAGTTCTACCAAAAATACATTTGAGTCACATCAGGCACTGAACAGTCAAAAAGAAGAGATTTGTCATTAGAGGCATTTAAGCAAAAAGTACCAAATTTACCACAAAATGAGAGTTAAGTTCATAGTGTAAACTTTATGGAGACCCAATAATAGAAGCTAAAGAAAGCATAAATGGAATCTCAGAGCCATCAGAAATCACCTTCCTTCACACCATCCTCAGGCTGAAAGAGGACAAGAACAAGGGCTCACCCCAGAGGCTGAGCCTGAATGATTGCTGCATGAACTGGAAGCTCATGACATTACCAAAACATCACCACCATCTCTATCCAGGACTGGTTCCTTACTTCTGCAGCCTGAGTTCTCTGGTGCAGAACAGGCAACCATTTACCAGTGCTACACAGCTCTCTGTATCTGACCACAAATGCAGAGCTTTGTTTATCTCAGCCATTCAACTTCAGCAATTTTACAAAGTGCAGACAAAATTCCAGCATCTATAGTACTACATTTTTAAAAGGGCCTAAAATTTTGTGCCTATTTTTGAATAGAATCAAACATAAAGCTTCCCTATTGCTATTATTTGTGTTTGGAATTAAATGGGGTACTCAGGATAATTACAAACTAGTAAACGAGCCCTCACGCTTCTCAGTGACGTTACAGAAAGATGATTGGCCTCTATCAGAAAATAGAGTTTTACATGAACACTGGCAGCAGCTGATGCTCTCTGACCTTGGAGCAGCACCCAAAAGCTGGCACTGTTTGGGAGGCCATGCTGTGTAAGGACTCAGCCTCTTCTTTCACAAAAAGAGACAACAAAGCAGGGCACGGGAGGAAAGCTTGCCCTGAGATCCAACCAGAGTGATTTCCTGTGTGTGATTTCTGCCTGCAGCTGAGACACCAGCTCGCTCTGGCACAACACTTAAGGAGACAGGTTTTCTCAACAGTTATAAAACAGGCTCATTTCAAGCATCAAAAATTTCCTAGAAGGATTTGCTATTACCCACTCCATGGCAGGTTTTCCCTGAGATACTCAGAGGAAGGAGACTCACCATAGACAGCAGTGGTGCTGCTTTTACTCTCTACTTACTTTTACTGCATATTCTTTCCCAGTTTGGAGACTGACAGCGCCCTGGACTTTAGCATATGCTCCCTCACCAAGCAGCTCAGCAGTCAGCTTGTACAAGTCTGCCAAGGAAATCCAGAAGAAAGGACACATCCAGCAAAGTGCATTTTGAAAGTGGAAGTTATTTTGATGAACAACATCAAGACAAGCTCTTTATCTGACAAGCACCCCTCAAATTTATGTAATATTAAAGCAGACATGCCAGTCTTAACCACGCTTCTTTTTCCACCTCCCTCTTTCAAGTTCCAGAAAAATTAGAAGTAAGCTTTATTACAGCACCAAAATTACACATTTGTTCACACTAGAAATGTTTTATATCTCACCAATCTCTCGGATCTCAGCCACTTTCCCTGCCTTCATGTAAAACTCAGAAATTTCTTTTTCAGCTGGCAAACAATTAACTCTTTGCTCAGAAAATGCCGACCATAAACAATCTACTTGCAGAGATGGTGTTTTAAGTATAACAAACTTGAAATTTTAAACCTAGAACGCTACTACCATCTTTATTTGAAATGTACCTTCCATTGCTGCTTGCCCACTAAGAAGTTTTACACTGCTCAGTTTTCTCACTGAACTGTATTTTACTGACAAAACTTCACAGTATTGGTGCACGCATCTGTTCAGTCAAAACATTTTGACATCAGCACTGTTCCCACCAAAAAATGCAATGGTTAGATAAGAAAACAGAAAAACGGCAGAAGCAACGCAGACCGTAACAATTCAAAGATGCAAATTGTCACTAACCTTCGAACTTCCCAGGGACCTGATCTGTGGCTCTGGTTCTTTTTTTCTTCTTCCTTTTCCCAGTGTCTGCTATGGGGACAGGCTGACTGCTGACCATCTCTGTGTGGCAGAACATAGAGGGGACTTTAACAACCAATTACTTTAGGAGAAAACGCACGTGCTCTTGTGTGTTTATGTTCTGATCTATCCAAAAGATCCAAAAGTTTCTCTGCTTTTCTTCATCACAGGCTGCCACCTCTTTTGCAAATAGCAGAGGAAACCTAAAAAGCCAATTCAGGTGCCAATTAATAGTTGGGGTGGGGGGGTTGATAAATAAATGTAAAAACAGGAGGGAACAATAATGCGTCGATACTGAATCCTTATCTCAGAGCACAGTAAGGCAAAGCACAGAAATAACCCACAACAGAGCATGTGATGATACCAGACAGCACTCGCAGCCCTCACAAGGGCAACTCTTCTCTGAGCTGTTCTACTGGTTTACAAAAGGATTTTTTTTGAAATCAGCTCAAGAAAATGAGCCTCCAAAACAGCAGGAAGGTGTGGGGAAGTTTCAAACCACTCAGTGAAACAAAGCAACCACAGGAGTTAAGGCATCGCAGGAGCAATCTAGGTCAGGGGATGCTGCCAAAAGGCCATAAAGAAAACCATTTCTCACAGAACCATAATGTACCTTTCTAAAGCACAGATCACTGGGTAATTTATGCTCCAAAGCAAGAAATGTTTATGGCATTTAGATTTTTTTTCCCTCTATTACTAGGTGCAGATACTACAAGAGCTTAGTCAGAGATAACAATCCACTGATGCAAAGTAATATGGCAGAAAAAAAGCTGCTGCATTTTGCTCTTGAAAGCTTAAATAAAAACACTGCCATATTTGTAGAGCTAACCTATCTCCAAAAAAAGTTAAGATTCCCCACTGAGGCAGTTCACACCAGTAGCATCCAGCTGAGTTTGCCTCAACAGTTTAAAATCTCAGCTGAGAGTCTTCAGGGCAGTAGCTAAGTGCACCTAAAACATTTTACAGCCAGGAGGAATACTGGCTAAATTCACTTTTACTGATCTGGTACTACAGAAAAAGCTACATCAATAGAAATAGTCTAATTAGGAGAACACTGGTAATGAAAGTCCCAAAAACTTCTGTCAATTCTCTTTTAACAGAGATTGTGAAGAGCAGTTTTTCTGCCTGTCACTGTTTCTGAAGTACCCAAAACATGAGAGAAGCTCCAAGGCAGAAAACATTCCACAACAATCTACCAATATATCTACATGATACACTTTTTCTTTGCTCCATTACATTTTTCTTGTTCTTATCTGTCAGCATAGCTACTGTGAGTGTCACTTAGAACCCACACGTCTGAAAATCTAAGACAAGTGTTATTTTTAAAGTCCTTTCTCCTTAACAACTTAGTGAAACACTTAAACATATATCACTCAAAGCCTCAAAACAATAGTAAATCCTCATTTTCAAGTCTTTGGCCGAATGTGTTCAGAAATCATCATGATGGATGTTATATGTGACTTCTTAAATACAGTAATGTAAAGCACATTTTACCAATTTCTGAAGAAATAGCTTCCTTTTAACTCAAATTGACACACATACAGCTTCAACTGTTAACACAAAGAGAAGGTGAGCCTTTGGCAGCTAACTGCAGCTCTCTTCCTTTTCAATTCAACCTGCATCAGGAGTTACTGAGAACTGAGACTGAAATGGCACACATGAAGCTGCTCAGATGGGGCTGCTCTGCTTGAAGGTGCTGCTTGATTTCCACAAGGTGTCAAACAAGTAACTTTAATGACCTGATCTCCTACAAGTCATAGCTAGACAGATTCTATTCCATTTCAAGTATCACAGTTTCAGAGCTTGAAACAGACTAAAAATCAGCAAAAACTCCAGAATGTGAAACATGTCTCTTAGCACAGCTGACACAACCAGCTTCACAAGCAGCTCCTGCACTCTACCAGCTGGCTCTGATATTTACAGTCAGCTGTTTATTAACTGACTGCATTATTTCAATTCCCTTTAGTCTGACTCAATTCCTAAATTACAGAGAATTGCTTCCCTGAAAACAGGAAGTGCACTAGTCATGTATACAGAAACCAAATTGCTGAAAAGTTGACATTTTTAACCTATAGTCTTGACTACATTTGCCATCACACTAAACCATCAAACATTTGCTGCATTAGATCCTTATTACAGCTCTGGTCTCCTATTTCCCATCATTGTGCAGCTCACTTCTGCCAACACAGCTTATCCTCCAAAGGCATCACAGCTTCACTCTCATTACTCACTTTGTTATAATGAACCAGTACTTAAGTAACAGCTGGTACTACAAGAAAATGCCTTCAGTCAGTTAGAGATTTTTCTCGCTTCAGAGATTTTTCATATTTCTTTTTCAAAGAAATACTTTTTATTTTCTGCAGCTGCACAACCATAAAAGTTTGTGGTGACCCTGAAGGACAGTGTGACTCAACCATCCAAGCAATGCTGAGCTGTTCTGCATACTGCAGGAGTGCTTTTGGTGACAGGGACACTGAGGGTTCTGAGGCAGCTCACCCTGCCAGACACAGAGCTCAGGGACTGGATGGGCTGCTCTGGAGGGAAATGGCCTGTGGACAAGATGAGTGTCTTCAAATTCTCATCTGTCCTTCTCCAGCCAGGTTAGGATGATTACTCACAGGGTAATGCTACCAGTAAAATCCACACTGTAAGTAAAATGAGAGCAGGTTTCTGTCTTAGCTGCGGTTTTGTTGAAGCCCCAGAATTTTATTACCATCATCATAACTCAATATTTAACACACACATTATTCAGAGCCTGCGTGGGAAGGCAGTTACAGCCTTTCTCTTTTGCTGTAAAGAAAACTTGCAAACAAAGCCAAGAGGAGGAGAAGAAAGGGAACAATTACCACAAGTTTCACTCCATTCAGACCTTACGTGGGCTCTCATCTTGCTTCCTAACGCTCCATATATGAACATGCCAAAATGCACTGCCCAGACCCTCACTCCCCTCTCATTCTAAGCTGCTTCCCAAAGGAAGGAAGAGCACATGTGGAAAACAAGCACATGTGTGTAAGAGGAAGCACGTGGAGAACACAGAAGAAATGCTTTTTTATATTAAGAAGAAAATACCTTGTCTGTGCGTCTGAACTCAGTGGAAGAAGGCAGAGTCCAGGTACCACCACCTGCTGCAAAACTGGGTCTTTCTTGAACCAAGTTGCTCTGGAGCTGAAAAGAAACACCATCAGATTACCACTCAGAAATCAGGAAAATGTTTTCCAACACATTTAGCTAGTGCCCATAGCCTAAAGACATTGTAAAGACTTATTGTGCTGGGTTTAACATGAATACACAGCAAAAGCACACCCCTACAATTTCACTGGAACAAAATAAAACCAGACTTCAGTCCAGTCTTCCTCCCAGCTCAGTGTCTCACATGGTTCCTGGACCCTCCCTTCTCCATCAACACTGGTTTCTGTGATATGGCTCACAATGAAACTGGACACACTCAGCAGGTGCTGATTCTACAAAACCCATCTAGTTGCAGGAAGCTCAGAACAACCCAAGCTGCCTTTATAAAGCAACTACAGAGTGATTAACTGTGTTTGTAATGTTACACATCAAGAGAGATACAATTTGAAGAGGAAGAAAGTGCAGTGATGTATGACAGTCCTGTGTCGAATAGAGAGATTATTTTGTACTCATTTTGTATTAAGTATACCAATTTCAAATTGTAAGAACTGAATACCCTTCAAAGTGATTTTTGCACTAGTTTGCCACAATTCATCCTTAGCTGTCAGTTACCTTCTCATTCCACCTACAATACAACTTTTAGTTTCATTTAATCTGAGTTATCCATGATGGGAGAGGAGCTTAAAAACATTCCAACATCTTCTTAATAATATACAAGAGCATTAACATTTTCAAATAAACACCCAAAAGTTCACAGGAAGGCCGAGCAATCCAATTTCACTAAAGAGCAAGTGTGACAAAAGTTATTGATCCAGCCTTATCAGGCATTAGTGTAATAACTCACAGAGTGTCACAGCTGACACCACCTGCCTGAAACCCTTCATGCTGGGGAAAAGGTTACAGCAACCTTTCTCTTTATGTCTAATGGCTTCCCCCTGCCATTCCCTCTGTCACACTTGCAGAAGATCAGTGTCACTTTACCTCCTGCCTGCACAATTGCAGAGTAACTTTTTGGTACTCTCAGCTAACACTTCCCTTGCAAACTAAGTGGGGGTTTTCTGGGGTTCCCAGTCAAACCCTCCAGCAATGGGTGGATCTCACTTTTCAGGATAGCACATCAAGTTATTTCAGACAGATTCCTCCCACCCCAATTTCTTACTTCCCCAGGATTACAGCCGGGGAAGCAGGGAGAACCATAACGGAGAGGAGAGCACACAGCAGGCCTTTCCCTCTCGTGTTGGAGGAGCAGCATATTTAGACACACATGCAGCAGACATGAGACCTCCTGTGTTTCCCCAGGCACACATGCATTTCTTTAAAAGCGTTGGGTATCACTCAGAAGGGCAGCAAAAGAACTGTTATCAGCCCCACTGGAAAGACAAAGGCAAACAAGAGAAGTGTCCTGAGGCAGCTAAGACGTAACAACCAAGGAGAACAAATCAGACTGAAGGTGGCTCAAAAACACTGCCATCTTTTTAATTTCTTGTTCAAGGACAACGTGTCTCCAAGGCAGCCACACGGATGGGAGGATATAATAGGGTGTATTTCACAGGGCTAACAAATAATTGTGAGTGGTGAGCCCTGTCAGAAGGCACACACACTGGTTACTGCACTACAGAACATCCTCTGTCCTTCCACATACAGCAGAACAAACAGAATATTTCATGCTACTGACCACGGGCAGACTGTTCTTATTTTAAGAATTACCATCACAGGGCAGTAAGAACCTAGCAGCAAAGTTATTTTAAACTCCATCTCACACATTCTAAATGAGAAAACTCCTAGCAATAGTGCATTGACTCAACTACTTAAAGGTTCTCCAACCCCTAGAGCACTTTTAAATTAAGGGGATAGCCAATGTAAGTAGGTTTTGAGGGCCCCTTACTAAACAGCAAGCTGTTTGCTCTCTTCTACATCTGATGGCATGAGCAACTCTGAGAAGACCAAATAGCTGCTCTAATCCCCCTCGGCTCCCTTGCTAATGTAAACCAAAGAGAAGAACTTCCTACAAGACAACTTTTCATTTCATACAGATAGAAGATAAACATTTCCTGCTCCTGCTCCACATTCCATAAACAGTCAAACAGATAATCACATTTGTCACTGGGAAAAAAAGCTACACAATATACATCTGCATCAGCAAGCAGCCTTGTCTGGAGAAGCTAATCTAACTTAAATGTTTTTCTAAACTTTGAAGCAAGACTGATTTTTCTTTATTTTCTCTCTCTGTGCTTTCAACTCTAAGCCACTAAACTCCACTGCACTGTCATATTTGATGTCACATAAGATTCATACCAGTGTTCTAACATTTGTCACCAGGAAGGTACTAGAAGGAAAGCAGAAATTCCTCACAGCAGTAAATACTTTTCTTGAAAGTATTACAGAGTACTGGTACCATGAAACAATGTCATAGAAGCATTCTGGTTAAAAAAGACCTTCAAAGAACCAAGAAAGGCTCAAACACCCAAGGCACCCCACTTTACCTGGAAGGCTGCCAATACAAGACACCTTTAGAACTGAAGTGAAAGAGGCTCAGCTCTGCAGGAGTGTTTTGCTTTGCTTTCATCCAGCACCTGGGAGGCATGAGGAGGAGCTCTGTTTAGGTTAAAAAAAAAAAAAAAGGCAAACTATAGTTCTTTGAAGTTATCAGACAATACACAAATCTTCCCAAGCAAATTGTGAGTCGTAACATTGTATGATAGAGGCTTTTAGAAGCGGTCAGCTAGTAAACGGAAAAGAAAAAAGAAAATTTAAAAAAAGGCAATGGCTTATTTCTCAATCTGACACTTCACAAGTGCCAGTGGTGTCAGGGAATGGGCTGATTTTTGGCTATCACAAGTCCTGCTGATGCCAGCAGCCGAGCTGTCACCCAGGGCTGTCCCGCTGCTTCTCTTGCCTCAGAAGGTCACCCTGCTCAAACTAATGCCATAAAGTACACATCAGGCAGATTTTCAGTGTTCCGAGGGGCTCACAGCTCTCGTTTTATGCCAGAGGAAAATCACGGGAACTAAAAGATTTCTGGTGATCACACTAAGGAGCTGGTTCATTCGCCTTTGCCTGCTCTTTTCCCACTCCAGCAATGTCCTCAATAGAAAGCAGCTGCCGTAGGAGGGTACAGACTTACCACTCTTTATTGAAAAACCCACTATCTATGAAACAAAAGCATTTTAAACCTTCGGGGAATAAATTCCCAGCTCCAGACAGGAGGAAACTCCCGCATTCCTCGGGGAGGGGCCCCAGACCTAAAGCTGCCGGCCGGAGGCACCTTCCAGTCGTCCCCGAGCAGCCGGGGCTGCCGCCGCTCCCGGCGTCCGAGCGCTCTGCCCGCCACACTCCCGGACGAGCCGCAGGAGCTCCTGCGGTTACGGGGCGAGCCCCTGGGGACTCCCCTCCCTCCCTCGCCTCCCCTCAGCTGCTCGACTCGGCAAGCACCGTGGCCACAGCCCCCCTGCCCTCACCTCCATGGCGGCCGCGGGTCCCTCCTCGGCGGGGCGGCACCGCCCGCCCCCGCCCCGGGCATGTGAGGAGCGGCGGGAGCGCGCCTGCGCGCGGCACCGCCCCCCCTGCCGGGAGCGCGCGAGGCGGGGCTGCGGCTCCTCTGAGGGGACGGAGCGGGGAACGGCCGTGAGGGAACATCCATGGGGGGGTCAGTGATGGGGGAGCAGCCCCGAGCGGGCCCTGCTGGTTGCAAGTCTTCTCCCTCCCCTCATGAACAAGATCACAGAATCATTTCGGTTGGAGAACCGAATGTCGTCCGGTCCGATCGATGACCCAACACCGCTGTGTCAACCGAGTGCAACGTCCCGTCTTCCCTTAAACACCTCACGTTAAGTAAGGCAGATGTGCCTTCAGGCAGGACAGACTAAGAACGGGAAGGAAAAGTAAAGTAACAACAGCAAAGAGCTTGGATAAAGCTAGGGAGGCAGAGCAGGGAAACCCTGCTGTTGGACAAGGTGTCCAAAGGACTCCGAGAAGCTGATGCTGAAAACCTCCTCAGCAGCAGCTCTGTATCCCACCCTCACTTGCTCCTATCCCCTTTGAGATAATAAAAGTTCTTCTGCATTTTTTCTGCTCTTCCTTGAATAATTTAGATGCAGCCTATTTTCCTCCAGCTAATTCCTTACCTCCCCACAACTGATCTCTCTTTTTATAGTAGCTGTGAAACATATGTTCCCTTTGTGTCCAATACAGCTACAGAGGAGAGGCAGCAGTGTAAAAGCAGTGCAGGAAAGACAAACATGCTGCTCAACTACCTCTAAAAATACTTTTTAACAACTACAATTAAATTAGGCTTTTAATTTGTCAGTTTTGTCACTTTTTAGGTTGGTTATATTGCCAGAAAATATATTTGATTGGAAAAACAATCAGGTTTTCTTTGCAGCAGACACACAAGGCACCTGCTTTGTACAACAGCTCCAAGAGAAAAAATAGTTGCAGAAACCTTGCTTTGGAGTTTGCAGATGAGTCCAGTCTTTCAGTTTTACAAAGAAAAGTTCTGATTTACTTTACAGGTGTTAAAAAGGCTCAGAAGAGACAGCTGTCAGTGCTATTTTCCACTGTAAGGCTGAGCGAGAAGGTGGATTAATTTGTGGAGAGGGTAGCAAGAAATAGCATTTTTCCTTATTAACTCAGACTGGCATTTTATAAGGTTATTCTCAGTTTGGGTGACATTTCAGTTCTCATTTGAGTAGAATAAATGAAAATGTGTAAACTTGGTAAATTCAGAGTTTGTGTTAAGAAGAAAAAAAGACTAGATGAACTCCTGTGAGATACTACTCCCTGCCTCGTTTGTGATATAGTATCGTTTCCAGGAGGATTTCAAACATCCATGGAGGTGCTAGTTTTGGTGGGAAATGGGAGATGTTGATGCCTAGAGACTGCAAGCATTGTACTGTGTGGGTGCAATATCAGAGCAACAATGGGAAACTTTGAAGCAGAACCTGAACATGTCTGGAAAAAAAATCAAAGTCAATTGCAAGTTACCAAGTTGAAGGATTGGAACTCAGGACTTTAGAACTCACATATAGATGTTCTAGCTTATTTTAGTTCAGTTTTGTGAAGATCTGGGAATTTTCACACTGTGCTACCCCGTTTCACCCGGGATATGGAAACTGCCACATAGCAAAAGGCCTGTAGGAAAATGGATGGCAAAGGGAAATAGCCCTTTCTACCTACAGAGCACCAGAAACCATCTTCAAGGTGTCATGAAGTGAGAACAACTTCTTTTAGCTGTACTGACCCAAACCTTTCAACCTTTCAGCTGCCACATATAGGGTTAGTAACTTGTTGGTAATAGTGGTTTTCACCCAAAGCTGTTCAATTCCAGTAGTGTTTGCTGTTGTTGAAATGGCTCAAGTTGAAACACAAAATCCTGGTTGGTTAATGAATTACAGCTTTAACCCATGAGCATCCCAGCACTGCACAGTTTCCATCTGGATATGCAGGTTGATGTCCTCAACTATCCACAAGCTCAGCAAATCCAAGGCAAGTTCAGACGTACGTTACCTACTCTTGCTGCCTTCTCTGTCAGGGGGCCAGGAAGATGCACCACAGTTTGGGAGAGCTGCCACTCCCTCACCTGAGTTCAAAGGATCAAGGATCAGCTCTGGGTCAGTGGTTTGGGGTCAAAGGTCAGAGGTTAAAGGTCAAGTATCAGCTGTGGGTCAAAGGTCAGAGGTCAAAGGTCAAAGGTCAGCTGTGGGTCAATTATCTGGGTCAAATGCCAGCTGCAGGTCAAAGGTCAGCAGTCAAAGATCAGAGGTCAATGATCAAAGGTCAGAGGTCAGAGGTCAAAGGTCAGCTGTGGGTCAAAGGTCAGACTGGTTCAGACCAATTCTGACCGGTTCAAACTGGTTCTGACCAGTTCAAAGCAGTCAAAGGTCAAGTATGAGCTGAGGGTCAGAGGTCAAAGGTCAGCTGGGGTCAAAGGTCAGAGGTCAACTGGGGTCAAAGGTCAGAGGTCAGCTGGGGTCAAAGGTCAGCTGGGTCAAAGGGCAGCTGGGGTCAAAGGTCATAGGTCATAGGTAAAAGGTCAACTGGGGTCAAAGGTCAGGTGGGGTCAAAGGTAATAGGTCAAGGGTCACTGGTGGTCAAAGGTCAGAGGTCAAAGTCAGGTGGGGTCAAAGGTCAGAGGTCAAAGGTCAACTGCGTGGCCGAGGTCAAAGGTCAGAGATCAAAGGTCAACTGTGGGTCAACAGTCAAACCGGTTCAGACCGGTTCAAACCGGTTCTGACCAGTTCAAACCAGTTCTGACCAGTTCAAAGCGGTCAAAGGTCAAGTATCAGCTGTGGGTCAGAGGTCAGCGGTCAAACGTCAGCAGTCAAAGGTCAACTGCGGGTCAAAGGTCAGAGGTCAAAGGCCAGAGGTCAGAGGCCAAAGGTCACTGCCGGGTCAGCGGTCAAAGGTCATCTGCGGGTCAGAGGTCAAAGGTCATAGGTCAAAGGCCAACTGCAGATCAAAGGGCAGAGGTCAAATGTCAGCTGTGGGTCAAAGGTCAGCGGTTGAAGGTCATCTGCGGGTCAAAGGTCAAAGGTCAAAGGTCAACTGCAGAACAAAGGTCATAGGTCGTGGGTCAGATGTGGGTCAAAGGTCAACTGTGGGTCAAAGGTCAGAGGTCGAAGGTTGACTGTGGGACAAAGGTCAGAGGTCAAGGGTCAGAGGTCAAAGGTCAGTTGTGGGTCAAAGGTCAGATATCGACGGTCAGAGGTCAAAGGTCAGAGATCGACGGTCAGAGGTCAAAGGTCAACTGCGCGTCAGAGGTCAGAGGTCAATGGTCAAAGGTCAGCTGTGGGTCAAAGGTCAAACCAGGTCAGACTGGTTCAAACTGGTTCAGAGCAGTTCTAAGCAGTCAAAGATCAAGTATGAGCTGAGGGTCAGAGGTCAAAGGTTAGCTGGGGTCAAAGGTCAGCGGTCATCTGGGGTCAGAGGTCAGAGGTCAGCTGGGGTCAAAGGTCAGCTGGGGTCAAAGGTCAGCTGGGGTCAAAGGTCAGAGGTGAAAGGCTGGAGGTCAAAGGTCAGGTGGGGTCAAAGGTCAACTGTGGGTAAATGCTGGCTGCAGAGAGGAAAAACAAAATCCTGGCAGTGGCACATCTGCCCTTCATCACAGGAACCAAGGAATTCTGCATAGGGACAGATGAGTCCGAACACCTGGCAGGCAGCTGAGCAGATGAGTCATTTCAGGAGCTGGGCTGACAAGTGCTATGTGCATATGAAATGTATCCCAGGAGTCCTGTCTGCTTTCAAATTGCTCAGGGATGTTTGTTGAGGCTCTGGGGTTGTTGGAGCTTCACAGGCACACTTGGGACTCCTGAAGGGAGCAGTTTGACTCAGATACTTATCTCAGCACTTTCTGCTTCATAAATATCTCAGGCCTTAAAGTCTCCAGGCTGGGAGGCACTCAGATGGATGAGGACCTGGGGAATAGCTCAGTGTCTTGGAGAGAAACAAAAAGACCTTTCTGGCAGTGAATGATCTCCCTGTCTCCTTTCTAAACTGCTTCCAGAGTCACTGAAGATGGTTGTCACAGAACAATCATGAGCTTTATTTCCTTGAGTAAACCAGATTTAAAAGGGAGAGAAATGAAAAAAAAAAAAAAACCCAAAACCAAACCACAACAAGACCTTTGAAATTCTTTGTAAATTGGTGCTTGAGACGAATCTATGAGTTGATCTTTCAAAAACAGTGTTTTCTGTTCCACAGGAATATATAGGAGCTCCATGGTGTGGAGGAGATAAACAGGAAGCGCTCCCAAAGCAGCAGGGTTGAAATCCTCAGGCATGGGTTTGAAGCACACTTCCCTGTTGCTATTCATAGTGAATAAATTACTTGGTGGAACTCATTGCCTCAGGACTATGGGGAGGACAAAAATAAAAGCAGGCTTCTGTGCTTCATTTATTTATGGAAATTATTTACACCATTCTCTTGTCTAACCAAGGAAGGGTAACACTTTCTCTCTCAGTACCTGTTCACTGCCTACACCATTCCCTTGGATTTTGTTTTCCACTGTCTAAGTTGAACCTCCCAAGCTGCAAATTGTTGCTCTTGGTCACTGTCTCACCATCTTCCACTGTTGAGAAGAGCTTGACTTTGTCATCCTTGTACCTCAGCTGGAGGTAGCTGTAGGCTGCTGTCAGTTCATGCCTTAGACCCTGCTGCTGAAACAGCTTCTCCAAAATTCCCAACCTTCCCAGCTCCCAGAGGGTGCTGTGCATTGACTCCAGCCAGGCTTCACTCCTCAGGAAAGCAGAAGCTTCCTGACGGAGCTGTTGCTGACCCGTGCCTCTGCTCCACAAACAATTTGTGCCTGCAGTTCTGATTGATGGGAAGAGGCAGGAACACTGATTCCAGAACTCTCACGCCTTTGCAAAAAATAGTGAGTAAAGCTCACCATGAATTACTGGGATAATGCCTTCGAGGGAATCCTGGAGCAAAGCCTGCAGGGGGAGGGTGCTGGCCAGCAACACTGGCCTCTGTTAAGCCATTCTCTGAGATGCCAACTGAGGTCTCAGCATGGCATTGAGATCCATCAGTCAGTGGATTGAGATCACCACTGCTGCAGCTCTCAGGGGAAAACCACTCTTCAAGTTAGGCTCGTTCATTAGGCCTCTTTCATACAGATGAATCAGGGAAGAGTGAAGTACACCAGATTTATTAACATTCCTTTAATTAGTAACAGAACAAATATGTTTGGACTTTTGAGTATTTTACACAGAGGATACTGGAGTGATGTATCAGGTGGTTTTGTGTCTATTTTGCTCTGTTTTATTTCCATGTAAAAATATACATCTGGTACACAAGATTAAAAAAAATAGATTTTCACAACAAAATAAGTGCTTTGAGCACTAATAATTCACTTGTGCACTTTAATGTTGGCCTAAACATTTACATTTTCTAGCCACATCCCTTGCCTACCCCAAAAGTGGGCAAACCCCAGACTGTAAAGGTTATCTGTGTCAGATATAAAAAACTTTCCCAGAAAAAGAGTAGGAAACACAAGCATAACAATTCTGTGGCTCAGACAAATTGATTTTCACTCCCCCAACGCAATAAAAAAGGAAAAATAAAAATATTTTTTTGTCAAAATAAAAATGGCACAGGGAACGCAACACTAATTATCAGGCACTGCAAGCAGAAGGGGAGGAAATTTTGAGACATGATACCTTTCAGGGGAGTAATGGCACAGACCAGGTAGCAATAGTGTGCTTGCAGATGGTCAAAAAGTTTTAAGAATCACAGAATAATATTGGGTTGGAAGGGGACCTCGAGAGCAGAGTAGAGGAGATGTCTCTTATGAGTCCTTCTTCACCTGCTGTAAGGTTGGGCAATGGAAAACCAACAGTTTCTACAACCAGCATTTGCCCATCTTGAGCCAAGACAACACATCATGAAATGCTGACATGTTGAAAACGTTGTTTTCTGGCAACAGTTTCTTTTCACCAGTTTTTGAGTCTTTGAGTAGACTGTGCTGATCACACGGAATCACCCCCTCTTCGGTCATGGGGCCACTTGCCATTCGTCCAAGCACTATTGGAGGCATCTTAGAACATCATCAAGTCCTCTCTTCCAAATGTGAAAAATCCCTTGAAGGAAAAATGGTCCCTTTGGTAAAGCATGAATTAGGGCAGAAGGAGACATCCATAGCTCATGGTTAAAAACAGCACATCAACAACTGACCATGGGAAGGCAGTGGGATGAAATGCCACCAGCTTTGCAGGGCTGATCTCGGGTGTTACCACAAACCCACTGCCTGTGGGAAAGGTAACAGGTATTACCTGGTAGCCAAGGTCACACCTGCTCACAGGACAGGAATAGCTAACAAATGTTTGGAGATCAATGTAGCCGAGGACAAAATGAGAGGGAAGGTCGCTGAAAATTTGATGTCAGACGTGGGATTGAGTCTTAGAAATCAGAGTGTGCAAAAGTAAACCAGACTTGCCTCATTCTCCAGTAAGTCAGTGGCTTTCTAAAACAGGAACCATACAACAGAGATTGGGATCTATTAAAAGAAGAGAAATCTGTCCAGAGGTTCTTGGAAAGCTTAGGATTCAGTTGAATCCTGACCTGAAGAGGCTCTTCTGCAGTGTTCACAGGTCAGTGAGCTGGAATGCCCAGAGCAAGTCCTAGGGAAGAGGTCTCCCACCACAGGGTGTCTTGTCCCACCAGGCTCTGAGGGAGCCAGCTGAGTTTGTCTGCCAGAAGACTTCAGTGGCAAATTCGTTCTGTCATTTCTTTCTGCATTGAAGGTGGGGAGAAAAGAAAGAAACAGTAAGTGCAAAAGACAGCTTTGAGGAGCGTGACGTCTCAGGCAGTTTGGGAGGTGTCCAAAACCAACCCAGGGAAGCAACCGTGGGAGTCTTGGGGAGCCTTTTTCCAGTTCCCATGACAGCCCTCCTGGGAACTCAGCTGCTTCAGCAGCTCCATGCTGGCACTCTCCCCAGTCTCTATGGCACAAGGCTATTTTGGCTGTATCCTAGCCTTGAGAGCAGTCCAAGGAAAGAGCTTTGGCTGAGATGTTGAAAGATGAAGGTCCTGCTCCTGGCTCAGCTGCAGAGCAGCCTGACAAGGTGATGCCACTCTCAGAGCCTCTCTTTGCAGCCTTAGGAAATGGGACATGGAGCTGCTCCCAGTTCTTGCTCCAGGAGCTGACTAGAGCTCACCCAGAGGACCTGTGGTTACAGCAAGGGATCCCACAGTCACACTGCAATGCAAGTGAGTGCAAATAACAGGGGCCACAGGAAACCTCCAGTGAGACCAAGCTATGTTTAGGATTACAGACTGTTTTCTTTAGCCAGAATGGCATCATGTCAGCTACATTAGGGAGGTGTCCAGCTTTCAGCTGGTGGAAGATGGTATTTGTCCTTGCCTTAAAAAGCTCAACTAGTATCTTGTAAATCCTGCAGTGAGAAAACCGTGTGATTCTGGCTCATTGGGTTCATGGCTTGTGAATCTATGTGCCCACAGGTCCCCTCATGCACCCCAGAGGAACATTTGCACATTAAAAGGTACTCCCAAAATAAATTGGAAGTAGGACTGAGAGAGGGAATCACTCACTGCCTTTTGCTAGTTCTGCCTTACAAAAGATCTCAGTCTCACTTCCCAAGATTTGCCGCTAAGAAATCACATCCCACAGAAGCTTGACAAAAGGGAAACTGAAGTAGCAAAGGGAGATTCAGCCAGAGGAAAGCTTAGAAGTCTGTCCTGGGATTCAAGAAGTCTGTCATGGGATTCACTGGGACCAACTAAATGCAAGTTGGGACAGCTGTCTAGGCTGTTGAGGCTGCCTGGCTGCAGGACACTCATACACACCTAAAGCAACTCACTGCCTGAGGGAAGGAGGCCCTTCCTCCTCCCTGGTCCTTCCTCTCAACCCTGTGGTTGGGTCTGCTTGAGGCTTGGATGGCAGGCAAGGAGACACACATAGACCAAGGGGAGATGTGTCTCATTTCCTTGTAGTTTGACAATGGTTGCATCACAGGAAAAGAATCTGTTCACCTGAGATTTATGCAGACCCATCAATCATCTCATGTTGCATGTGAGTCACTGGCATTGAAAGCCTATTTAGCAGAGTCAGCCTCTGCTTTGGCTGCCAGTTGTTAATTATTCACATTAGCAAGCAGCAGTCCAAGGGGATGACACTATTATGGACTGTACAGCAATGCTGAAGAGGTTTGTCATGAGGAACACAGACAGGGGACAGGCTAATGCTGAGCCGCCATTTTCTGGAGCGAAGGGCCATTGTGATAGAGTGTGTTACAATTGAATTCTACAAAATAATTAAAGCAGATACTGTTGTCATTTGTCTCCCCTGATTAGATCATCATCTTTCCATCCCCCTACATCATAATTAGAGCAGACAGGCAGAAAACTGACTGAGACAAATGAAAGCAGAAGAGTAAAGTGCTTAGCACTTAGGGGCAGGGGCATCTCCCCCACCTCCAGATCCTAAGCAAGCAGCTGGGATTCTTCTCAGCTCTTTCTTGGATTATATCCTCTTGGTCTTTCCTGACTGTCTGCTGCTGGATATGGCCTTTTCTGCAGCCCAGCCCTTGTCACAGCATGCAAACTACTGGGTTTCCTATTAATTCCTTCCCCACTGCAGTATGTTCTCCCTAGGTCAGACTACACTCAACCTTGTCTGTGACAAACCTGCTTCTCTTACAAAACCAACTATGTGCATTTTCTAGTTTATGAGCCCTGGCCTGTCTGGCCTCTGCTTCCCACAAATCCTGCTGTTGTCAAGGGCTCCCACCTTCTGCCTGGCTAATTGCTTCCCAAGGGAGGCTGTAGGGAAATCCAGTGAGGCCTTGACAGTTATTGTCTGAAGCTGTGTGTCCTATTGGGGCTTGCCTTCCCTGCAGCCTCAGTGTAACTCACACTAGGATCTCAAGCAGGGAATGCTAAAAGAAAAACTGTGGAGAAGAGGCTTTGGCTCAAATCTGACTCCTGAAAGCCATGTGGGCACAACTGGCTGGAAACACTTTGATGTGCAAATTGCATTAGAGCCACCAAGTCACTATGGGGACACTAGCCTGTGGTGGCCCTAAGGATACTGAAGTTCGATTCACAGACACAACAACAGAGGCAAAGATTAAGAAAGGATTGATGGTTTCCTTGGTGCTGCTGGGAATTTCTCTCTCAGAGTGCTAAGGTTGATGGTCCCAGGACAGAAAACACGACTGTGTGTCTGAAGTAGGGTGGCCAAAAGAGTCCAGAGAGGGTCAGCACTGCTCGGAGCCCAGCCCCAACCCGAACCTGTGTCCAGCCCACACCACTCGGCTCCCACCTCCCCATCCCAGGGCCACCCTTACCAAAGGCTCCAGCTCCCGGTGGTCAATGAGGCTGAACTCCCTGATGAAATAGTAGAAGTGCTTGTAGCAGGTGTTGACGTGAGCCTCAGCACCCATGTTGATGATGCTGTCAAAGTGGTGGATGTAGACATGGACAAAGACACGGAAGAGGCGGGTGAGGATCTTGGTGCAAACTTGCTGGAACTGCTTGGGGAAGGGAACACCTGCAAAGCACAAGCAAATTGGAAGCCATTTGAACATTTCCAATAAAAAAGTTAGCATTTTAATGTCTCTGTCATGCTTGACAGGCAGTCAACAGATGACAAGGAATGACACCCTTGGCTAATGCCAAGAGTGACACTGGGGCAGTGTGCCATTAAGCTCTTCCCACATATTCCCCATTGCCCAGCTAGCAATTTCACACAGGCATGGGCTCAGGATTTGGAGAGTTGCCTTAGGAGAGAAAATTCCTCATACGTTTAAGGAGGCCACAACTCTCCACATCTGGCTCAATCCAGAGCAATCTGGCAGAGGATCCTTCTGCCCTCTGCCTGCCTTTCCCCTACAAGCCTGCGCAGGCACAACATAAGTCAAATTGTATTTACGCAGGTCCATGAACAAAGCCAAACCATCTCCCACCAGAAAAGGCACCTTCCTCTGAACCCAAAAGCATGGCTCATACTGTTTTCCTTCCTCCTCACACCCTCAAGCATCACTTCTGATGCACCAACAGACATGGGTAGGGTTTCTACTTTTTTCCTGACCCTTATTTCAATAAAATGTCTTATTAAATCAGGAAGAACACCACTCATCCTAATGATATTTGGGTTGTAATTTCATTGTGCCTGTATAATCCTGAGATATCCTCTTAAGATGGGACCCACCACACCTGGCTCTATATTCAGCTTTGTCCCGCACAAGGACACAGTGTGGGATATTTCCATCCTTTCCAAAATACACTGCTATCACAGTGAAAATGGCAGGGTGTGATACCATCAGTGCCAGCAACCTCGGGGTAAATCCCTAAAGGAAACATGGCTTTGAAACACTAAACTTTTTGGGTTGGTTTTTTTTTTTTTTTTGTGAGGAGGAGAATGAAACAACTGGTATTTGTTTTCCTGAAGCTTCCTCCTCTCCTGAGAGCAATTCAATGCAAATACACAAAGAACAAAATAAAAACCTCCCTTCCCACGGTTGTACCAGCCTCCTCCCTGAGCTTCTTATTAATGCAGCACATAACCTCTTGAAAATCCTTCCAAACAAACTCTGCTCAACCATGGCCAGCTCACACATTTTGTGCGCAGGAAAGCATCAGCAAATCTCTTAGCTAAAAAAATTAAAAATGGTAATTTTATCTTTGAATCTTTCTCACCAGCCTTGCTAGGCAATTAAAGCTGTTTTTTTCCCAAAGGCTCCTGGCAGTTTTGTTTCCCAGCAGCAGTGCCGAGCCCCTCTCCTCCGTGGGTGGCAAACGCAAAGGTTCCGTCATTCCAACATCACGTGTAGACCCTGTTTTCAATCACCAGGGCTGGGCAGGTGTTGGGGTTGGAACTCATGAAAGAAAATTATTTTTGGTCTAAAGCAGAGTCACCCTGAGCACTGCCCAGTCTCCCTTTCCTGCATGCACAGTGTTGGAGCAGAGGGCAGGGCTGAAGTGTCTGCGCTCGTGCCACATCTGGATGTCCCAGCCACCACTTGGAGAAGGACACAGATCTTGGTTCAGCATCACACAGAGAGGAGGTTTGGAGCCTGATTTGTGGCCACTGCTCTGCATAACCACGAGCACGCTGCAGCCCCAGGGCTGCTCTTGCAGCAGAGACCTCAGCATGAACTGTTTCACTGCTGGCTCTGACAGATCCCATTAGGACTTTTCAGAAAGGTGTTCACATCTGGCAAAGTACAAGCAGGCTGTCCCTATGCCACCACCTTAGAGATGTGACTGGAGATCTGCTTCTGCCCAGCACCCTTGGCTCTCTTTGCTTGCTAGTCTGACACAGGCAGGGATCAGAGGGCTCTCCAGGGTCCCCTGCAGTCAGGAGGGACACGGCGCTTTATCAATGGCTTCGTTTGAGCTTTCTGCACTGAGTGATGATTTGCTGGGCAAATAAAAGCTGGACTCACCCAGCTGGGGACTCAGATGTGCCATTAGGGTGGCCCCTGCAGACCAGCTTTGAAGAACTGGTTAAAAAACATTTTTTTTTTTTAAATAAAGCTCATCACAGCAAATAATTGTTGGTGAATGCACATTTCTGGGCAGTGGCTGGGGAATACACACTGTTCTGGACAGCCTGTCATGTCCCTGGGACCAGAGGCAGCTGGGATCTCAACAAGTGCCCAGGAGCAGGCAGGAAGGCACTTGGCTGCCTTCAGCTGGTCACCCATCCCAGTCACCAACTGCCTCACCAGTCAAAGCGGGCAGTGAGGGAGAAATCCAGCCTGACCATCACTGGGAATTTATTGCCAAACTGCAAAGAGTGATAGTGAAGGAAAGCGGCAACCCTCAACCCAGTCCTGAGCTGAGAAGGAAATAAGCTCAGAGAGTGAACAGCAGATCAAACAGATCTCAGGCTCCCAGGGCCAGCAGCATCTATGGCGCAGATCCTGCTGTCAGATGGGCCACTTCCAGACATGGCAGATGGTGACAAGTGGCTTTCCACAGCTTTTGTCCTGAGGTTGGCCAGGAATTGTCTTGTTTTATACATCTGTCACCAACAAGTCCACACAGACATGCTAGCAGCTGAGAGACTTAGAGAAGAGACACTTCCAGCTACATTCTGGGTTCTCCAAAAGCAGCTTTTGCATCAGGGAACAGAGATTTAGCTTAAATCACAGAATCAGAGAATAGTTTGAATTACAAAGAATCTTTAAAGGTTAGCTAATTAAAATCTCACGGTCATCAACAAGTATGGGAGTTGTTGAACTGCTAAACCTAATGATGTATGGAAAGATACCATCAGGCTGCCAGGACCTCCTTCTGGACTACTCAACAACTGTGTTCACACGAACCAGGAGCATCGGGAGCTCCCGGGAGCTGACGCTGAGCTGCCCTTCATTGTGTCCATCACCAGATGTCAGTGTGTGGCCGTCCCCTCCAGGCACGGCCAGGCTGTAGGGCTGGCTGCCTGTCACCAATGGATTTCTGCAGGTCCCATGTCAGGACACACCCTCGCTATGGACCTTTGGGATCACTCGGGTCCGGCTCTGACTCTTTCTCCCTGCAACACCCCTCTCGCTTGCACACCTGCCCAGGGAGGCACAGCTGGGTCCTGCTCCTTTCCCCTCCCCGTGCTGCTGCCATGTCTGTGTCCTGTGCCAGGACCCTCGATACAGCCCAGAGATGCTTGACCGGGCCCTGCATCTGGCACAGGGCTCTGTGCCAGCTCATCAAAGCACTTCCCTTCGGGAAGGAAGCAGGGCGGATATCTGATATGCAGATTGCCTCGGCCAGCAGTGCCTCGCCGCTGATCTCCAGTGCCTTGGAGAAACCCACAGCAGCCCCAGCAGGCACTGGCCATGCTGGTGGGGAGCTGGAGAAATTCCCCGTACCCAGAGTGGAAAGAAAAAGGCCCTGCAGCAAAAGCGGCATCTGAAAGCAGCAGAAGGATCCGACATAATTCCGGCTTGCCCTGGGTCAGCGCTGCTGGGGCAGCGGATGTCCAGCAGACAACACATGTGAGATCCTCTCCAGCACGAGAGGGGACACGGCCAGGGCAGGCTGTGCCTTCTCCCTGCAGCCAGCACGTCCCAGCCAGGGGAAAGCCATGGGACAGGGACCTCTGGCCACACTCTGGCGCCTCTCCTGCCCCTGCGGGTGCTCAGCTTTACCCTGAGCGGCCAAACTCGCTGCCGTTGCCACCAGAGCTGACCCCGCTGCTGGGAGGGGTCACTGCAACAGCGAGAGTGGAGCCATGGGGCAGCCGCTCCCCTCAGGGCTCCCGCCTCCCTGCCAGGCTGGGCCAGGCAGATCAGCCTCACAGCCAGCAGAGAGACCCCGTCAGCGGCCAGTGCACCGATAAACGGCATTTGGGAGCGGGGCAGTGGTGGCCCTCGCTTAGGGGATATGGGAATACAGCTGGGAGCAGGACGGTGTATCCATTGCCAACAAGGGGACTTGCTCCATCTCGAAGGTGGCACACGGTGGCACAAACCAGGGACAGTAGCAGAAGGATGAGACAGAGGGTGGTGGGACAGGCTCTGCGTGGCTGAGATGTCCTCTTTGCAGAAATACAGCAGGCCGGGGGAAAGTCAGGATGGACGCCCAGGTTTGACAAACCACCCCAACAGGGTGACGCTGCTTGGGATTGCTTCACCCTCCCCAGCCCTGCACATCTGCAGGGACCGAAAAACACCATCCTAGTTCATCCCATTGATGGTGGTCTAACTGCCCCAGGGGGACGGCAGAGCATGACAAAACTCACCTGGGCTGATTTAAAAGCACTGAAATTACCTTTACATTTAATTCCCTGGTGCTCACCATCCAACAACCTTGGAGAAAGCAGCAGCAAACCACAGTCTGGCAG
The DNA here is from genome assembly GCA_008694505.1 of Cyanoderma ruficeps. Classification (NCBI taxonomy): domain Eukaryota; kingdom Metazoa; phylum Chordata; class Aves; order Passeriformes; family Timaliidae; genus Cyanoderma; species Cyanoderma ruficeps. Next base: position 17,737,986 of record VZDJ01001247.1, read on the forward strand.
GCGGCAGCCACCCTCTGATTCTTCTTGCATGATGTTTAGTTTAGATATTAGGAAGAATTTTTGCTCCAAGCCAAAGCAAAAGCTGTAAGTACAGCAGGTACAATTTCACTCCAAGCAGAGTGACTCACAGCCCTGAAATGAATTGGCACCTTTAGTTTGGCTTGGACGTTTTTGCTTGAAAATCCCAAGGTATGATTTAAAGCTCCACGGAATCTGTTTTCCCCACTCTGTGCTGATTGCTTCAAAACATAAGGAAACCATGTGTAAAAGGAAATGAAAACGAGAGGTGACAAAGTGCCTGTGCTTAGGGTAAGGGACTGCCAAAGGGTCCTGGATCTTTCCTGCCATCTCCTATCCCCAATACTTGTGCACCAGCCAATTTAATTTTTTCATGATGAATCAGTTCTGGGAAGCTATTTTGCTTCTTGGCAGTTGTATTTCTTTTCCTCTGCAAATGCAGTAATTCAGTGAACTTCGTGATGAATTGTTGTTATTTCTCAATTTCATTTTGGCCACCGTGGTGTTCAGTGATTCATTTTTCCTAAAAATAAGTCTTTAAAGCCCTGTTTAAAACTAATGGCATGATGGCAGCTGCAAGCTGGTGTGGTATTAATTTTGGGAGAAAGAAAGCAGGAGAAAAAAACCCCACTAAATTATGTAAAAAAGAGCCAGCTGAGAGAACACCAATAATTAGCTGAATTCTGAACGTTTTTCTCCTGTTGTTATGGCAAGAAAGTATTGGATCATTTCGCACCAGGTTTTTACAATTGTTTTGGGACTATGCTTGAGTGACAGGCCTGAGTTTTGAAAAGCTTTCCAAGAACTGTTACAAAACCTCCTGTGGCCGGTGCTCTGTGGAGCCACATGTAAATCTGGCGGAGAGCGTGAGGTGTTTCCGGCGCTGGGGCTGCTCCAAACCTTGTGTCTGCACAAAGTCAACAACAGGGAGGGTTCAGCAGCCACCACGAGGCTGATGGAGGACACCTGATGCTGGGCTGGCCAGTGCAGACACAGCCATGGGCCCTGGAAACCCCATCCAACCATCCTTCCTCCTCAGCCCAGCAGCAGCTCCCTGAGTGCAGGCACCACAGGGCAGAACAGTTACTGGGAGGAGAGGATATTTTCCAGGTGATAATTTGTTCATGTGGCCACTCACTGAATAAATCTACTGATATAGTTTCACCAGCTGGTGAAAGTACACCTGCAGGATCATTTATTCTTCTCCCTGCATGGGAAAAATGTTTATTCTCCATTTAAATGTATTTTTCAGGAGAGCTACATGGGTTGGAAAAATGGAAACAAAACGCTAGCACACACCAAATGATATGGGTTGTCTGGGAAAGCTGCTACTTCTGTAGATTTATAGCCATCAGGCTGGCATAGCTCACACCATGCAGGGATTTATATCATCTTAACTGGCTGACAAACAGGTTCCCACTCCAGAGGAAGGATTAGACAGTGGGATGGAGCCCTGCAGGTAGATTTCCCTGGGCATGGGGAAGACACAGTATCACCCCCAACCCTTGCTGTGGTATGCAGGGGGCTTAGCAGCTCCCCTAGACCTGCTAATAATCTCCACCACAGGGATTTTCTACGGGTGCCATCTGAGGGCTGCAGTCCTGCTGGTTGACTTTGCCAGGTCACAAACTGTCTGCTGGTGTCGGGCTCCCTTCCTGCCATGTTGGATGCCAGCTGTCCTCCTGGCCTCACTGCACAGCTGGCAAGAGCTCTGCCTCACGCAGCTTGGCTAAATCAAAAATGTTTGTCACTTTGCTCCCCTCCCACCCCTGACTGCTGAAGGAGCAGATGCTTTAATGTCCAAATCAGCCCAGCTCTGCTCTGGTCACTGGAGCTGTGACCATTTACCCCAGCCAAAGTCTCCCCTGTGATGCCTCCGGACTCTGTGAGCCCACGAATCAGTGAACCATCTCTGCTCATTTCTTTCACCCCAGGGTGAAAGATTTCCCCTCTCTGACCCATGAGATACCTCTCCACTGTCAGGAGCTTACCAGCACACCTTGCTGAATCGTGTGCTGCTTCAGGGTGTGTAGCTCTTGGGTGGAGGAGGATGCTGAGGTTAGCCTCCCACAATGTTTGTGAGTTTGGAGAACACTTGCTGTTTCTAAGAAAAACAAATTCAAAAAAGAGAAAAGTCTGGTTTGTCTGCAGTCAGGTGGCCTTAGCCAGGGAAATCTTTGTGCTGGGGCAGCTTTACTGCACATGGCAAAGAGGGGCCAGGAGGAAAAGCTGAAATGCACCAAGCTCATTAAACACCGGCTGAGATAGCGGGCAGCTGTGCCCAGGGACCTCTCCAGCACAAGCAGGAGTGAAACAAATCTTCATGCTAAATCCCATCTCTGCTGCAAACATCCAAGAGTCTCACCACAACTCCAAAGCGTAACATTTGTAATTTCCCCTCTTCACCTCATCAAGCTCCTTTCCCCTCCTTAAAACAACTCACATCTCCTCTGTGTCCTCTCAGGGCCTCATTCCCGTTGTCCTGGGTCTTTTCCCAAGGGCTTGCTCTTTAGGAGGGAGATTAAGCACCTCTGTTTGGTCACCCTGGCCACTGTCCCTGAGCCCCACATGCTGGCCAGCCTCCTCTGTCATCCAGTGCATTTCCCTTCAGCCAAACACTCCATCTTCTGAAACGCCAGAGCTGCCAAGCAATTACCCAGTGAACAAGGCAGGCCAGTGAAAGGCAGGTAATTGGGACACACCAATGACAAAGTGCCACCAGCTCCCTCCTCCCCCAGCAGCCTTTCATGTGTTTTAGAGTGCAACCTCAGCCTGAGTTCCCTTTCACTCGTGTGAGGCCAAAACCACCGAGACATGCTGAGACGGAGACTGAAGTTGTTCAGGGGACACAAGGGTCCCCACAACAAAAGGGCTTGGAGAAAGGACCCCAGAAACAGCCTTGGAAGAGAAAAAAATGGATTTGACCCATGTTCACCTACAGTCATCCTGGATTTCACCCAGAACTGCCCCCAAACTGAAACGAAAGAAGAAGTGGAAATCAGAGGCACCAGCCATCGCTCCCCGCATCGGGATGTGCTACAACTCAGAGGGAGAAGTGCCAGAAATGAGGTGAAAGCCACCAGGACCAAGACTGTATTAGGCTTTTGCACCTCAGAGAGAGAGATGTGGGAGAGCAGAGGGTGCTGCAATGTCCCTCCCATGGCTGCCTGCTTTTTGAGGTGTTAATACTCCTGGTACACCTTTACTCCCTAGAGCAGTGTCAAGCAGCATCACATCCCAAATCCCACCTGAAAGGCATGGAATTGGACCAAGACACTCTTTTCTGGATGGAGAGAAAACAGTAAATCCACATCTGTGCCTCTGCTTTTAATGGCATGCAGATCTTCTCCTTGGGGACAAGCCACCTCAGGAAGAGGAACATGCACCCTTCTCCCTGTGGCTGCTGTCTCACCCCTCAGCAGCAGCAAATCTTTGCAGCCAGAATGAACAGAGACTTTGCTGTCCCTAGTAGAGCTGGGTCTGCCAGCCCAGAGTGTCCTGCACCAGACACTGTCAGCCAGCCACACCTCCAGCCCCCTCCATTCACTGGAGTGCATGGACACCACCATGCCCAGGAGGGAAACATGCCTCCATAGCTCAGTGAATGCCCCCAGGGAATCCCAGGGACTGCCTCTCCCACACACCCCAAAGGCATCCTGCCTGCCCTCCAGCATGAGGAGCTGGCACTGTGCCACCCTGCCTGCCCCAGACTACCAGAGAGGGGAGGAAAGCAACGAGTGCCTGCTGGTCTTGGTTTCAGGGACTTGTCCCACCCTAACACCAGGCAAAGCCAGAGCAGCCAGATCGGATCGGGGTCTGGAGGAGTCACCCAATCCCAAAGCCAAAATAATTTGGCACAACCAGGCTGCAGGCACTGCCTCCCCTCTTGCTTGCAGAGACCCATGACCCCTCTCAGATTACAAGGGCCAGAGACTTTCCTTAAAAAGACACACAACCACATGGACAGCACAGCCAAATGGGGCTACAACAGTAAGTAATGCCAGTAATCTCACACAGACCATTTTCTTCAATGCTTCCCAGAATATTAATGAAAATCTTGATCCTAAGCTGGACTAATTTCATACAGCTCTGTCTGCCTGGCACAGAAAAAGGTCAAGCAGACTTGCAAAGCTATGCCTTCTCCCCGCCCCGCGAACTCCTTAAATATTTTTTTTATATTCAAGTAGCTTCATGTTCCATCTGAAAAACAACCTCTCCAAGGCATGACCTGAGACTCTGGAAGCCCCATTAGCTCCAACCCTTGAACTCATGTCCCCAAATGACAAAAAGCAGCTAAGTAGCAGCTAACATCAGCCTTGGCAGCTGCTGAGCATTGTAGGTCAGCAGCAGAGGGGTTAGTTTGAAAGCTCTGTTCCTTTGACAGCTGCTGCAAGCTCCTAAGGCCAAACGTCTTGAAGAGGGGTATTGTACACCCTGGGCCTTGGCTGTGACAGGGCCACATCCTGGGCATGGGCATCTCTGCTCAAGCAGTGCCTCAGCTACATAGCCAGATGTAAGGTATAATCAGGGCTGAGAAGGAAAGGGGCTGAGGAATGAAGCAGCAAGGGTTGCATCTTGGGACCATGAATCTACATGGAAAACCAGAAAGAAATTGAGTTGATTAGTTGAGAGAAAAGCAGGGATGTGATGACCACCTCTAACCAGGCCTGCAGCTCAACCTCTTGAGGAAAGGCAAGGAAGCTAATGACCTACCAGCCTTCATTTCTCACAAACACAGAATAAGTTCAAGCACAGAAAATGAGAACATAGTGTTCCACATCCCCTAGCAGTAGGATGAGAAATCCCAAACTCAGTTTGGAGCAAAAGGTTGTGGGACAGACACTGAGAAACGCCTGGAACATGAAATGCCACAATACTTTGAATCACAGAGTTCATCAATACCAACCCTGAGGTGCACCAGCAGCTTGGGAACCCGCACCAGCTACAGCCCCAGCTTTCCTGCAGGGAACCAGAGCACACTCACCTATCCTGGTGGGGAAGACGTCCTCATTGTTAATGAGCATCTCAATCCAGTCCATCAACATGCACATGTACTGCGGGGCCGACAGCTTGGTCGGCTTCTTGTACTTGCTGTCGTCCTGCCACCTGTACTCGTACTTGAGCCCCCCGGACATGATGGGGCAGCTCCTCTCCGTGCAGAATTCCGACATGGTGCCGTAGATGAGGTTGATGCGGTTGAAGAAGTCCACCACGTGCACGGCGATCCAGTCGTTGATGCTCTCGCCGGGAGGCAGCTGCACCACTGCCTTCAGGTCCAGCCCGGACTTGAGGGAGGCCTGGGCTTTCTTGTACAGCTCAAAGCGCTGCGTGCCCGGCTCAAACTTCTTCCGGGGACGGAAGGTTTTGTCTTTGTTGAAGACTTGCTTGAGACACAGGGCCATTGTGGGCAGGGCCAGCCAGGGTGAGGGCAGATGCTCAGAGCAACATGAAACCCAGGGATGGGATCTTCAGGGATGGAGGTTTCTTGGAAGAGAAGGAGACACATTTCAGTCACACATGAAGACAGCTGCACGTATGGACATACTTGCAGGGGTTGGCACCAGAATGCTGACTCACCCCACTGCTCTGACAGCACATGGGGACACAGATTTGGAGTGAGCTTCTGGCCCCTTCACACCCATCAGGGTGACCTGGAGCAGCCGCTGCCACCTCACACAGCAGCTCCTGGCACTGGAGAGGGTCAGCCCTCCCACATGTGCCCCACGCAAGGCTTGATGGCAGACAGAGCCCTTCTTCCCTCCTGAGCACCCCAGGAGCTCACCAGGCTCCAGCCAACCTCTTCCCTCCAAGCTTCTACCAACAAGTGCTGCAATAAAGTGAGAGCCATGATATCAGCAGAGTTCACCAGTTCAGGCAGTCCCACTCTGGTGGCCTTTTCCTCTCCTGGCAAAGGGGAAGCATCTCTTTCCCAGGGACTTTTCACTACAAATAACCCCTGACCCTGCAGCAGCGGCTGGCAAGAGAGGCCCCGGGGACCACGCTGCGAGCACAGCTGGCTGCTGGTTCACACAGCCCCAGCGCCAGCATCAGTGGGAAAAGGGGGGATTGTTTTTGTTGTTCTGCCTGGTGCGTTTGTCCAAGAAAACAAAACCCACATCCGAAGAAGGGAAACGCAGCCCAGCACAGCAGAACAACATTGCCAGGATGCCGCCGGCTCTCCCGGCATGCACACAATGCACACGGCAGCCCGTGGGGTGGTGGAGCTGATGCTCCGGGTGACTCCAGGGCTCAGCAGAGTGCTGAGATCACCCCTTCCTGCCTAAGATTAGCAGCACAGATGAGAGCTGTATTTTCCTTTTCCTCCCTGAAATCCAGTGGAAATCCCATCTGCCCAAGGCTGTCCTGAACGGGTTGAAATTGTGCATTTTGTTACCTGCATTAATCACCAGTAGCGTTAATGTGTGACCAAGGCCTCCTGGTGCTTAATGCCTTGCTGAGGCTTAGGGAAGAGAAAGTCCTCCAATAGCCTCCCCCAGATGGGAAGAGATGGAGAAGCAGTTAAGAAAAAGGAAGGAAAATATTTATGGAAAAGGGAAGTGACTGACCCAAAGTCACAAGCAGGAGGGAATGGTGCAAACCTTGGATGAACATTCATCATTAAAAAGACAACTTTAGCCAAAAGCTTGCTTATTTAAATTCTGTTTTCTAAACTCAGTCCTGAGCCTGAGGCAGGTCTTATTTCGTGATCAGCTAAACACCTCTCAAGTGAAACCTTCTGCTCCCCTTAAGACTCACCCCAGGATCATCACTGGGAGGCAGTAGGACCTAGTGATCATCCCAGTGCCTCCAAGATCTGCCTGGCAGGGATTTCTGCACTGCAGCCAGCACGTGTAAAACCCTCTGTGGATGCACACCCTGGTGTGGGTGGGAAGCCCAGCACGAATCCCATTAGTGCACAACCACAGCCTTTCCCACAGGCTGAAGCCAGAGCTTTGCCACCCTTACACAGCTCCCAGCACCAAACCCCACCACGCTCTGCTGTAGCCAGGTACAAAACCCTGTGTGTTTTTAGGTGCTTTCTGCCCCACAGAGGGGGTCACAGCCCTCACACAACGTTATGCAGTATGACTTCAACACCAGGGTATCTGCAGACCTTCCCCATCTCTTGTGGCTGGGTGGGATTTTAATGGCCACATCCCTGTCACCCTCATTTATTGCCTCAGGGCAATGACTGGGGATGTTTCTTGGATGCTTTTCTTCCCCTGCTCCAAGCAACTGCCTCCAACCATGGCAAAGAGCTTGTTTCCCACTTAAAAAAAAGAGCACAATCTCTTCAAAATGCCAGCCGATGAAGCCAGCATAATGGCATGACTCCTATCTGTCCCTTGGGAATGGCCTGTGCTACAGCAGTCCTTACAGATCCCATGGGAGGCCAGGGGACTCTGGGCACAGTGAGGCTCTAAAGACATGCCCTTATCCAGGGCTTCCTGGATTCCACATATTCAAGCACATCCTGTTGATAACACCTCTAAAAAAAACCTTCTGGGGAGTTTGCTAACACATAACACTTTCAAAAATATGTACGCATACATACATACATATTTATATATAACCACTGCAACAGGGATCCTAATTTAGTAATGTAGGAAGTGCTGGGATATGCTCAGGATGAGGCAGTCAGCAGGCTTTGCCCATAGTGCAAAGTAGGAATGATGGGGCTGAGCAGTGCCTGGCCCTGCAGCCAGGTTTCCCTGGAATTTCAGCAAGGGAAGTCATGCCAGCAGACATTTCTCTGTATCACCATTTCTGCTAGCCTTGGCTGCGTCTGCTCTGCTCCAGGAGCTGTTGCTGTTTGCAGACTCCTCCATGCAGAGACTGGGTTGTTCCATGGTGGTGAGCAGCCACCCTGGCAGAGACATCCCATCAAACATGTCACTGGCAGGGGCTGACAGCAGTGAAATCAGTTCTCTTTGCCTCACACTGCAAGTCCTCCGCAAATATTGAGCCACTGACTGGGAAATAAACATCTCATCTGCTGAAGCCAGACCTGTAGCTCACCTACAACTGCATCCCTGCATCATCCACAGCTGGATCTCTGTGTCACCCTGCAGGCTGCTCTCACTCACCAGGCAGGTGGGAACGTGCTTCATGGTTCGGCACCATCTGAATAAAACACCAGTTTAAAATAAAAAGAGCAACAAAACTGCTAAACATCTGCCAGGTGTTTTCCTACATGAATCTGAGCGGGAATGGAGAGTAAAACCCACTGCTGCCCAAGTGCTCAGAGCTGACCTGTCTCTGAGCCTGCAGGATGCCAGCAGGGCACCACAGCCCTTCTGCTCCCCAGGCAGTGGTTTTCTTTCCAGGATCCTCGTCATCACCACTACCAAATCACCAGGTCGTTAAAAGACCTTGTTAATCTTTACTGGAGAAAAACATTCTCCAGAAATCATATTTAACATGAAGCCAAAAATACATCCTGGGATTTATGACCTGAAGAAGCAGAGAAGAGGCATTGAGCCAAAGAACACATTTGTTCTCTACCTCGCTTCAGAGCTTTCACTGCCCAGAGAGATCCATGTAGAGGGAAGTATGGGAGCAGTGGTGGCCAGGACCAGGACATGAGATCCCAGCTCTGGTCCTTGCAGATGAGATGGGATGCACCAGCTTGGAGCAAACAGGCTTTGCAAAGTCACCACTGCCTCAGGTTCCCCTCAGGCACAGACTCAGCACCCACCTGTTCTCTGGGAAGAAAAGCAAAATCCTTTGAGAATGGACCTGGACACATCCTGCGTCTAACTGGTGGAAAAGGGCCTCAGCCAATGCAAAATCAGATTTTCCCAGTTTCCACCTTTATGCATCCGGTGCTCTTCCATCATTGACCGAGTATTTGGGGCAGATCCATGTAAAGAAACAGAAAATGGGAGACGTTCCAAGGTTTATGGTGCAAAGTTCAGCTGAGTCTGATGTTCAGGGCTATGTGTTCCTAGAAATCATGCTGTGGTCCACTGGGGCTTGGGGTGGGGCAGGAGACCTGTCCAAGTCCTAATTGCTGCTCCCACTGCCGGTTTTGGGAAATCCTCAGTGCTATCCAACAAGCTTAGACAGCAACTTCCTACAACATGACGGGACAGGTCCCGCCCCAGCCGGCGTGGGCAGCGCCGTGGCAGCAGCCTGCAGCTCTCTGCCCTCGGTTCCCACATCCAAAATCAAAGCTTTTCCAAGAGGAACCTTGGCAAGGGCTGCAAACCCTCTTCCCCACACCACAGTTCCCATCACAGGGTGGTGCTGGCACTCTGGGGGGTCACAAATCCCTTTCTGAAGCATCTGCAAACCCTCAAACTCCACTTGGGAGTGGACGAGGAGCGAAGCAGGTGGAGCTGGAGACTTGTCCCCACAGAGGATGGTTGGAAGAGCATGAGAAAAGCTTCTGGGAGGAAAGAGACTGACATTTCCCATGGGACACCTATGCCGTGGTGTCCTTAGTGCTCACCCCCCATCCACACTCCCAAAACAGCCTTGGCTTTGAGGAGCTTGGCTACAAACCCAGCTGAGTGGCCACAAATCCTGTCCCTGGCCATGAAGGCTGCTGGGCTTCAGTCCCGCCCCTGGTTTTGCTGCTGGCTTCAGTCCTGCTGCTGTTTTAAAAAGCAGCAGCAGAAGCAAAATTCAGTGGGGTTTAGCAAGATCCAAAAAAGCACAGGGTTAAGCTGTGCAAGGACAAGGCAGAACCACTGCTGGGGAGGTAGCAGGCACAGACGTGAAAAACTGATGTCCTAGATTGCTGGCAAGTCCGGAGACAAAAGAAAATTAACTGGATTGAAGGGATGCAAGTTCAGGGTCAGACTTAGCTGCTAATTTCAGGTTTGAGGNAAAGGGCAGAACGGGCAGAGCTGTGGGAGAGTGGCTTCCTCCTCACAGTCCTGCAGGCACGGGGGCAAGGTCACCAAAGAAAACCTCTGGGTTTGACCCTAAATAAGCTTTAGTCAGAAACTCAGCAGGAAGGATCAGACAGATGCACTGCCAGACTCCAGGGTGATGGTCACAGTGCTGGTCTCTGGCTCCCTGCCTCTGTCCCCAACTTCAAAACTGATCTCCCTCCCCAGGCTCCCTTTATATTAAAGGGCTGCAACAGCAAAGGCTTCAGGGGGAAAAGCGCTTTGCAAGTGTCTCTGGGAAGCACTAACAACCGTGAAGGGTAAAGGAGAGAGGAAAGCTCTGACACCAGCACCTCCCATGGCTCCAGTGCCAAGTGCATCCTCCCTGGATCAGTGACACACTGGCAGAAGCACCTGCCTGGAAACTGCTGCATTAGCAGGACACTCCAACCCCTGTGGGCAGTGCAACCACTGGGGAGCACAATGAGGGGTCCAGCACTGTGGGCAACCTGCAGGGAGATCCCAGCTCCCACTGCTTTGGGAAGAGGTCAAGGAGGCAGAGCACAGACCTGTCCAGCTCCAGGCACCTTACAGCAAAGAGCAGGTTAATTACCACCAGCTCTGCACATTCCCCCTGGGCTTCCCCAGGGGATCTCACCTTTGGGGCATCCAAATACCTACTGCTTCTCTGCTTTAGGGGATTCCCTTCTCCCCACTGCAGGCAGTGTGAAAGTCCCACCCAGTCCCATCCCAGATGGAGAAGGACAGCATCAGCTGAGCCACCATGTGCCAGAGCCCTGAGACAGACAGACAGCCTCCAGATGGACAGTCTGCCCAGAAACCTGCTGGCCCCAGCTGGCTTTTCACTGCTCTAGGAAGCCTCACTGTCTGGCTGAGGAGTCAGCAGCCCTGTCCTGAGCTTCCCCTCAAGCCCCAAAGAAGTCCAGATGCAGTTTGGTCTTCAGCCTGTCCTAGAGCATCTCTGCAACCAGGGCTGCTTATTGAGACTGATGCCCCAAAGATTTCTCCCAAGCAACCCTGAACTGCAGACACTGCAGTCCTGGCCCAGGAAGGGACTGTGGACAAATGGTGCTTCCAGGGAAGGGAGGATATTCCCTCTTTTGACAAGCCTTTCCAGCCTTGTAATCATCTAAGGAAGGCAGGCTGCAGAAGGAAGGTGCTGGGGAGCAGAGTCCTGGGGCACTGGCCCCACTCCCTCTGTGCTTCCTGCTGGAGCCAGGCCCCAGCTGGGCTGTCCGTGAGAAACGGGGTTATTGGCTGCTGATCCCAAATATAACCTAAACGATAGAAAATTCCAGGAAACGAGCCAAGACAAAATGCTGGGCGGGGGATCAAGGCCCAGCACATGGGCTGGGGGAGCTTCAGAGAAGCCCTGGGCTCTCAGCAGCATCTCCCTGCTGCCAAACCTTCCTTATGCAAACTCCCATGGTGCCGCAGAGACCCGCGAGGGCTTCCATGAGCACAAATCCCTGGAGCAGAGCAGCACTCAGACCCCCACACTCCAGCTGGGGACAGCTGCCAGCGGGAAGCTGTGCTGGTGCTTCCCCCAACTCACATGGTGCTTGGAAATCCCCAGCTCGTGAGAAACGGACCCGGATGGCTTCCAGGAACGAGAGTGTTTACACCCGCCCTGCAGATGTCCCCTGCTGTCCCCCTGCTCTGTCCTGCCCTCTGCCCTGCCTCCCTGCCGCACCACCAGCACAGCAGCAGCTCTCGGGCCCAGAGGCACCAATAAAGTTTTTCCTGGATCACACAAGACACCTCCAAGCAGAAAAGCAAAGCAGCATCTCTCCAGGTTAGAGGCAGCATGTCCCGCTCATTTTAGGCGATACCCAGTGGGGGCTTTTGGGGGTACCTCATTCCTGGGAGCTGAGATCTCACTGCTACTGCCAGTAACTTGCTGCGAGCCCTGAAAAGAAGTGTCCAATGGCCTCGGTGGTGTCCACCAGCTCTGGTTCAGTCCCAAGGGTGATTACTCTGTTGTCAGAGCCGTAATTCCAAACACAGGGAGCTCCAGGCCTGCGAGCTCAAGGAAGAAGAGGAGAGGAGATAAGCCAGCTGCAGAAAACCCATCTCCGCCGCTTGCTCTCACCCAGTTCCCCCGCCCACAACTTTCCGCCCTCCTCCCACACGGGCAAAGCCGCTGCCGGGGCTGTCCCGTTGGGGAAATGCGTGTGCTGCCGTCCCCTGCCTGTCCCCCTGTCCCCGAGGGACCCCCGAGGGACCCCCACTCCCGGCGCACCGCCGCTCATTGCCTCGGATCCCTGCCCAGCATCCCCAAAACACGCTCCCTGGTATTTACACACTGGCTGCTGAGCCGGGACACCCCAGAGGAAGGGGAAGAGCCTTCTGCAGGCGTCCATGGCCCGCCTGGGTGAAGAATTGCTCTTTCCTAGGCCAATGCCAACCAGGTCTTGGCCATCTCGTGCTGAAAACACCCCAGGAGCATCCTCAGGGCTGCGGTGCTGACTTTTTACCTCCCAGGACTCACCTCATCCCCGGCGCGGCGGCTTCCAGTCTCAAATCCCTCCGCTGCACTTTCTGCTCTTACTCAGAAAAAAAGAAAAAAAAATTAAAAAGATACCAAGTCCAAGCCAGGCTCTCTTTCGGGACTGTTGGCAGTTCGGGGATCGCAGCATCAACAGCGGCGGGGAGAACTGCCTCGCTCCAGCGCTCACGGGGGTTTCGTTAGAGAAACCGGGGCCGAGGGATTTTCTCCGGTCAGTGATGTCACATCCTGACCCTGCCGGCAGCTCCAGCTGTCCCTGGAAAACCCGTTCGGCAGCGGGTCTGCCAGCCCCCACCATCCGCCGCTGTGGGCTCGCGGGCTCATGGGTGGGCACTCACACCCACACCCCCGCACCATTCCTGGAGGCTGAGATCCTTCTTGGCGTGCAGTCCCGTGCCGCTGGCTGGCTCCGGCTTTCACAGGACAGCAGGGAGCTGGGGAAAGGAGATGAAATCCCGGAGTGTTTTCCCCTCCTCCCCCCATCTCTTCCCAGTCCCGCTCCCTTCATCCTTCCCCGCTCTGCACACACAAAAAAACAGTCGGAGGTTTCCATGCCAGGCCAAGCTGGACGCCATCCAAAACAGAAATGCCGGCGGGGGGAAAAGAAAGAAAAACTTTCTCTTGCACAGATCACTTACTTTCCGTCTCTGTCGGAGGTGGGGTGGGTTCTGAGGCGCGCTGCGGTATTTAAATCCTGCTCAGCAAAGGCAAGCCTGAGCCAGCACGCTCGGCGCCGGCAGGAGCGGCCAGCCAGCGTGGGATGGCTTGGCAGGAGCCGGGATCTGCTTTGGGGTCAGAGTCCTGCGTGGGGCTGGAACACCGTGTGCACCCCACGGGGGATGCCGGTGGGTGTCACAGCAGGGGGAAGCAGAGCGTGGCCCTGACACTCACGGTTCCCTTCCTGGAACGGTGACGTGTCGCTCCCAGGGGATGAGATGTGTGATGCTCTGGCCTCACTGAAACGTCTGCAGATTGTTTGGCACCGGAACAGTTCCAGTGAGGGAAAAGTTTGTAGCCTTTCTTACATGTGTGTTAAACTCAGGTGGAGCCAAGTGTCTGAAGGTGACGGGGCGATCTGGGGAGTGGGGCACAGGGCAAGGAGGATGTGGCTAAAGGGCATGTTTGCATAAGGCTGGAGGGTTTAGGGTGAGGGTTTGATTACCCGAACCCTGCCCGCCTGGTGCTCCAGCTGTGGATTTATCTCCCAGCCCCATGCAGCCTGTGCCTCCAGCAGGATCCAGACTCCTTTCCCCACACAAGGCTTCTCAGCTGCAGGTGATGCCAGGGTTTGCTCTTGAGGCACAATGTTCAGAGGCAGCTTTTAAAAATACATTCATCCAGCAGCCTCCCAGACCAGCCAGCCACGAGGGAGCTCAGCCCAGCCCTGCCAGCCATTTACTCTCCTTTCCTCCCTCTCTCTGTGAGGCTGGTCTGGTGCAGGTGCAATAGGAACCCTTTGGCACCTGCAGCAGTGTATTATTACTAGCAAAGAAGACACTGTAAGGTCTATTTTATTGGGCAACAGCCACTGGTGGATCACTTTTGGCTGGAGCTGAAGGGAATTGGAGTCTGCACACCCCAGAAGCCCCTTGCTTTTCTGCCTGTCCCCATTTGGGACATGGCTGAAGGGCAGGTCCCAAACCATGTGACAGGAGAAGGACACATCAAGGACATGCAGGATTCATCTGTGCTCTGCATCCACTACAGCATGAGATGGCTGAGGTGTCTCACATCTGCAGAAAAGGTAAAACCCTGAGGTGAAGTGCCCTGCACAGCTCTTGAGGCAGGAGGGAAGCACAGGCTGTCAAATTCATCTGTCCAGCTGCTTCCACCACCACCACCATCAGCTAACCCAGTACAACAGCCATAACCTCAGAGCCCAACTCTGTGTGTGCACCCTCCCCAGACCTGCAGGCTGAGCCTTTTCCACGCCAGCCTTGCCCTGCTCATGACTGAATCTCTCACAGTCATTGCAGGTAGTCTCAGGTCAAAGTGACACCCCTAAAATCAGGATCAAGCTCAAGTAATCCAGCAGGCTCTTCGTGGTCACTGGCAAGCCAGCCACATTCCTGACTGCAGCAGGTTCAGGAGAAATCTTTTCTCATCCCTGGTGCTGGATGGTCATCACAGCCACCCCAAGTCCCAGCAAGGGCTGAGCAATGCTGCTGTCCTCCATCCTGGGGACCTGGGATGCAGGAAACAACAAAATGTCCTCAGATCTTGTGAGCGGGAGGTGGAGGTCTGTGGAGCAGATGTAACCCACAGCAGCAAATGCCAAGCCAGGAGGAAACTTTCAACTGAAATCCCTGCAGAAAATGGGCAGAAATCCAAAAGTGAGGGGGCTTGGCCGAATAGCAAAGATCCCAAAGGCAACTCATAGCCAGGATTTACATCCAGGCAAGATGGAGCCAAAACACTTGGAGGAGAGAGGGGGTCCTCCCCCCCTCAGCAGTCTGGAGCCAAAGGAGAGGGGCCAGAAGAACAGCAGGAGAGCTGGAGTTACATCAGCTGCAGCCCCACAAGTCCACAGGGGTGAACAGCACCTCCTGCTCAGGGAGTTACCCCTTCTCGTGAGGTTTTGGAAACCTCACTGTGCAGAGAGCCCACAGTGCCAGAGCCACCCGGTATCCCAGCTGTGGGGAGGGGAAGCAGGAATCATTTGGGAGAGAGGAAAAGGTTCCAGGGACAGGTTTGGGGAAGGAGGGATGTGTTATTGTGAAGAGAGCATTTGTCTGCCCTGGAGGAAGGAAGAGGGGAATGCTGGCCTCGCTCCTGGAGGCAGGTGCATGGCTGAATTTATCGGGGGAAGGAAGCCGGGACGGAAGGAGCCCGGAGCACTGGGCGGCTCCATCGGAGCTCACGGGCAGCCACGGGAAGAGGCCCAGGACAGTGAAGCAGCTTCACAAGGCTTGTCAGGACACGGCTGCACCGGGGGGAGCGTGGGGGAGCCCCTGGGCAGCCCCCAGCACTGCGCTGGGCCCTCACACAGTGCCCTCCCTGCACGGCCCCTCCTGGGCACAGCCACTCCAGCAACCAGGGAGATGCTTGTTCCCAGGCAGGGCTTGAGGGCTGGGAGTGCCTGTGCAGACCAGAAGACAAAGCAAAGGGAGCAGTGGGTTTGCTCTGGTTGTTCCCAGAGAGGAATGGGACGTGTCCAGA
Source organism: Cyanoderma ruficeps (assembly GCA_008694505.1). Taxonomy (NCBI): domain Eukaryota; kingdom Metazoa; phylum Chordata; class Aves; order Passeriformes; family Timaliidae; genus Cyanoderma; species Cyanoderma ruficeps. The sequence goes on from VZDJ01001247.1 coordinate 17,753,532, forward strand.
AAAGTTGGCCTCAGCTATGCAGTGTCAGGAACAGTCAGTTCCCTGCTCTGCTCCACCATGTCCTGGGCAAACTCAGAGACAGGGAGTGAGACCTTCTTCAGCTGTGGATCAGAGGGCACTGGAGCCTTTCCACTCTCTAAGGCACAGGGAAAAAAGCCAGGCACAGATGAAAAAGCACTGGAGTCATCATTTTAAGGGAGGGTAAGAATGTTGCCCATCAATCTGCACCTCCTTGATTGCTTTGAGTGACACCTTCCTCCCCTGGGAGCAGAACGGGCTCTGGGTTTTTCTCCCCAGGGTGACAGGGACAGGTGGGTAAGCCAGAAGTTTGAGATGCTGGTAACAAAGAACCTCTGCTTGCAAAACTTGCTCCACCACTCCTAGCAGAGAATTCCTGCCACTTTCCAGTGCTGGCCTCTCCAGCTGGAGGCAGACCACAGCCAGCACTGAGGGGGCTCCTACAGCACCTGCTTCAGCCAGCAAGTCCTTGTGCAGGATGCTGCAGGAGCTGAAGTTTATATGGGGCCACTGGGACTCTTGGGCTTCTTCTCCCTGAATGTGCCCGTTTGACGGCTACTAAAACCAGACACATCCACCTTGGGAAGATCCTGGCCCAAAAAAGACTGGCAGTCAGTAAAACATGCTGGGAAACTACTGCAGGCTGTTTGCCCTCCCCAAGGTGGGACCCTCTCAGGTGGGATCTAGGGCACGGGGCTGGTGGAACCACGAGCTGAACTCAGCGCAGCCCAGCTCATTATGGAACACACAGGAGCAGCCTGAGCATCTGTATGGATCTCAGCACACAACTCACACAGTTCACAAAGCTGAGCAGACAGGCTCAGGCAAGCCGTGTGTGCGCCCAGAGCTCAGAATCAGGAGACAAACCTTCCCTCTAGTGGCTGGACGGCACATGAACGCCGCAGCCACCTTCTCCGTCACCTCTCTCCCCATCCCAAGCCTAACACCATTATTTTTCTTTCACCAGCCCTAAGGCTCAGCACAGATCCTAAGGCCATCAAATCTTACAAATTCTACTTGAGTTTTTAGTGGCTTAAAACTGGTGCAGCTGCTCATTTGCACAAAGCCTGACAGCCCCGGGGGTCTGTGTCCACCCTGCAGCTGGTGGTGCCCACCTCAGCCTGTGCCAAGGCTGTGCCAGGCAGCAGTTCGTGCACAAGGGCATCCCAGGCACTGGAGAAGCCACACAGCCACAAATCACGGCTGGTTTCTGCAGTGAGGGTGGTTTGTAGGGCCAGTTCTTCAGCTGGGTTACTCCCCCTTGCAGCAGTCCTTCAGTGGGGCAGAGGATTAGACCTAGAGAGTGTTATTTTTGTTACTCTGTTATTCTGTTTTGTTATTTCTGTTATTCTGTTCTTTTTATTAAGGGTCTTCATCCCAGTTTCAGGCTCGTCACTGGCCGTTTCTGCCTTTCTTAAAGGCCCAGAGAAGTTCTTATTTTAGGAAAAAAAAACAACCTGATGGTGTTGAGACAGGTGTAAGAATTACAAAAGAAGGGCCTCAGAAAATCAGGCCCGATCTATTAATCTAATAGCAACCTGTTATTTCCTAAGTGTAGTTAAGCAATTTGCAAGTTCCCATGCAAAAACAAACTTGGCATGAAGGGTTTGTTAACACAACAACCTGTTCTTGGGTTGAAAAATAAATGCATCTGTGTAAACAATGTTCCATGAAACCCATAAAGGAAAAATGTAAACAACATGAACCTTAGCATGTACACACAAATCACCTTCTGACCAAAAAATGAAGTAGTGAGAAAACTACCAGCCAATAGGTGTTGCACACCAAACAACACTCTGTAAAAACTGTATCAAAGAAATGATGTGAATAAAGACACAGCTTTTCCCCCAGGAGGAAAATGGAGTCTCTGCAAACTTAGTACAATATGATGGGTTGAAAAAACACCTCTCAAAATTACAGGTAGTGATCACTACGGCATTATACCTGAGAATTTCATCTTTTATGCTCAGAAAGTGGCTGTGGTGTAGATTTGGAAGCCTTAGATTTCACTCTCAGGGATGTTACATTAGAGCTATATTAAAAATGAATGAAGCAACTTTGACTTCTTCAAAGCAGGAAGTGAATAATTAATCAAAACAGCCCTTCTATCAGCTAAGGAAAAATGACAAATGGAGCATGAACACTATAAACCAGGAGCAGAAACGCCTTTTAATAAAGGTGATTGTCTGTTCAGATTTTCACAGCTCCTGTGATTGATTATTCCCCTGCTCTGCAGACTGCTCTGTACACACTCAGTGAACAGACACCAAAAGGCTTTACCAGGGAGCAAGACTGTCTCCTTTCAGCAAGGCCCCAGGAAAAGATCTGCCTCTTCTAGAAACATCCTGCAATTTCCTGACTGGACAGGAGTTCACACAGAACATCCAAGAGCTGGTGGTAAAACAGACCTCCACATAAAACTGCACTGTGTAGCTTTAGCGCTCAGCTGAACTGTTCATGTCATGAAGTCAGAGAATGGGTTGGGCTGGAAGGGACCTTTCAAAGGCCAGGTAGGGCAAAGAACGGGCTGAGGACGTGCAGAGTGACAGTGGGAATTACAGCAATGGCATCCCACAACTACACAGCAAAAAGATGCTGCAAGAAACCTTCACAACTCATCAAAGCTTTGTGTCAGGTTGTGGTTAATGAAGAAAATTGGTACCAGCCATGCCCTCCAACAGAGAGACAAACTGCAGATCCTTCTTTCCCCCCTTTCTCTGGCAAAGGAGGGAATGAACACCTGCCAGCTGCAGCAGGCTGACAAGGTGCAATGTGGCCCAGGGATAGTTAGTGCTAAGGATGAGTTAGTGCTGGGGGTTTGGTGTAGGCATGGGAAGCATTGCAGTGCTGCTCCTGGAAGCCCCTGGAAGCTCCTGGCTGTCCCGTGTCCCCCGTGCAGTGGTGGCAGGGCTAGTCACCCCCACAGGCTGCACATCACACTGCTGCAGTGTCCTTGTCCGTGGACATGCTGCCTCCCTCTGCTGGGAATGAACACAGGAGAAGCTCAGAGCATCACTTTTGGGATTCTTTTGCTGGAGGCAGGTTTAAAACCCCCAATCTGCTGCAGTCTGTAAAGCCAGGCTCTTACCAACTGCTGAGTTAGAGCAGCTCTGCATGCTCATACCAGGACAGTTTTTTCACTTGACAAACAAGAAGCTGGCTGGTGGCTCTCTCTGCCACTATGCCAGTCCATCTTCCCTTTATTATGGATAGTGCCTTTCCTGAAGTGGGAACAAGAGTTATTTTTTGTTCCTTCAAATGCCATTTGTCCGTTGGCTGACTAGATGCCAGCCTGAGAAAAAAACAATCCTGTAAATAATTCCTCTACACCATTAAAAATATACTAAAAAAAAAAATGTTCATGCTGCTCAAAAACAACATCTCAAAGACAAAAACATCACAAAAGAATACAATTAATATATCAATTAAGAAGCAGAAAATTCCCAGATCAAACCTAGTGACTCTGGTTTTTTAATTCTGAGAAAAGCTCAGACCACAATATACATCTGTGTAAGAAACCTCACAAAGAAACAAAGAGGTGTCTGTCTTAGACCATTGCTCCTATTCTTTCTTCTTGGACAAGCCTGTATGAACTCCACACAGATTAAAAAGCACTGAACCATGCAATTATAATGGTGGAGGGCATTTAAAATGCATTTACTGAGAAGAAACATTGGTTGTCATCTCTTTCCTGATGTCAGTACAGCCCGTTACATAGTTCCCCTTCTGTCACTTTATTTCAGATTTCCACAATCCAGCAGGCAGCAGGAAGTTACAGGACAGGGAAAATGTCTCTGTCTGATGGAGTTACACTGAAGTATTGGGCTCCATTTTTTGGTAATTAGTTACTGTTGTTCAAATGGCCCAAGTCCTAATCTTGCATCATTGTCAGACAGGCTTGACAGTCACTCTCCCAGGAAGTCTGCAGACTCTTTCTGTGGCCAAACCCAAGCTGTAAAACAGAAGACACTGGACCACTCCTCCAGGGAGCCCCTGCCTGCTGCTGGCTCCTTGCACCACAGCCCAGGCTCTATGACTTGTCAGAAGCCTGCCCAGGTCCCAGTTCTCTTCCAAGCCCACTTTGCTCAAGCTCTGCTATAACTGACATGTATTTAAATTCACTGGATCTGTGGTTGAAGGTCTCCACCAAGGCGTAGGTCTGGGAGCGATCCGTGCCGTAGAAGAGCTGCACCTGGTTGGCCAAGCACTGGGCATCCTGCACCACCTGAGGGGAGAACAGAGCTGTTACCACAGTGGCCAAGCACTGGGCATCCTGCACCACCTGGGGAGAACAGACCTGTTAGCACTGGGCTGTGCCAGTGTCCCACTGGGAGAGAAATGCCACAGTCCTGCTCACTTTGTGGCTCAACTCCAAGTGCAGTAATGTATCTGTATAACAAGCCATTTTGCTGCACGAGCCAAAGTGGTTGTGAGTAATATTATCAAACTACCTGTAGTTTTGTTGTTGGAGCTCTCAGGAATTCATCAAAGTTATTGAGAAAACAACAGGATCAAAAATAAGAAGGGAGCCTGAGAAAATGCCTGTAAAAAATGTAAACTTTAGATAGGGGAAGAACCACATGAGGATGGATGCTTGACCCATTAGATGTTTTGAAGGGTGTGTGCCTGTCTCATGAAGAAGCAGCTCTGCCAACCCAGAGATGCCTCCTCATGTGGACAGCAGACTTAGAATTCATATTTGACACGAAATGTAAACAATAAACAGCTTCTGCTGGAATCATATTGATTTGGTTATTCAGTGGCACATTTCTTCCTGCACCCAAGTCACCTCAGTTCAGCAAATCTCCTAACTCACCTCCCTGTGGCTCCTGACCTACTTGAACACTCCAGCACTGTGTGTTTTAGCAACTCTCCTGCTGTGCATCTGCCTCAGAGGTCAGGTGCCTTTTGTGAGCCCTGTCCACTCCAAGATGCACCAAGTTCTCATTTTCCCTGTCTTACAGCTGACCTACTTGCAAAGATTGATTGTTTGCTCTGAGATCCAACAGGGAAAAAGAAAAGCTTTACCAATTACTCCACTCATTGTTTCAGAAGGGGTGTCAGGAGGTCAATTAGAGGAAGGATATTTTAATCATCCTGTTCCAGCACTACAGTGCCCAGTGCCACCAGCCCAGGCCCTGGCACAGTTATGCCAATAATGGTGTGCCCCACACAGAGGGAAAGAGACCAGGTGTGCACAAGCTGAACACACAACTCTGGACTCTCCTGCTTTGACAAATAGCATTAAGCTTCAAAACACTGTTCTAACTTGTTTGCAGGTAGAAACTGCTTTCATTAAATTTGCTCCTGTTAATAAGAAAACCAGAAGCTTTGTTCTTTTACAGTGATCAAATATAATACCCAAATTAAAAAAAAATAATGCATAAACTGAAATCACCAAAGACTGATGATTCCCTTCTGGCTTTCCTTAGCCTTAAATACATTAGGTTAAAGAAAGGTATGGAGACCATTCTTTGGCAAAGGGTCTTTGAAAGGCTTCAGTGTCATCTGATTTTAATTCAAAACTGTAGGAGCAGTGGCAGCATAAAATGAAGGAAGCCAATGAGCAGACTTCTCTTACCAAGAACTTGGAGTCCATTTCTGCTGTCATCAGTACTATCCCTTTCTCCTTCTGCAGATCAGGATAATGGTACAAGACCAACTGGCTTGGAGCAGTTTCACCTTGGGTCTGAAAGAGAGAAAGAAACCTGTCAGTCTCCATAAAAACCTTCACTCCACTGCAGATTTGGGGGCTTGATTACAGGAACTTGGGCATTAACTGCCACAGAGGCAGTTACTTCCCAGGGCTAAAGGGTCACTTCTAATTAGAAGTTGATTATTCTTGGTATTTACAGAAAACAAGGGATTTGCAGAGTTAGGTTGTTTTTTACCTTGACTAAAGACCATTTTGCACTTAAAAGAACCCACAATTTTTAGGAAGATATTTCATCTTACAGCATCTACTGCTATTTTAAGTAGCTTGCACAAACAGTTCTAAAAAGCTTGGCTCTTGCTCATGTTTTGAGACTACTGAATTTCTACCTCATTCTCCTCCACATTAGAAAGCCACTTAATACCCATAACTTTACTAATTTACCTGTAACTAGGTAAAACTATGTACAATTAAACCATAATTAATAATAGTTTTTGTCATGATAATTCTTTCCAAGTTAAGCTAGACAACCTGTTGGCTAAACTATTCAATAAATACCATATATTGCAATATGCTGATGCTGGATCCTAAGTCAAGTTTGAACTTTTTATCTCAAACACTCACCTGAACGTTTATCAGGGAAGTGAAGTGTAATTCTGTTCCAGACCACTGCCCCACGAAGAACTCATAGCCTTCTTTTCTTGGCAAAGCATACAGAAACTGCAGAGAAATGATAAAAAAACCAAACCAATTTTCTTACATAGAACAAGATGATGCCTGTGTCGCACTGGTCTCCAGCATTAGTGCTTTAGTGACAGAACCACAACAGAAAAAAGAGTTTCTTTGCCCCACCACAAGTGACAGGACAGCAAGAACCAGACTTCAAAGCACACAATAAAGTAGGATTACCCTATCAGTATTGATTCATTAGCAAATGTCTTGAAAAAATACTTTTATCAGTGTTTTGAGACATGAAAAGGAAAGGAGAGTGGAGAACATTCAGACTCTGACCTTTTTGTTCTCACCTAGGAAACCAACAGCAGAAATGGACAAATACAAGGTAAGGAAGAGAGCATTTACTCCTGTCATTTTATCAGCTGCTCCAGGACAGGCAGCATCTTCTCTCTAGACATTTACAGTGCATCCAGCTCCACAGGGTACAGACTGGCTTGTTTTCCCACACCAAGGGCAGGACAACATGGGAGCAGAAAATCTTGCAGGATACCTGACTGAATGCCAGTGCACTGTACAGAAATGCACTTCAGGCTATAAATAACTTCCCAATCTCCAAGCAGCTGGGGAAGCCAGATACATTTGATCTTGCTCTTGGCAACTGAGGTAGGTAGGACTAACCCATCAAGCCAGTAAAGTCTCCATTCCCTGGGAGATTCTGTGCTGTTCTCTCAACCCTCCACCTCTTCTATCTAGATCCAACTGTTTCATACATATGAACAGGCACTGCTTTATCTGAGCACCAGGATAAGTGTTTGAACACCTGGATATTACTAATCAGGCTGATACACTGGGCATGAACACAGGAGGGTCAATAGTTGATGGCTCAGGCTTTGAAGGGCAGTATTGCTCTGCTGTACCTACCGATGGACAGTTCTGGGCTCTCTCCCACATCAAATCAAACTTGTCTGCCTTTGGGGAAGGAGAAAGAGAAGTTCCTTATTAGTAACACACACATGGATGCAGGGCTGTTCACAATCACCTCGTTAACTTTTAGAGGCTACAGCTTCCATCTGGAGAAGGTCCCACTGCAGGGACACATGGCAATGAGTGCATGGAAAGCTGCATTTTTTTTTATTTACCTAAAAGTCAACAGCAACCCGTTTTAACAAGGCTGTCTCTAAGATGCAGCAGCAAAATCCTTGGACCAGAGCTGTACTCCTTGGATGTGGGGGCCCCAAGCCTGAGGCTCACAATCCATCCTCTTTCAGGAATTGCTCCACTGCATCATGTAGTGTCAACAGCTGAGCCAGACAACACATCCCTGGCTGCAAATTGTGGATTTACATCACTGTCATCTGTTCTTCAGTATAAAAATGCAGCCCATCTATACACTCAATAACATACTTACTGCTTAGGTTTAAATTAAAACCACAACCCTACTTGGTCAGCCCTGATGAAACCTGGCAATCTCATTCACATGTTCTCTGTGTTTCCCCAAATCTTCTGCCTAATTTTTTTGCTTCCCAGCACTATATTAATATCTAATCTTAGGTGTTCAGGAAAGAAAACATATGCCATTCATCAACAAGAAATTCTTTTGTGTGTACTTTTGAGCATGGGAGAATTATAAAAGGCCTTTCCTCCAGCCAACAAAAAGCTTCTGGCAAAAGACAAAGGGTAATTTTCCCCTTGATGACACCAAGAACTGCTTCCTAATGTGCCTGGAATCTGGTTTGCATTGGAGTCTTAAAAAGCTTCCAACACTCCTCCTAAAACATTGCACCAAAGCACAGTGCCAGCCCCACTAATGAAAGACCTACATCATTTTACCTGGAGTCCCTGGCTTTGGTCCTCTGCTACAGTAAAAGTGCAAGTCCAACTATTTGCACAACATCCACGTGTTGGGAAAGCCAAAACACGAGGCTGCTTGACTTCAAATCCCACAGTTCCACTTTCAGAGCACACAGCACATCACACATTTAGGACACGGCCTCCCACTGAATTCAGCTGCAGCTCAAAGGGTCAAGTACAATCATAAATCAGACCCCAGGTCTAAATGAGGTTTCAAGAACTCAAGGAACACACAGTTGTGAAAAGCCAGATTTAAGAGATCAAAATCATGGAACGACCCTGAAGAAAAGAATAAAGAGAAATCCCCAAAGTGAAAAAAGCCTCCTTCAGCCTAATGCAAACTAAGAACAATTAACATTGGAAAAGTCATCAGGAGTAAGAAGTATGATCTTATCTCAGGAAACACCCTGCAATCTGAAGAAAGACAGCGCTGCCAATAATTGTAAATGTATGAAACTAAGTCCTAAGTGATCAGCCACATGCAAGTTACCAGCCAAGTGCTCTAGGACTGCCACATTAACCTTGAGGCAGCTGCCTGTGCTGCAGGGAAGAGGGCAAAGAAACAAGCAACTCGAGAAAAAGTAAATAACTCTAAAAATACAAATGCTACTTAATAAACACTAAGGCCTTGTGAAGAGTATTGGATGCTTGTATTAAAAATAAGCCTGGAAATTCCAGCCAGGTGTGCAGAAAAAGGTCCTTGATTTATTGAGACTCCTCTGAGTGAGAGAAAAAAAGGGGTATACACTTCTGAAAACAAAAGCCTTTGTTTGGGGCAATAAAATCACTCAGCCCAGAAAGTAAATTTGTTCTTGAAATCTTACTTTCCTTTAATGACTGCTTTTAAAAGCAGCAGAATCTCAGCTGGAAAGGAAAGCTTTGCACGCTGGTTTTTCAAGTGCAGAACTATAGAAGAACTACTTACAGGAATAACAGCATAAACTGTGTCTTTTGCAGAAAAATACTGATTCCAAATCTGTAGGAAACAAAGAAGATGAGACACAATTAAAGTCCAGCATTTAGCAGTAATGTTAAATACTTTAAAATGTCAACAAGCCTTTGTAAACACTTTGGGAAGTCATTTTTCAACAAAGACTGACTGATTTTCCTGCTAACACAACACACTTCCCCAAATGTTCCAATGTATCAAAGGACAGATTCCAAGCAGAAATCAGCAGTGGGCTCAGAGGTGGCTCACTATTTATTAACCATCACAAGTGCTTCTCACATGTTTCCCAACAATCACACTAATGACTTTTGGTTGGCTTTTTTGGTGGCGTTTTGTCGGGGTTTTTTTTAATAAAGAACTTACGGAACATTTTCAACAGAAGACAAGTCTTTGCATGGTGCTCCTCTGTGTTCTTTTTCTTTACCACAGCAGGATGGTAATGCCCAGTGTACCTGCACCTCCTAGGAGGACTTACCTAGAAGGAGAAAACTTCATCTTCTCCTGTGGATACCCGTGTGAATAAGCTTTTTGTAAATATACATCCACAGCTGTGTTTGCTTTTTCAGTCTAAGTAAAATTTCCATCCTTACACATAGATTACTACTAAGCACAGATGTGAAGCAATGTTTATTCCATTTAAATCCATCACCTGTGTTATCTCCTCTGCTGATTTTTCTTTCACCATCTCAACATTAAGAATTGAATCAAGTGTCTGCAAGAGAAAGCATAAAGAATCTGGCATGATGGCAGTTCTCTGACCCTGCAAGAATCCAGAATGAATGGATGCAATTACAGAGAACAAAATCAACCTGGAGGAATTGATTCAACTTACAGTGTTACTTAGTCCCCTTAATTGCCAAATAAAATACAGCAGCAACACACAGAGAAGTGGATTCACACACTGAGGCAGAACAGATTCTTTCAGGACACAGCACATGCTTTGCTCCAGTTGTGTAGGTCTCTGCTGAAGCTGCAAGAGGTGCTGCAGCCTTTGGCAGATTTACACTGAGTATTTACCACAATAAAAGAATGTGAAAGAGAATTCTCTTTTCCCTGGGCTGGCTGATCACTGCAAATGTATTTCCATGCTGTAAAAGGAGCTTAACCCTTCCCATTTAATGTTCAGAGGAGATGCCCCAACTGGAAGGAATTTCCAGGGTGTCACAGAGAAAGGACAGGGTAATAAAAACCCAGAGTGCCAGGAGTTTTAAGGTTGAACGGGATCCCAACAGTAAACCAAGATCTTGCACTGAAATGCAGCATAATGACCACCAGGTTTACATCAGTGCTCTTGGCACAAGCACTGGCTGTGGCAATACAAGTTAATCCACACCCTGGCCTTGCCACCATGTCCCCTCCTAACACTTGGCTTCACCTCCCTTACCTTATCCTTTGTGAATCCTCCCTTTGATGTCGTGCTGCCCAAGCCTTCTGCCTGCAAGGAAACGTTCTTCTTTAGTTCCACAGCTAATGCTTTAAAAACATTGATTTGCCCTCCCTGCCACACATAACCTGCCTGCTGACAAAAACTCCTGAGTGGGAGCTCAAGATACCTGAAGATCACGGCAGTGTATTTTTAATAAAATAAGTGCTTGATTAGGTGAAGTAAGTAAGATTAGGTATTTAATGTGAATTATGAATTTCAAGGGCAGAAAGGATTAGTCAAAAGGAAACTATTATGCATTTTGGATCCAATATTATTGAAGAGTTTTCTTGCATTCACTTAAAAAATGGTAAATACAGGATTGTGTCACTCCTCTGGCCAAACTAATCTGGAACTAATTAAAGAAGGTGTCAAACAGAAAATTCACAGTCTAAAAAAAATGCAGAGGAATACAGAACAATGCTTTTAGCCATCACACTGAAATTTCTGGGCTCCTACTAACAGAAGTGCTTCAAGTTTGTAACATTACACTGATCCCATAAAAATAGCATTATAGCTTTAATGTATGTGATTTACAAAGAAAATTGGCCTTGCCTTTTCCTCCATGCATCTGATAAACTCTCCTTGTTTGGAATGTCCCACAGGCTGCTTTTTCACTTCACTTCTTTTTTCCATACGGGATTCAAACACATCTGGACTGGATCTGAAATCGGAATAGGGAGGGTTAACAGAACATCAGAACAATAGAACAGCTGCTCCTTGTCCAACTGGACATACATTCTTCTAACTAAAACATTGCAGTTTGCTGTAAAATAATCTTAAGGTTTTAATTACGACAATAAACAGGAAAAATCAATACACCGTTAAGAAACCGTGAAAGCTGTTGCACAATATGTCTTAGGACATTGGATTTGTTTTTGCCACTGGACTCCAACAAGACCAAACTGGATGGGGGTCTGAGCAACCTGTCCTAATGGAAATTTGTTCCTGCCCATGGCAGGAGGGTTGGAAGTGGTTGATCTCTAAGGTGCTTTCCAACCCAAGCCATTCCATGGTTCTGCGAGTGAGTCAGTGAAGCCTTTCACTTCATTTATATTGCTAAATAAGGTAATCCATCTTTATCAGGATAATTCAAAACCATGATTCTTCCATGGGCTGTTTTGTGGCCTGGACAGCAAATGGACTTACATCTAAAATAAGACCAACTTCTGCATGCTCATTTTCTGTTCAAACCGTCCTTTATAACATGATGGAAGACGATACGTCGGAATACTCTTTACCTGCCCCAGTGGTTTCCGAAGGTGGAGAGCAGTGCTGGGTGATTACCATCATTTGGCTTTTTAAAATGTTTACTATTATACTGACTCATGTTCTTAACTTAAAATTTTAATTTAATTTTTGCAAAACTATCTCTTATCAAGCTGACCACATTGGAAGACGGCTCCCGCTGACATGCGAATTTCAAGGCAATCGGCCTGAACTAGTAGAGTTTCTCATAAGGGTGAAAAGCTAAAATAGAAATCTCTCCCTCAATAAAGAGCCCCCCCGGCATGTCCCTTCCGCAAAACACAGCCCGCCCACCCCCACAGCCCGGCCCTGCCGCCTCCCTCAGGGCCCACCTCCGCAGCTCCTGGATCTTGTGCCGGTACTTCCCGTAGAAGGGGTTGTCCTCCAGCGCCGCCTCTCCCGATCCCGATCCCGCTGCCGTTCCCGTTCCCGGCCCCAGCACTCCCCGTGCCGGCGGTGCCAGCACCCCCCGTGCCGGCGGTGCCAGCAGCCCGAGCGGCCGGAGCGCAGCGCGGCTCCGCAGGGCCGCCCCCAGACCCCAGCCCTGGCACAGCGGCCCCGCCATGGCTTCGCTCCCGTCAGCCCGCCCCGCGCTCCGCCCGCTCCTCTCAGCCCGCCCCGCGATCCGTCCTCCGCTCCCCTCAGCCCGCCCCGCGATCCGCCCTTTGTCCCCCGCAGCCCGCCTCGCTATCGCCCGCTCCTCTCAGTCCGCCCGGCGCTCCGCTTCCTTACGCCCGCCTCGCGGTCCGCTCCCCTCAGCCCGCTCCGTTCCCCTCAGCCGCTCCCCTCAGCCCGCTCCGTTCCCCTCAGCCGCTCCCCTCAGCCCGGCCCACCCCATTCCACCTCCCCTGTCAGGAACCGGCGGGAGCCGCACGCTGGAAAGGAGCTTTTATTGAGACAAAAGTCGCGTTACATGATGGAGCGCCGCGGAGCGAACAAGCGCGGGGGGCACGGCCCCGCTGCCGGCGCGGGTCGGTAACAGCAGGGGGAGGTACACAGCGGTCACCCGAACCCACGGGTACAGCCCGAAAGCCAACCCAGGAATCACGGCACAACAGCGAGTCTCGGCAAGGCATAGCTCTTTTTCCTGTTAGTTTGCTCTCACAACTTCATTGCTTTCGATTTCACTCAGATATCGCCTTTTTCTCACGGATTCGCTGCCCAGAGCACCCAGCCGCCCCTCTGGTACCCCACCAGCAGCTGCACGAGTTAGAGCAGGGAGGTGATCCGGACTAGTGTATTTACTACACTCACGGCTTTTCATCTGCACCGTGAATAAACACGGGAGGGGAACCCTGCCCACAGCCACGGCTCTGGGAAGCACGCGGGATGGAGAGCAGCGCTGTACCAGATACAGGGACGGGACCGGGGCTCCCAGCCTGCGGCACACGAGAGACCACTGTACTTAGGGATGCTCGGATTTTGTCTAATTGACAGCACAAAGTCATCCGACAAGTGACCACAGCAATTAGCCATGGACTGTGCCCTCGACGTGCAAGTTAAAAAGCAGCCCTGGGCAGCTGAGCTCCCTGGGCACGGGCAGTGGAACAGCGCACATCAAGGTCTAGCTGGCATTTTCACTACTGCTGCTGAAGACCTTATAAAAGTAAAGCAAACTGCAACAAAACAAAACACTAAAAGGTTCACAAGGCGGTTCACCATAATCTTTTAAATTTTAAGGTAAAGTTAATTTCATACAAATAAACTTCCAAAAATATTTTGCAAACTCTGGCATATGGCTATGATACAGTATGTACAAATAAAATATCAGAATGGTTACATTTTATTGCTTTTTTTTCTTTATTTGGTTAAGGAATTATACAGTAGTGTATAAAATGGGAAATGGCAAGAAGCGAGTGTTGGCTTCTTGTCCTCTCTAAAGCCAAGGTTGGTTGGTTTTGTTTTTAAATACGGCGTTTTCAAATGTCACATCAAAAGCATTTTGGTACTGGGTGGCATCTGCATTACCCAAACAGGATAGAAGAGCAACAGTGAAAGAAGCCTAGGAAATGGGTGACAGGGCTCCATTTTGTACATTCCTTTGCTGATTCATACTTCCAAAATACAATTATTGATAAAACATCCAGCCTAAAGTTATATAAAAGTCAACAATTACAAACTGACTTCCTCATAAGTTGATCTTTCAGCGCGGTGGGCAATTTCAACTCACTGATCATGCAAAAAAACTCTTAACAAGATCAGTGATGTTTGTGAGCAAAATCACCCAACTTGGCCCTGATCCAGCCTGCAAGAGAGAATCCCCTCTGCAAAAGTCATTTTTCTATGTCCCAGAAGGTGATAAATCCACTCTGTGTTTATGTACTATGAACAGATCTTTAGGTTCCTCTAGTAAGGAAACCTCACTTACAAACCATGTGTCAGTACAGAATGATGCCATTGCACATGCCTTCACAGATTTATACATCCTTCTGTTGGCAAGAAGACAAAAAAATAAAGGTACCAAGAAGGGATCACTGTCACAATAGTCAGGAAAGAGCTCACAAACCTTCTCTGGGACTTCTCACCTGCCCACACTCCTGGAGTGTGTCAGAACAACACTGAGGCATAAACTGCTGAGGTGCTGCTCAGCAAGGCTGCACTCCAGGCTTTTACCTCTTAAGCATCTATTAAAGCTATTAAAAATGTTCATTTTAAAAAAAATAAATAGACAGGCTCATCTCACAAAATATAATCTGAATGCAACACAGCAAAGCCTAAAGAATGCTGAAGTGAAAACCCAAGCACTTGCTAAGTTAATTGCTCCTGTAGGCTCATGATATAAAAACACTTTCAACTCTTCCCTTCAAAAATACATCCTGCTATAGATGGGCATGACTTACCCCTCCTGCTTTCCTCTGACTGGGCCCAAATTTATTCATGGATATACTCAGTAAAAATCAAAAATTTAGCTGAAGCTCTTAAACCCCCATTCCAGGCTCAGTCTCTCATTATAAACAGCCTCTACCAACACAGCCCCTGACACAATTTCTCCTTAAATATGCATAATTTACTCTATCTCAAATATTTACAAGCAGAAGCAGCCCATCTTCACAAGACAGATTTTCCTTCTGCTCTACATAAAGTGCAGCTCTCTAATTTAAGGCAAATTTCAGTGAAATACAAAACCATAGTTTTATTTTAGTATGTACACATTTTAAATTATAACCAATAACTCCCCTGAAAAGGGAATAACGAGAGGAAAATGTTTCCAAGTTTGGGAATTTTCTGGATTTTAACGAAGTCCCAATATTATGTCCTATCGACATATAAATCTGTAAATTTCTTTTCAATAAATGCAACTGAAAAAAGAGGTGGCAATGTGTACAGTAATTTAGCTCCAAAGATCAGTAAAACACTGGGAAAAGTGCAGCCATAGTTTTTCATGTCCCGTAGCTTCCTTTAGCTACAGTAACATCCACCAATATCACATTTCTAAATATACACCCTACACACCTAATGCTAATCTCAGTTCTTTTAGTGTGTATTTCTCATCTCCATCTGTGTCAAACTCCTTAAAGCTCTGTGGTTCTTGGGCTGTGGAGCCAAGCAGCTTTTGAAGATCTTTGTATGAGAGTTTCCCATCAGCATCCGCAGGTGCTTTTTCAAACAGTTTCTGAAGATCTGCAAAGAGAACAAGGATTGAGGAGCAGCTCCTTTAACTACACAGGAACATCCTAAAAGCTGCTCTCCCCGTTTTACAGCACTGTCTCTTGGTACCCAGTAATTACATGCAGCATCCCTGAGTAAAGAGTTTGCCTCCTACGTTGTCACAAGCTGCTGGTAACAGTTTAGTAGAAAAAAAAAGCATCAACATTCGTGGATTAAATGATACTAAATCCGAAGAAAGTAATCCCTATTTGTGGCCACAACTACAGCCCATTTTACAACCACTAACTGCATACAGATGCAGTTATCCCCCACAAAAGCAAGCTCTGAATGACTGTTGCTATACCAACGGGACAGATGATATAAAGGGAAAAGTGTCTATTCACTTCCTGATGCAAAGAGTTGCCCTTTCAGGAGCTGAAGGGACTGAACAGCAAGATCCAGAAACCATTCATCTGACCAGGCAGTGTTCTCTTGGGGAAAAAAAAAAATACAGAACAGAAAAAAGCCCCAGAACATACACACTCACAGCTACTTCTTTTTCCTTCAGCATGTTAATTCTGCCCTTGACTTCTCCCCCAGTCTCTGGGGCACTCAGTGTAATACTTTGTAATACTCAAAACAATTATAATTCACAAATAATGCACATTCCTGCCTAAATCTCAGTTTCTTTTCTTTTACATGCCATTCTTTCCCTTCAGTTTTTTTCTTAATTGCTTTTTTAAAAAAAAAAACAACATAGTCCTCAAGCTTTTAAAATTGACCTCACATCTTCCAGAATATTTATACTTATCCTTTCCTAGACATTTACATGAAATACTCAGAAGAAAAAGTCAGCCTGAAAAGGACATACCTTCAATGCTGGAAATTCCTGGTAAGGACAGATGGCTCAGTTGCCCGTTTCTCTCTGTGTTGTCACCAGCTGACCTTGAAGTCACCCTTGAAAGGTCTGTGGGCTTTGCAGTAGTACTCTGACTACTTTCAACTGTTACAAAACAATTTCTATTAGTTTTACTAATTCCACAGAATTACAGCTAGCAAAACCAAACAAAAATCTAATAAAACTGGGTTTTTTTAATCACAGGAGCTGTATGGGATAAGGATGCTGCAATATTTCATGGGATAAGGATGCTGCAATATTTCACAATGTAGCAGTGCTGTCTTTTTACTTTAATTGAAAGAACAGTTTTGGGAGAGCCCCACAGCTTTAATCTTCCATTCTGTACTAGGAGGTGTGTATTTATAAACTCCCATACAAAGAATGACTTGGGAATATTTTCTGCTCCCCACTCTGAGGGTGCTGAAGAAGCTTCATTAAGCAAATTACATCTGCCCACCTGGGCTGCTTTCATCTTATCAATACAATATTCCCCAACAGCAAGGTCTAAATTCCCAAGCTCCTGCTTGGAATGAACAAGCAGCACAGTTCTATTGTAATGAAGTATTTAAAAATCTGATGTTCAGCAGAAGTGCAGAACTGAAGTCAGCAGAGGCAAAGACCTTTCCTCTCTGTTACACTTAATTTTGAAAAAGCAAAAACCAGATGTTACTGGGTATAAAGTTCTACAGTTAATCAGTGCATGCCTTCAAACACTGGCCATCAGTCCACGTGAATCCTGCCACACATTTCAAGTCACCTTCAAATTTTGGAGTCATGCAGAGTTTTCTGTTTTAGCAACATCAGTTTCCTACCGCTTTAAATAAAAAACTTTCATCAAAATCTTAAGGAAGGGTCTAAATTATCCACCTTAATTAGTTACTCTTTGAATCACTCCAGGGGAACATCCAGGTTTATGCATTACTGTTACCAGACATTCTTACCATTCTTTGATGCCTCAATGGGTCTGTCATTTTCTGACTTGCCTGTGATAGCACTGATCAGCTGAAGAGTCTCTTTTAGTTTTGATACCTGAGAATCTCTAGTTCCTGCTTCCTGCATATGTACAGAAAAAAATATCTTAAAATGCACCCCTTCAGTAGATGTAGAAGACCAGAAGAGGTAGTAATTGAAAATATGTCAGCACTTTTGACTGACTTTGAGTTATCCAGGCTGATCAAGTTTGAAATTATAAACAAGATTTAAACCAACCAAACAAATAAATAGTTTATGGGAATATATAATGAAAAAAATCACATGGTCTGTAGGAAAACAACAGAGTAAGTAGCTCAACTTGAAAAACAGGCAATTATTTTGCATACACTCATTTCAAAAGAATCTGATGTTTACTTTCTGTATTTCTTACAGAAAAGAGCAAAAGAGCAAGACACGGGAAAGCCGTAATATACAACAGTCAAGCATCCTTGGAGTTAACACACATTAATTAAACTGCTTCATTGTCTCAAAGGTTTGTGTGCAGCACTGAATGCCTTTGTGCAGGAGCCACTGCACCTCTGTTAAAGTAAAACCCTCACATTTTCTCATCTGCAGCTCCCTTACTCTATTCGTTGGCACATTCCAGGTGACAGGTTGAGTTCACACCAGTACAAGCCCAGAACGGACAGCGCAGCCTGTTCATTCATCCACCCTCTTTCCAGCAGATGGAAACCAAATTCAGCTGCATCTCCTCCTATCCCCAGCCCACAATTTGGCCATTCAGTCAAACTCATTCCCAGCCAGTGACAGACCATTACTGAGAGGGGCTTGCAGCAACTCCTTGACTCCACTAGTGCCTCTTTGAAGACCTTTGGTCAATTAAGGTCCATTTAAAACATCTTTAGAAAGACAATTACATGCTCTACTAAGCCAGTGTAATTTGTATTTCCTTAATTTACCTTCAGTTCTTTATTTGACTGAGTTTCAATACCTAGTTGATCTTCATTTCCCACTTTTAGAGAGGTAGTTGCATCATTCCCCTACAGAAAAAACAGAGCAGAGTTCATTCATCTGCTCTTTATTTTTTAGAACAGTTTCTTTCCTTCCAATTTGGTAGATAATAAGCAGAGATAAACCAGGGCAGATACACTGTAGAATAAACATGAAGTCATAAAAATGGGTTATATAGTTTACCACAGCAACGTCAGCATGTTCCTTTATTGTTAAACACACAGAACATGTTCTCACAGACTGGCCCCAGTGTGGCAAACAGAAAACACTGGGTTGTTTTTATTTTTTTGAATTTTTGAACTCCTAGATAGGAGGTTTTTTTAATGATTGGGGTTTTTTAGAATTTAATCACTGTTGAACAAATGCAGAGTCCCACTAAGCTCCTCAGTGGGTCTTAACTGATCCATGCCAGAGTGATTCCTAAAACATAGCTCAGTTTGTGAATCCTGCCTCATCAAGCACCCACTCAACTCTTAAATGTCACTGTTTAGGACACTTTCCTGCAGATACTGCAGGAAAGAAATGAAATACTGCTTCTGAGACACTCTTAATGCTGGTTATGTGTTCAGGAACAAATTCCAGCCTTTTATAAAAAAAATCCTAAGCATCTCAAGTTTCACTCTGACGATTTCTTTAGTTGGGTCTGAAAAGCTGTATCTGCAGTGCAAAGGAAGTAGTAGTCTGAGGACACCCTGGGCCATCAAACACTTACCAGGATGGCAGAGGAGTTCTCTCTTTTGTCCAGGTTTTTCACAACCAGGGGAGAGTTTTCCAACAGCGTAACTTTCTGGCTGAGGTTGCCAAGGGCTGAATCCACATTTAGAAGCTTGATGTCATTCAGCTTCTGGTACACCACTACAGTATTATTTAGCTGTTCTAAAGCTGCATGCAGTGCCTGGCTTTCCTGAAATATCAACAGAGCACGTGTCAGTTTAGCCAACCTCTGCAGCAACTCCTGCTATTAACAACACGACTGACCCAGTTTTACTGGGCAGACTTCAGGCAGGCTCTCCACTGGCACCACTGAAAACATCCAACTGGAAGCTTCCAGAAAGTTATTCCAACTTTCTGAAAGTTTGAAACAGGTTCTTCCCCAGGGCTAGCCTCTTTGTTGTTAATATAATCACTTCAGCTGTGCAGTGAACACAGAAAGCCTATTCATCTCATTTTTCAGGTCAAGCTTTGTAAGCACAACAATGATTTTTCCCAGGAAAGCATGTCCTGGGTATATTTATATACAGGATTCATTTTTAAGGAAGATATTGACTGCATTAGATGTAAGTAAGTGCAGTCATTCTGTTCCAACCCATTCAGCTAAACACCTACACATTAATCTTTTTTTTTTCCCCTGAATTACTGCTTTCCTCACCTCATTACACTGAGGGTGAGTCAGTACATGCCACACCCAAATTTGCTCAGATTAGCAAGTACCTGCCATAAAATGCACACCACTAAAAGCCTTTAACTTATTTTCATTTGCTTTAGCAAAGCACACCTATAATTTGTCAGGGATTGCTTTCACTCTTTTTACTCCTCACCCAAGGAAAACACAAAAGAACCTTCACTCTCAGACCAGGGCACTTTCCTGTTTGCACATACACAGGAACAAACTATAGCAAAATTATCTTATGATTTGCTTTAAAGCATGCTACCTGCATTGTCTGGATAAAAAATGTATTTTTTGCACACTACAGAACTGCAAAACGCACGGCTAAGTTACATACCCATGACACTTGTATCAAAATTTCTTATGCAAGAGAGAAAAATACCTTTTTGCAGTATTCTGTCTGATTTCCCTCAGTCCTTGGCACAACAGTGGAGGAAAGTGAAGGCAGCTGTTTTAATTCCTTCTAAGGAAAGAAGTAGAAAATTGTGTTACAAAATCCCTGTGAATAAGTGTTTAAGAACTGGCAGACTGCAGCTAAGGATGTTTTGCTACAATTACAGTCACTCAGGTCTGCTGTGCCTGCAGTATTCTAACTAGGCTAAGAGTTTTCTCTTTCAAACACATAAGGTCCAAATTTATTTTCATTAAACCCTCCTAATTAACTCTTCTCCATTTAATGAAGTATTATGATACACATTTCCCTACTACCATACACACTGCCATTATCTGCAATGTTTTTAGAGCACCCACTGACTCAATCAAGCCTTATTATGTGTCAAATTTAGATTTTATCTGCAAGGATTCTTGTATTGCAGTTCAGCTGAAAAACTGTAATCATTGGCTCAGTTTGTTAGCCCCAAGTGAGAGGGCAGGATAAATACAGTCAGTAGTTTCTCCTGAAGACAGTCAGTAATTTCATCCTTAAATAGATTCTTAGTTCAACCAACAATATCAATATCAATTTTCTGACATCCCCAAACCTAAAACAGTACAGACAGTTTCCATAAGCAGTACCCTGCATCACACAGGAACATTTCCCAAGCCCCCATATCAGGGGAATAGGAAGCAAAAACATGCAGGAGAGGAAGTGTAGAAAGGAACAATTCTGGCTCCAGAGAAACAAGTGAAGATTAACTAATTAATGTACCAACCTACTGAAAGTATTTCAAAGGTAAAAGGCAGAACTCCAAGCATTTCTTTAACTGGTTTCACATTAGGCAGTGTTAAAGCAGTGCATTTTTCTTACCACATCATTCTGGAGCATTTCTATGGATTTCTTGTATTCCTCAATAGCTGCCTGTATATTTTCAACATCATGAGCCACACTGGTAAGGGTGCTACCTATGTTGGCTACAGTCTGCAATAAAAAAGATGACAGAAATCTCAGCCTTCCTCCAACTGCAACTGTCCCAAAGCACCAATCAGCAAAACAAAATGTTTTGTTAGTGAAACTGCAGGCAGACTGCCACAAAATCATCCACATGAGTTTGAAGAACTTGGAAATTTTTTTTTTTCACTCAAAACTGCAAATTATACCCAAGACAACCTCTGTCCTGGAGGCCCTCAGGACACCTCTAGCATCCTCCACCAGTAGGAACAAAAGCCACTGCCCAAGAGAAATTCCCTCAACAATCCTTCAGGATTTTAACACCAGCAGGCATCCTTATTTCCAGGAATGGTACCTACAAGGAGAAAGGCTCAAGAAAACCAAACCTCACATAAGAAATGCAATCTTGTCATAGGATCACTTAGGCTGGCAAGGACTTCTAAGACTGAGTCCAGCTGTTAACTCAGCAATGCCAAGTCCACCATTAATCCATGTCCCCAGGCTCCTATCCAGGTCCTTTAAATACCTCCGGAGATGGCAACTCCATTAGCTCCCTGTGCAGCCTGCTCCACTGTTTGACAACCCATTCAGGGAAGAAAGTTTTCCTGTTATGCAATCTAAACCTCCACTGGCACAGCTTTAGGTTATTTCCTCTTGTCCTATCACTTGTCACTTGAGAGAAGAGCCTGACCCCCAGCTGGCTGCAGCCCCCTTTCAGGGAGTTGTAGAAAGTGGTAAGGGCCCCCCTGAGCCTCCTTTTCTCCAGGCTGAACACCCCCCATCAAACTTGTGCTCCAGACCCTTCCCCAGCTCCACTGCCCATCTCTGGACACTCTCCAGCCCCTCAATGTCCTCCTTGAACTGAGGGGCCCAGAACTGGCCACAGGACTGGAGGTGTGGCCTCACCAGTGCCCAGGAGAGGACAATCACTGCCCTGGTCCTGCTGGCCACACTCCTCCTGCCCACAACGTGTCTTCAGACTTGCTTCTGACAGGACACAGTGAAAATCCAGCCTGCTTGCAGCAGCAAATAAGGAGCTTAGGAAACAGCTTTGTACTCCTCCCAGAAAAAGAAATCCTGGCAGCCCCATCACAGCCAAACCACACTCGTTGCTTTGCATATCACGAGCTTGTTGATTGTAGGTTAATTCTGCAGGGATAGGAAATGAGATGTGGAAACCCATATTGCCCAAGGGCTGGACTGACATTGGGTGTTAGCACAACATAAATGTTTATTGCCAAATAAACAGAACTGCCACTGAAGAGCCTGGCAAGTTTCAACAAGCCATTCTTCTAACCAAAACAAACAGGACAGCTCTTTGGTAAGGAATGCTCAGTAAGGCACACATTAAGACATTGTATTAACAGAAAGCAATATAGTTCCTTTTTCAATTAAAAAAGCTAAACAAACCACCTATTTGCATGCAGTTGTAAAACTCCAGACAGACTTTTTCTAAGTGTCTCACATGACATTAAAATTAGCAATTTGAAGGAAAGTAACCAAAAAGATCAGCTCCAAGGTACACGTGGAACAGTATAATACAAACAAACGCATCTCCAAAAGGGATAAACAAGGCCTCTGATTTTTCTACCTGCCACACATCATCACAGGACCATACAATTTACGAAGTCAAATTTTAGAGACAAGAGAAGCAAATATTCCTTTCAACTCAGGTAGCTCCTGCTGTCAGTGCTGTCCCCAAGAGCCCAGCTGCAGCTCAACACACAGAACACGTTTAGTGACAGCCACATTTACAGCACTTACCTTCTGAAGTTTCTCTACTGTGAGGGGAAGAGAAATCAGGTCAGCAGCAGATTTTATATTGTTTTTGAGATGATTTACTGTTGAGGTCAAGAGTGATATCTAAAACCAAAAAGGAGTACTTAGAATTAGGCAACGTAATTCTGATTCTCACCTCCTCCAATACTGATGGCTTGATGTGTAATATTAAAACCCAAGGCAATACAAAATTATACATGTACACACAAAAACCACCCCTGTCTCTAGGTTAGAACTCCTGCCTAGGCTACATTAAAAATATTCTGCCTGCAAACAGCAAGTTTTTATTTAACTATTTTTTAAAACCAAATGAAAGCCACAGAAAACCTGCCTTTTCAGCAAGGCAGCCTCAGCCAGTTTTACACTCATCCTCTTAGAGAGAGACTGTTGCCCAAGAAAGACTTAAAAAATTGTGCAAGTTTTTATGTGGAGGAAACCATCACACACTTTTGTATTTAGCAACGAAACCTGCCTGGCAAAACCCAGCAAAGCCATGCAACCTCTCCAGCTGAGTGATGGGCAAAGAAGTCGTGCCACTCACCCAAACCCTCTGCTACACAAGTGGAACAGAGACTAAAATCCACTTTCTTCTGGTTAAAAAACAAAGTTGTTTTGCAAGTTGAGGAAAATATCCTAATTTTACATCAGGTCAGTGTTCATCAGCTGCCATGCAGACTTTCTATCTCACAGCTGTGAACACTGGCTGAGATTATTCCCAGCAGCACATCCCAAAAATTCATGGATTAAAAAAAAAAAAAAAAACAAGGAAATTTTGATCCCCACTGATCTGGCTCAGACTGTAACCAGACCCTGAAGTAACCTGAGGGCCAGCAAGAACCACGTGCAAGTATCTTTGACAGCCAGGTGCAGATAAGAGCATTTTAAAAGTCTCATGAAGAGCCTGAATAACTGTGGCTAAAACAGTGAGGTGCTAAAGAAAGCAAATCAAATTTTCAGATGTGCCCCAGTAAGCCCTTAAGAATCACATGGGACTGAAAAAAAAATCAATCTAGGCAGGCACCTCAGTACTCTAACAAATTAAACCAGAGCACCAGGATCAAGAAGAGTTCCCCACATACACCTCTCCATACCATTCACTGTGAGCAGCTCTGAACTTTTACTCTCCAGGGCAGAAATTTCAGTAAAAGTCTTGCTGGATGCTCCATTTGAAGCGTGAGTTAATAGAGCAGCTGAGCAAAGAGCTCTCTGGTAAGTGGCTTAGTTTTAGCCCCACCAACAGTGCCAAGATTTACTCCAGCTCAGAGGCTGTGTGTGTGTTAGCAGGTTTTATTTTCCCAGGACACCAGGCCTTAGTTTGTATCAACAGGAGCTTGCTGTGAGTCAAGTAAATCTTTTCCACACTTACAAAATGCTCTCAGAAATTTGAAATGTCAAATCTCTCATCATAAACATCACAACTATTTGGCAGGAAAATTAAGAACTGCACAGTTCTCAGGTTCTTTTAAATTCTGCCTGAACTCCCTCCACCAGTTATGCAATTTCTCCTCTTGTGATCAGTCTCCAGCCCAGCTGGATGCTCAAGCTGTTTTTCGCTTGTTTATAATGAGGTTTGTACCCTATTTGAACTTTAAAAATAAAAGCCACATATATGGTCACAGAAATCCTTAGACAAAATTAATTTCCATTAAAAAGAATTGAATGGAATGTTTTATTATTTTTTCAAAACCAAGGACCGGTCTCTTCTCACCTGTTTATTGATCTCTGTGATATTTATCCAAATTTTACTCAGCCCCAGTTCTCCAGTCTCAATTTGTTCTAGCTGCTTTTGATTCTGCACCAAATCATCGTTCAGTTTAGGAATTTCTTGGAATGATGTCTTTTGATTAGATTCCACTAAAAAAAATGAAAAAAATAATTAAAAGCCAACCAAAACAAAAATCCAGGAAAACAACTCTAAAAGGCATAAACCAAATTACAAACAGCAACATTTACAACAGTGAAAGAAGGCAGTAACAGTTTCTACATACAGGTTTATTGCCCATCTGGATTCAGTGTTTGCTCAGAATGACAGCTCTGGTTTTGTTTTAAGAGTACCAATATCTGCAGAGAGAACCCAGAGAGACTGTACTAAATTTAACACTTTGCATAGTCCTGTCACTCTGGCAAACCTCAGCAGGTCTTTATTTAGTGCAGTTATTTTGCATTACCTCCACAGGGGAACATGAAATAGCAATGGGCCTGTGAAAAAGAGTTGCCAACAGTCCCAGGGCAAAGGAGGCAGGTGACATGAACCTCAGTGCCCTTGGCAAGCCTGCAGAGGGGCTGCTGATGATTAAGTGAATTCCGAGGAGATTAACGTAATTAGTTGCTCTGTGTGACAGAAAGACAACTGAAAGAATAATGTATAAGCTTATACACTAATGCCTGTTGGTAAACAAAGCAGTAAACAAGGCCCTTGGAAATGAAGTCAGTTATTACTGCAATTAATAGTACAGGAAGGGGGAAACGTGCAGCTCACAGCAATTCCATGAGCCTCAGAAATGCAGCTCTTCCAGATCTGCAGTGACTAAGCTGTTTAGCTGTGCCATGAGGCAATCCTAAATCCTCAGGTCTGAGAAACAAATAAGCAAAGGTTTTTGAGATGAAGATGACAGTTCTCCAAAATCTGCACGTCCACCCTGTCAGGCAGCACTGGAAAGGTCCACAAGGATCAGCCATGGTTCAGACCAGACCACCAAGGGCAGTGGGAGCTGTGGGATGTGCAGCTGGCAGATCCCAGGACAAATTTCCATGTGTGACCCATCCAGTCAGAAGGAGAAGCCTGTGGAGCAGATGCCCAAACACACAAAACTGGAAAGCTGGGCATACTCAGGAACCCACCTCACTTCTCTTAAAGCAAGTTCTAAAAATATGTTCTAGCTGCAAAGAAATCTGAACTGGCTCACCCAAGGTCCAAACAACACTTCTGGGTAAGTAAGATCCTGAAAGGTGTATTTTAGCCAAAACAGATCTGGCTAAAAAACTAATTTGTGCACTTGACACAAGCAGCTCACACTAAATCTCATGTTTTCACAGGCTCTTGTACACAAATTATTTTCCATTTTGCCACTGTCACTGTGAACGGTGGGACTCCACTTGAAGAGATTTTTGCAGCACAAGGAAGGTTAAATGCCACATGTGTTTTTAGCACCATTGCTGACAACTGAAGGGAAAACATTACATGGAATCCTCCTATTCCAAACATACTTGAGGCAAAGATGTCTTGTTTATAAAAAGCACTCATCCCATGCTCACTTTGTGCAAAGGATGGCAGAACGTACCAAATACTGCCACAAACATCTGCTCTTGTGGGGAAAAAAGTCTGGATGAAGCTTCAGAGAAAGGTTCCCTTTCCAAACTTGCTATACAACAACTGGGTCACCTGCCTTTATCTCTCTGTTCACCCACGCATTTCACCAAGGCAAAATGTTACCTTTGGGAACCAGGCTGTTCTTGCTGCCTGCTTTTTTTTTCGTCGTATTTAAATGCTGTGCCTCGTTATGAGGCTCCCATCCAACTCCTTAAATGCACAGCTTTTCTAGCAGAGCTATTACGAAGAAAACAAGCCCATCTGTAATTGCCAGACAGGGAGAGCACCAGTCAGGGAGAACAGCTGCTTTAACAAAGAGATCTCTGTTGAACAGGAATGATGAAACTTAACTACACCAAAGCCAACAAATGCTGTCCTCCTGCAAAACTTTTACCACCAGCACAACCTTAAAGGGGAGCAGTCCACAAAGAGCAGCATTTGCTGACCCAGAATGCAGAAACAGCCACTGCAGAGCTGCTGGGAACACTCACAGCCACAAAGCAGCACCTGGAGCTGAGGGATCCTCCAGAACTGGCAGACAGCAACTACAGGTAATTTTCAGAGCTCAGTGTCAGTTAATACAAAAGCACATCTATCAGCAATTCTCCCACACCCAGCCAGCCTGTTCCACCTTGGCAGACAACTCCCCACCTCAGAGGCCTGAACAGGAACACCTAAAAACCAACAGTAAAGAGTTTCGACATCCACTTCCTCAAGGCCTCTTTTACAACAGGCAAGACAACACCTTGGCTTACCTTCTTCAATCTACACGGGACTTGAAACACTACCAACACAAGGCACCAGAACACATCCTGCACCCAGAGGTGAGGTTCAAGGAGCCAAGAGCGTACCTTACATGCACATATCACCATTTGTTATACCTCAGCCTACAGAAGTTATATGGAAAATCTTGGCATGGGAATCTTCATATGGACTGAGAAAATCTGAGCTTTACAAGCAAAACACTTCATCTTAACTCCACGCTTCAAAGTGTTAAACATTATTAACTCTACACCACACAGCATAAAAGTTGAACAAAAACAGGTCAGTGATGCAAGATTCAGAGGATACAGAGAGAAAATATTATACTGAAGCAATTCAAATTGCAGTAATATTCCACAGCAAGTATCAGAAGTTTTAAAAGAGTTCAAGACAAGAACACAATTTTTATTAATTTTTTTTTCAGAGTCCCCTAGACTGCTTTGACAGGTCTGATCAGAACTTTTTTAATGGGGTTGTTCTTTGGAAGAGAGCACTCTGAAGACTAAAGTCAGGAATTTTAGAAATGTATATACAAGCTACTACAGGCCCACGAGTTTAGTGTCCCTGCTCCTCAGAACATACAGAGCAAGCAAGAATATATAACATTCACCTCAGATTTGCTAAGTCTCTGTGTTCTTGGCTCAGAGCACTCCTCAATTCAAATGTTATTTGTCTACTCAGTATTTCCAGACTTTGACTGAGCAGGCAAGCAACTAAAGCAATTCATACTCCCCAAAGAAAATGTGAAATAGTAGTTACATTCATACTTACTAGTTCGAAACTTGTCTTTTATTGCATCCAAATCCTCCTTGAGGGCCACCTGCATCCAGACCAAGCCAACACAGGCGACCACACAAGCAGCAAGAATGACAAATGCACACAAAGGGTAACAGAACCTGCAGCATCGCAGGTAGTCTCCCCTGCAGAAAACAAAGGAACAGCTCGTGAATATACAGCAGTGCCTAGGAAAGTGTCATTTTAAATGCTGTTCTAGCAAAGTAAGGGACAGCGTTGTAACAGCACACATTTTGGCTGACAAGGGCTAACCAAGAGCGTTTTCAGGACTAAATAAGGCTATAAAGTCAGGTCAGGGCTATTACTCTCTATTCAGTTTATCCTCAGTAGGCAACACCTAGCATATTCAAAAGCAGCTGTCAGGTTTCCTTTACTAAAATATCCCGCACTGCTGATATAAACTTACGTCAGGCACATCTGCCTGATAGCTTGAAAAACACGCTTCAAGACAAGGTATTACCATAATGTTACAACAAGTACTTCTAGAGCGTTCTAAATTGTGAAAGCCCAAGTTTCCCTGCGACATGCCTACTTCCAGGTATGCACAGAGGCCCATTATTAATGCTGCTACTTAACTGAAAAGCTTCTTTACTGGCAAAAGCACAGCACGTCCCCGAGAAAACCAGCACTGAGCCGGCTCGCAGGACGGTGCCACGCTGAGCACACACACAAACACACACACACGTGTAACTGCGCCCAGCATCTCCAGGAGTTGCCCCCAAATTTAATCCACAAGGACTTGTGCTGCGGTGAGCACAAAACAGAAAAAAAAAAAAAGGAAAAAAGAAAAAAAGCCAGGAGATGGTCCAGTGGGAGCTGTCCCTGGCCATGGCTGGGAGGCTGGAACTAGATGATCTTTAAGGTCCCTTCCAACCCAAGTCATTCTGCGACTCGATGATATTTCTATCCCCAGACAAGCGACCTGCGGGGTCGGACACGCTCAACGCAGCTCCGGGTGTCCCCTGGCAGTCCCCAGGCTCACACATCGCCTTTTACCCCCAACTACGAACCCGACCCGCCGAAGGCAGCGCAGCCCCGCCGCGGAGCCGGGGCAGGACCTGTCCGAGCAGGGCCCCCGCACAGCAGCGCCCGGGACTCACTTTCCGCAGCGGCCCCGCTCCCCCGCGAACTCGTCCTCGTCGGAGCTGGACTCGGAGTCGGAGGCGGGCGGCTCGGTGCGCAGCAGCCGGTGGCCCGAGCCCTTCTTGGCGGGTTTCTTCCTGCGGCCGTCGGCGGCCAGGCCGATGAGGGCGTTCAGCTCCTTCCGCTTCTTCATCCTCTTGTGGGGCGGCGGCGCGGCCGGCGGCTGGCTCCCGCCTGCCTCCTCTTCCTCGGCCGCCGCCGCCGCCAGCGCGCCCCGGCTCGCCAGCCTGCGGCCCGGCGGCGGCTACAGGCGCTCCGCGGGGCCGCGGCTGTTGCTCCCCGGCCGGCCCCGCGGCGGCTCGCCCGGCCCCGCGGCCGCCGCCCGCCCCGCCCGCGCCATGGCCGCTCGGGCCGCGCCGCGCCCGCCTGCCAGCAAGCCGCGCTGCCACTGGCCGCCGCGGGACCGCCCCGCGCGGGCCGCACGGCGCGGGCAGGGCCGCGGGTTCGAGTCCCGCCCCCGGCGGGTGGGACGGGCGGGGAAGGGGGCGGCGAGGCGCCGGGGGGCTCGGCCGGGTTGGTGCCGCCCGCCGTGGCCGCCGTGCGACCCCTCGCCCACCAGGCTCGGCGGGGGCTGCTGCTCGCCGAGACAGTGGTGGCAGGGAAGCCGTGTTGCCCGGCAGATGCTTGCCCTCTGCCTGCCACCAAGCCGTGCCAAAGCCGTGCCAAAGCCGCCACGGTACCCGGCCCTGGGCTGACCCACGGCATCGCCAGCCAGGCGCGGTGCGGGATTCCCCGCGCTCGCTGCCGGGAGATGCTGTCCCGGTCGGCGCTGGGATGCGGCTCACGGCGCCGGCAGCCGGGAGGGATACAGGGAAGGAGAGCGAGAGCTGTCAGCCGGGATGCGGGATGGGAATGGGTGGGGATGAGGGTGTAACCTCGTGAGGCAGGAATATATGATGAAGACCTCGAGAGGAGGAATCCCAGGGAGCGGTCTTTCCCTCTCTGTTCAGCCTGAGGTCCCGGCGCGGAGCCAGCCGGTGCCGGCGGCGGGGACTCGGGGCGGGCAGCAACTCCCCACCGGCGCGGCGGCGAGCGAAGCGTTCCCGTGGGATGCTCCCCTTCCCTTCCTTTCCCTTCCCTCCCAACAAGCTCTGCCGTGATTTGGCAGCCGCTCGGACTCTGGACCTGCCTCTCCGCCCCGCATTGGCTGCCGCCACCGGTGCCGCCGGGGCGCTGGGGGACACCGGAGGCAGCGGCTGGCGGCTCTCACCGGAATGATGAAGCTCCTGTGGCTGGGCGTGGATGTCTCCAGGGTGCTGCACCTGGCCGCCGTCTTCTGCCTGACCTGCGTGCTGCTGAAAGCCATCCAGCTGTTCCACCGGCGGCGGGAGCTGCTCCGGGCGCTGGTCGACTTCCCCGGGCACCCGACCCACTGGCTCTTCGGCCACGTCCACGAGGTGGGGGAGAGCCGGGTCTGCGCTGTCGGGAGCGGGGGGCAGTGCGGGGAGCAGCTTTCTTTACCGAGGCGCGTGTGGGAGTGATGCTGGTGGGACTTGTCCCCGTGGTCCGCCAGAATCGCTGGGTAGGTGCGAGCTGGGCATCCCTTTTCCCAGCCGGACCTATGTGTTTTCTCTGTCTGTGATGCTTAGCGAGAGCGTGGCTCATGCAGAGCTCCCTTAGGCTGCTGCAGACTGCACGGTGGAAAAGGGTGGTGGCTGGCTCGCAGGCAAAGAGAGCGGTAACACGGTGTGGAATAGGCAAGGTCATCCCGCGGTGTGAGCCGGCAGCGGTGCTGGAGGCTGCACAGCCGCGCTGCTCTGTCCCGGGGCAGGCTCCGGTGTCACCTCTCTGCTCCTCTGACAGCCAGGGCAGGGCCGCTGCCGCTCTCCCTGCGGCGCTGAGCTGATGAGATGCTGGGCAGATGCTCGCTGCTCCCGGCATCCAAAGGCACTTTCCCCTGCCACCGTGCATCGGCCTCACGGTCAGGTGAACCAGGCAATTCTGAGCCACGTTTCAGCCACAAAGCACAACACAGGCATTGCATCCAGTGCAGGGGCTGTGGATCTTCTTCGCATTAAGGTCATGAGTAACTAAACCCATAGGCGAGCCTTGTCTGGTCACTGGTGGCAGGCATGACTATCCCCCGAAGTATGCACTTGCCCACACGGATCACCATGGCTGCCTTGGCAAACAGATTTCCACAACTCTCGGCAGCCTCGGGAGGTGTAACTGAGCTTGCCTGATGCAAACAGCTTTTCCATACGTGCTAAACGCCACTTAAAATCACCTTGCCCTCTGCTGATGTCCTGCCGTGGCCACCTCTGTGGCACATCGAATAACTGGCACCCTGAAAAATGTCTGGGAAATCAAGAGACCTCACAGAGCTTGTCTCTGTGCTGTGGCAGCGCCAGTTTTGCTGTGCTGGACGGGACAAGGAGTCTTTTGGCAATGTAAGCATGAAGATGGGCCAGTTCAGGGCTTTGTTTCACTGCCAGTTAGACTTTAAAACTGCAATTAAATAAAGTATGTTCTCCTGTCTGTTAGATTTGACTATTTCTCCTGGTGGAAATTTGATCATTTGTGCCAAATACTTGCTGTCATCACCCCTAGGTTGTTTGTGCCTCAACTTTTACCTCAAACAATGTTT
This sequence comes from Cyanoderma ruficeps, assembly GCA_008694505.1. NCBI lineage: Eukaryota > Metazoa > Chordata > Aves > Passeriformes > Timaliidae > Cyanoderma > Cyanoderma ruficeps. The sequence continues at coordinate 17,784,869 of VZDJ01001247.1, forward strand.
GTTTGAGAATTCCTTTTTTGAAGATGTAGTAGTTTGCTGGTTAATGCTGCTGGATTCCACAAAGCCGAACAGTTTGTTGAGTCAGCAAAGAAACTGGCAATGCTCTGGGCACACACTGAACACAAAGTTTGCAGACACCTGGAGGAGGACCTGTGAGCAGAGGGAGAGCCCTGCCATTTCCTCTTCTGCTGATTTTACTGATTGTTTCCCAGGTTTCTCCCAGGTTTCACCCAGGCCAGTTTAGAATCTCAAGCGTATTTGTCATGCTCTGGGTGGATCTCCTGGGAATACATCACTTTGTTTTAAAGCATTCTCTGGGTATTATTCTCTGCTAATCCAAATCACTCAGTAGAAATGACATTAAAATACCAGGAAGAGGTTGTGTAGTCTCACTGCAGCAGCACGATTTAGTCAAAACCCAGAGTTCCAGCCCTGAGCTGAGCAAACTGACTCCCCGTGGCCGGGGTTGGGGGGCAGCAGAGGAGAGCAGGGTCACTGCCCTGCTGGCCCCGGGAGGGTGTCGGTCCCTCGGCAGCCCTTTGTCCACTTCTGTCCTGTGTGGGGAGGAGCCAGCCCGGCTCTGGCTGCACGCCGCGCACCCTCATGCTCAGATTTCAGCTCCTGTGTTTTCTCTTTCATTTGCTATCAGTGCGTAGTCATTAAAAGTGCCCTTAAGCCTCTTCCCAGTTGCTTTTTAGTGTTGGATCCATTTCAAAACTTGCATTTAAGCAGGATATCAGGCAATTACCTTTCTTTCTTAGACCCAAGTGGGGTTTATATTTTTCTTTTCAAGCTCCCAAGGGAAGAAGGAGTAGAAGTAATGGTCTTTCATGCTGAGCCGGGTAGCTGGAGCCCTGATTAAGGCATGAGAGCTTTTTATTCCTCTGCAGCTCGCAGTGGAACACTTTGCACCCTCTGCTCCAGGAGTGCTTGGTGAAGCAGGTTACTAACCTTGAGGGCAACCTCTCCTCTGAAATAAACCCATTCAACCCTCTGCCAGCACAGGGATGGTTCTTGATAGCACAAGCCATGGGTGATGCTCCAAAACAAGGTTTGGGTGCAAAGGCTTCTAGGAGTAGGACTTCTGCCAGCGAGGCTTGCTCAGCATCTCCCAGTTACTTCCATTATGTGTTTTGTGATTCATGACAGGAGAAGCACAGGCAGCTCTATCAAAGGGGCTTTCACATGTCCAGGTGTCACTTAGCTAAAGGCACTGTGCCACGCCCTGCTTCTGCTGGCATTTGCTGAAGAGTTGGGTGCTGAGGAGGGCTGCCTCCTTTTGCCCCAGAACTTGATCCCTGAAGTCAGAGAAATTGATGGTTCTATTTATTAAGTTCAAAATCTTCAACTTGAGTAAGCGAAGTTGAGCTTTCTGTAATAAGTAACAACTGGTTGTAGTTCATAATTCTGCTGAGCGTGGGAGTCACATGGGATGTGCTGCAGGGACCCCCAGCTTGTGAGCTGGGGGGGGCTCAGTCTTGGAGCTGAGCCTGGACATCCCCTGGCAGACACCCCATGACTCACAAGTATCCTCTCCAAGGCCACACGTGGCTGATTATTTGATGTGGGTGATCATTTGACTACCAGCCGTGTCCTGGGTTGAGAAACACCAGCCAGACTAGAAGCTGAGATAACTCAGCACTAAAACAACTGAGCAAATATTCACTTGATACAGTCAATAGGGTCACTTTGAGGCTGATTTTTGCACCAGTATGCTGATTTAATTAACCTTCAAGCTTCAAGTCAAAGCAGCAGCAGCTATGTCAGATGTAGCTTACCAAAATCCTTCCCCTGCATATTGGCCCAGAGTAGTTTCTCTTGAAAGAAAAAAGAATCTTTCATGGTTTTGTCTCTGTGATTTTTTTTCCTCTGACTGTGATTGTGGATCTTTCCACTTGTTCTTTGTCTATTGCCTGTTTGTAACAACACAAGCTGTAAAAGCAATAGAGCAGTGATTACTCCGGAGTGAACCTGCCGCTGCTGCTGATATGAAAGCTGGTGCTCATGTTGCTCCTCAGATTGCAGCTTCCAAGGACAGGAGATAAATCCTTCTGGGAGCACCAGCTCTTCATTGCCTTTAAAATTCAATTCCCAGGAATCAATGAATTCTAAATGTGACGTTATTAAGCAGCATTCCCTTCTCTCTGCAATCCATTTGGAGTAATTCTGTTGAATTTTTCCTGGTCACTGGCCTTCTCCACCCAAATGTCTGGAGGGGGCTGTGGCTTCCCACAGCTGCACTGGGGCAGACCCAGCAGTGGTGCTGTTGGCTGCTGTATTTTCTCCCAGCTGCAGGGTGCTAATTGCTCAGCCTGTGCAAGTGAGGATGTAGTTGCATGCCACGAAATGCAGATGCTGTCTGGGGCAAATCTGAGTCTTCCATGGGGTGGCCATGGAAAAAAAGCAGATAGCAGCTATGAGCTGATAGGCACCGCCACGGTGCCTAAGGATGTTCTCTAACTTAAGGTCAAGTGATAGGGAAGAATTATTTTACAGGAGTTTTAAAAGTAACAAACATCTCTACTTCCCATGCTCTGCAAACACAGAGGAAAAGCACCTTTTTTGTCCTTGCCTGGTTTTGTGCTCAGAAAGACATTGAACTTTTAAGACAATGTATTTGGAGATTTTTTTTTTTACTCCAAATTTATGTATTCTTTCTCTTTTTTCTTCTTTTCAACTAGTTTCTCAAGGAGGAAGAGGTGTTGGACAAGGCAGAGATCTGGGCACAGAAGTACCCACATGCTCACCCTATGTGGTTTGGGAGTTTCTCAGCATTCCTGATTGTCTCTGATCCCGACTATGCCAAGGTGCTGTTGAGCAGAGGAGGTGAGAGATTATGGCTTCAGCTGGGGAGCAGCAACACCAGCCTGCAGATTTCCCATGCCAACCTCAAAATTTACAGCAGGGCAGGGTTTCACAACTCATCTGAAGGCATGGAGAGACACCCCTCCTTCATGCTGTGCCCTGAGTGCTTCAGGCACAGGGCTCCACGCCTGACCTGGCTCTAAATCCATTGCTGGAAAAGCAGACTTCCTCGTGTGCTCCTTGAAAATTTACCTACTCAGTGCCTGACCCCAGTAAGGAGAAGACACCTGGGAGCTTTTTTCCAGGTTCAGAGTCTTGGCTCCTACTGCAGAGAAGTATCTTTAGTGCGTCGAGAAGTTGCTGAACAGTGGTGTCTGAGAGGGTTAATCATTTATCACACTGCACAGACTTTGGACTATCAATATTCTAGGTTTTTTCCAGTGTGAGCATCTGCTTTTATATGTGTTTATTGCACTTGGCAGAGACTAAGTTGTTTTGTGTTGAATTAGTGCGAGTTCTGCAGGGGTGCCACTGATTTTGCTTCATACCCAACCAAAAGTGAGAGCCCAGAGGGAGCTTTCAGCTGCAAACCTGGATTCGTGCTATTGAAACATTTACCATTTTATTTTCTCTTTCTTTATGTTGTTGTTTTGTTTTTAACAGATCCCAAGGATAACATCAGCTATAAACACCTCATCCCATGGATTGGTATGTATTCCCTGGGTTTTGCCTGGGAGGAATGATTCTGAAGTTAATCAAAACCACGTTATAAATAAACAGCACTGTACCTGTTCCTTGATGGAGTTGTAGCTAAAAGCTTCCTGAAATTATTACATTTACTGGAAAAGGTGCTATGTAGTTCTATTTATTTTCGAGGAAGGAAAGTTCAGACATAATATATGTACAAATACTTATATGTCCATAGACAGCAAAGACTGGTGATGGCAGAAGCTTAAATTCATTGGAGGACTGGTGAAAAATATATCTGCTGCTCTGAACTTGTCTTTTCCAGTAGTATTGGTGTTTCTGTTCAGAGACACCACTGTGCCATTTTGATGAGCAGGGCTTTGCTCAGCTCCAGGACCCCTGGGGCTGATGGCAGCATTTGGAAATACCCTGTCACAGCAGCTCAGATGGCAGATTGAGCCACACTCCGTGCAGGCTGAGGCTGTGCCTGCAGGCAGCTGAGAGCAGCCTGCTTGTGCCCAGCAAAACCTGCATTGCCTGTGTTTCCCCAGGGAGAGGGTTGCTGATCCTACATGGGCCCAAATGGCACCAGCACCGAAAACTCCTGACTCCAGGATTTCACTACGACGTCTTGAAGCCGTACGTGGGCCTGATGGCAGAGTCCACAAACGTGATGCTGGTAGGACTCATGATGCTCCTCTCTCTCTGCCCTGTTTTCTTTTCCCCATCCTGTCTGGTTAGGAGGTAGATTCTGGAGCAGGGTTTTCTTTACCTGGTAATTGTAAGGACACGCTCTGTCCTGGTGGTCAGTCTTTCTGAGTCACCCCAAATCCCTGCCCTTGAGCTGGAAGGGATGAGCATCCCTTGGAAGGGATGAGCAGGTTGAGCCTCCCTGCAAGGACAGTGTTCTGGTCCTGCCTTGGAATCTGTAGCTGGGATTTCAGGGTTAATGTTCTGCCATCCCCAAACCATGCCTGAGCTCAGTTCCAATGGCCACTTCTTATGAGGTGTTTGTCTAAATGAAGAATTGAGGTAAGTAAATGTACACAATAAATCTGCCAAAAATAAAGGTTGGAGCAGAGCTATACTGTGACCTAGGGTTAAAGGGTATTATTTGCTGTCAGCATACCCATGACTGGACTTCAATCCCTGCCATACCTCATAAACACTGAAAATGCATTATTCTTCAGTCCATTGGTGCTGGGCAGGATGGAAACCAGCAGGAATTACAGGAGAAGAGCACCAGGCTTTGTGCAAATGAACTGGAGGAGTCTGGGTGCTGGGTCTATTCCTTCTCCTTCACCTCCCTCACTCCAACCTCCCCAGCAGCTTCAAACAGATCCTGGCTGGATTCCTCCTCCTGGCCCAGGGAGCAGCCGGGAGCCGGGCACTGGAGGGCCAGGGGAGCTTTTGCAAGGCCCAGAAGTGCCCGGGAGTTTGACATTCCTTGTGCACAACGCCAGCGGTGTGAGCCCGTGCCACCAGGTGGCAATCGTTGCATGTGCTACGAACGGGCATCTGTCCCCATGAGCCTGGTTTGGTGCTGTGGAGCTCAGATGTGACCGTGCTCCTCCCTCCCCTCCCTTTCTCCAGCTTTTAAGTCCACTCGTTCCTTACAGCCGCGAGGGGACAGAGGATTCATCATCACTTCGTGTCTGCTGGGGATTAGAGACATGATTTATGTTTTCTCTGGGGATCTCCTATGCCAAGAGTTGAGCAAGGGCTCCTGTATTACTTGCTGGCAGAACACACTGGCACAGAGATGGTGTGACACAGAAAAAGCCTTGCTCCGAGGTTTGTATCTTGGGCACCAAGCTCGAATGTGCTCAGGAACACACCCAGGGAAGCCCAGTGCCAGCATATGCTGCTCCTGTACAGGAAAACACTACATCCTAAGAAGGACTTAGGTAGCTCCCCATCACCCAGAAATTCACCTGTCCTGGGTTTCTCCAGGGTGCCCTTGCCTCAGGATAGGGTGTAGCAGGGCTCACCACCACCAGGATCCAAGAATAGCTGCTGCCTGAGGCAAATCTCACACTAACCATCCAACTCCTGGCTTCTCTTCTCTGGGATTTTGCTGGCAGCTAAGAGATCCCCTTCTCTTTTTTCCATTTCTCTGGGATGTATCTCTATCTGAGCACTCATTTAACCAGGTGGTGACTGCAGATCATGCAGAGCTGACCCTTGTCTTCTCATTTCTGTCCCAGGATAAGTGGGAAAAGCTGACAGCAGATGGGAAGCCGGTGGAACTCTTTGAGCACGTCAGCTTGATGACTCTCGACAGCATCATGAAATGTGCCTTCAGTTGTCACAGCAACTGCCAGACCGACAGGTCAGTGCTGGCTGCCCCAAACCCTGGCAGGAAGTTTGCAGCTCAGAAGGGAAATGGGCAAATTGCTCGTCACTGTGCTGCCAAATTTACAAGCTTCCTATTCCCTCCAGGAAAAACACCTACATCCAGGCTGTCTACGACCTCTGCCACATGGTGGACCAGCGCCTCCGCATCTTCCCCTACCACAATGACATCATTTACTGGCTCAGCCCCCATGGATTTCGGTTCAGGAAGGCCTGCAGGATCGCTCATGACCACACAGGTATTCCCTGCTGGCATCCTCTCCCAAAGCTTGGGACAGAGGCAGTCAGGTCATCTCCTTGCCTGTGCAGTGATCCTGCCTGGAGGCTCAGAGCTGAGATCCAAGCAGGGCATCAGCTTGCAGCAGTGGTTTGATCCAGGCATGAAGCAAAGGGGTCTCGCAGCTCCTGGGTCGTTAAACTGGACCAGTGGAGGAATTGCCCTCGGCAAATGCTCCTGTAGACTGGGATGAGCACTGCAGGCAACGCCAGTGCAAGGAATGATTTTCCATTCCAAGCAAGGGGTGATTTTAATGCACGAGGGGTGTGTAAAGTAGGTGGGAAGTCCATGGTGAACAAACAAAGAAGCTTGCAGAAAAGGATGACAATGTCCATGGTATTTGTTGCCATGCTGCTGGAAAAGCCAAAGTGCCTGTGATGCAGAAGCACGGGTCAAATGCACCATGGACTGAGCAGTGCTCACCTCCTTGGGTGAGGTTTGCATTCACAGGAAGGGCAGTTTTGGAGCTTGGCATCTCCTGACCCTGCTGAAACTTTAACCCTTTCTCCCCCAGACAAGGTGATCCAGGAGCGAAAGGAATCCCTTAAAGATGAAAGGGAATTTGAGAAGATCCAGAAGAAGAGACATTTGGACTTCTTGGACATTCTGCTGTGTGCCAGAGTGAGTGGCAAGAAGTGTATGTAGGGCAGGGCACAGAGTGCAAAAGCCTTTGCAGGGATGCCACAAACCACCAGAGACCCTCAGGACTGCACAAGCCATTGAAAAAAAATTAGCCCAGTCCCTCCCAGTTGAAGATGTCTTTTTTGGATATACAAAATGCAGAGGGATTTTGTAGTCCTAGTGGTTTTATATCTGGGGATAAAGAGATTTTAAAGTGAAGGGAAAGGGGCTCTGAGTTCAGTGTAAACAGACATTGATTTTGTTTACATGTATCCCACAGGCATCATCACGCCCCTTTTGCAATAGCTGAAAGAATATAATGGCCCCTACTGGGATATTTACATATTTATATATGTATGTGTGTGTGTTAGTGTAATGCATATATATAAAATTCATATATATGGGCCACTGAGAGTGTTTCTGGACTGTTAGGATGAGAATGGAGCTGCACTGTCTGACGAAGACCTGCGTGCTGAGGTGGACACGTTCATGTTTGAGGGCCATGACACGACAGCCAGTGGCATCTCCTGGCTCTTATACTGCCTGGCAATACACCCTGAGCATCAGCAGCGGTGCAGGGAGGAGATCCAGGGCATCCTGGGGGACCGGGACACAATCCAGTGGTAAGGTTGCACCATTTCCTCTGCTGGTAACTCTTTTCCTATCGCTGCCATTTCTAAGTGAGCGACGTCTTCAAGGCTCAAAAGCTGGGGTGCTAAAGGTTGCTGCATGTACAGGGACTGCACAGGACGGAGCAGATCCTTCAGCTAAGTCTGCCACCCTGGAAGGGACATTCTGGATGTCATCCCAAGTCCTGGGCCACCAGCACTGCTCTTTGCTCTCTCCTGTTTCCTCACCACAGGACATCATAAATGTGCTTTTCACTTCTCACTGTCACTTTGCTCTTGAGCTTGTTCAGTGGTTGTTCAGGTTGTTCAGAGGTGTCCTGGCATCCCCAGCCTCCAGCAGCCTGTGGCTGGGCATGGTGGATCCTGTTGTTGCAGGACATGAAAGATGAGAGACTCCAAATATTTCAGAAGGCAAAGAGCATAGAAAAAAGGCCTTATTGTTTAATTCTTACTACTTTTCATAAGGTGTTCCAATACAGATTCAACATGATTGGTGAATAGGAACGACACCTCTCTAATCCTGTTGGTTAAACCAGAGAAACAGCAAAGCACCACCTGGAGAATGATTGTTTTGAGAAAGGATAGTTGTTTGCCAAGATTGTTTTGAGGAGAAGCTTTCTTGAGAAATTTTCCCTTGGGAAAAAGTTAGCAGCTGCTAGCAGGCTAAAATCTCTCAGACCCAGAAATATCAGGCCCACAGGGTCCCTCTGTTCTGTTGCAGGGGGATCTGCTCAGGGGCTGGCTGGCTGTGGGTGAAGGGACCTGGCAGCACAGGCAGTGGGGGGAGTGTGGGGCTCAGCCTGCCTGTGCCAACAGGGAGGACCTGGGCAAGATGACTTACAGCACCATGTGCATCAAGGAGAGCCTGCGGCTTTACCCGCCCGTGCCCGGCGTGTCCCGGCAGCTCAGCAAACCCGTCACCTTCTCTGATGGACGCACTCTGCCCGAAGGTCTGTAAATCCCACTCCTGCTGCACAAAAACCTGCTCTCAGGCACCAGCTGCATCCTCGCTGCCATGGATGTTCAGGCAGGGCTGTGCAGATGTTGGCTTGTTTCTTTGTCAGTGAGCCCTTTTCTCCTCCTCAATTGTTTTCCAGGCAGCGTCGCTGCAATAAGCATTTACCTCATTCACAGAAACCCTGAAGTATGGAAAGATCCTTTGGTGAGTTTTCTTTTGATCTCCTAATAATTTTTTCCCTTTGTGATGTAGCTCTTCCCATGTCCCCTTCACCTGTTAACAGGAGAGAAGAATTCTCTCTCTACTATGGGGTTCTTCATAAATTAAGGGGTGTCACATTTCTCAAGATACCAGTCAGTACTGTGTTCTTTAAATAATAGCTTTTTCTTGCTGCATATTCTTCATTTCCAGGTGTTTGACCCTTCACGTTTTTCCCCAGAGAATGTGTCTGGCAGGCACTCTCATGCCTTTCTGCCTTTTTCTGCTGGAACGAGGTAAAGGGAATTGAACACTGAAGGAGCAGTGGGCAGACACCACCACCTGCAGTCCTGCAGAATTGCATAGTTAAATAGTTAAATGAGGATATAAGTGTTTGTGCAACATAGGGGTTCTCATGCCAGCAGGGAAAGTGGGAAGGCATAGCCAAGCCCATTCTGGGGACAGGGAAGTGGGTGCCAAAGCTGTGGAACATCCTGTTGGCATCTGCAGGGAGCCTGCAGCATTCCGAGCTCACCTGCTCTCCTCTCCTCCATGCACAGGCTGCACCTCACCCTCCTGCCCTTTCATTCCCCCTTTCACCCCTCCTCCCAGTCCTTCCCTTTGCCCCGTGCTGACTCCGCTGGGATGCTCCGTTTCTCCGCAGGAACTGCATCGGGCAGCAGTTTGCCATGAACGAGATGAAGGTGGCGCTGGCGCTGACCCTGCTGCGCTTCGAGCTCCTGCCCGACCCTGCCGCGCCTCCCCTCAAAATCACCCGGATCATCCTTCGCTCCAAGAACGGGATTCCCCTGTATTTAAAGAAAATCCGCTGATGCTGGAAAACATCCTGCCTTCACCAGAGGGAGGGACCAAGCGGATGACGGGGCTGTGTTTCTCTGGGGCAGAAGTGCAGGGTAGGATTTGGGGATGAGGATCCTGATTTCAGTGCTCCGTCCACCAGCTGAAAGCCCTTTCCAGGCTACGCCCAGGCTGGGATGACATTGCACAGACCCACTGCCCGCTGCTCCAGGGCTCTGATCTGAGAGCATCCAGGCATGGCCATGCTCTCTGTCCCCTTGTACTGCCATTAGGGCTGGCCTGGTCTGGGAACATCTGCAGGTCCTGCCAGCTTCCTTCTTACCAAATCCTGCCTTCACACTCGTGCCCTGGCCAAATCGTGACCATTTCCAGCCCTGCTCTGTCATCAGCACCTTCCTCAGTGCCTAGAGGTCAGCCCTCCTCTCCTGCAGTGGGGACAGCCTGTGACAGACCTCTGTCTCACTCCTCACCCTCAGTGGGGCTCTGTTTTGTCAAAAGCACTGATTCCAGTTTGGGCTCTGAAATCACGCCCAAACTGCAAAATATTCTGTAATTTTTGTCTTAATAAACCAATAATTTTTCCTGCAACAGCAGCTGTGTTGTTTATATTGCTGGTGCTTGTCTGCTTCATCAGAAATGCTGTGTAAAACCCCTTTAGAAATGGGAGATGGAGAGGAAGATCATAAGCAGCAAGAGACCATCCTGGACAGGCCAGAAAACTGCCTTGGGTCTCCAGCCAACACAGCATCTCCTTCCACGGGCAACTCATTAACAGGGTTCCAATAATCAACCATCAATTAAAGTTCTGATAGTTAGAAAGTGTGTCTGGGGATCCCGATTTAGTATTATTTTATATTCTTAAGGTGATAAAATTACGAGAGCTGGTACACTGGAGGACACTAGTGAGCTGTCCTCGGCCTCTGCAGGAATCATTATTGGGATAGAATGTCACACATCAAACTGTGAAATCCCAAAAGCTGCTGATGCAATTATCATCACAGTGATGTCAGCTGCAGTTCCAGGATTATGAGAAGGCTGCTGTGCAGTTACACAGCAGCTGACCTCATACAGCCTTCACCTGCAGAGTCTGGTTTGCAGGGATGTGCTGGGACAGCCCAGGAGAAAATCCACTTGCTCCAGCTGCCTGTCCCCTCTTCAGACACGAGGTGCAGCTCTCGAGCTGAAATCAGAATTATGCAGTGGAGAGAGACAGAGTATGTTTATCAAAATGTCAGAAGTTATGAAAGTATGAGACACCACAAGCTCTTTGGAGGGCCATGTCAGGATACAAAATTATCTTGGTAAATTGAAAAATTGCTGCAGTGAATGGGATGCCAGTCCATGAGCACAAGAGCAGGCACAGGCATTGCACAAAACCAAGAGAAAAAATGACTGACAGGCAGCAATCTCTCCAGTGGATGTGCTATACACGGAGAGACAGAAAAGGTAATATGAATCAATAATATCCTGCTCTGTGCAATCACAGCAAACATCTTACTTGGATGCATAAACACAAATATTTCTCAAAAATTTTTCACTCATGTCTCTTTCAGCACATGAAATGAGACAGTGTCCTTCAACCCTGCTGGGAGATTTAAGTATAAAAGCAACTGCATCTACTCCAAGCTTGCATACTCTAAAGTGCAAAATGAGAAAATTTTTAATCAAAATAACCGAAGTCACCAGAAGTAAATTACATACATCTCTGTATTGGATGCAATTTTCTTATAAAGACAAGATTTGAAAAAAAAAAATACCATCTAAAGAGGAGTGGATGAACCTTGGCATTCCAATGTGAAAGATTAAAGCACAAGCATCTAATGGGCAAGAGCAAAGGCTGGAATCATGGTGTACCTACTAAAGAAAGTAGGTTAAAGGGCATCACACCAGATGAACTCGTCATAACAGTCCTCATGTAAATAAATGGCAGCTGTTAAATTGCATCTGGGGAGATATGGATTACACAACATCGAGCACTCCTTAAGATTTATCAAGCCCTGGCATAGGTTTTTTGGGGAATCTGCAGAGGTTTTAGAAGTTGGTGACTGGTTTTACTGAATACTCCAGAAGCCCAGAGGAGGTAATGGAGGTGGTAGAAGGCTGGGGAAGGTTTGGTTTTGTTTGGTTTTTGTGAGTGGATTGAACTGGGGGTACAGAAAAAGCTGCACTGCTGCTGTCCCAAAAAGACCATCAAACACATGAATGTTCCTGGCCCTGGGATGGAAAAGCCTGACTGCTCCTGTCTTCATCCTGTTCAGTCATTGTCTCCCTCGTGACTTTTAGGATTCACTAAAAATCTGCCTCTTCATTTCTGAAGGGGAAAAGGGAAGACACTCTGCAGCATCCTTACTGTCCTCTCAGAGCTGTGCTTGTGGCTCCTTCGCATGAGAAGGGACCAGAGCCCAGTTTCCCCTGCAGTCACCCAAACCCAGCATAAAATCTGCTTACAAATCTCTCCTTGTAAGCACCCCCCAAAGCCAGGAACTGAAGACACTCTGCTAAATGTCACCCCACATGTGAGCCCAGCTCACAATTTCCCTGAGCCACAAGGGCCAGCACTGCATGCCAGGCCAGCTCTCCATGCCAGGCCAGCCAGCCTGCCTGCCACATCCTGCATCCCACATCCCATATTCTGCATCCTGCATCATCCCACCTCTTGCATCTTGCATCCCATATCTCATATCCTGCATCCTGCATCGTCCCACATCCTGCATCATCTCATGTCCTGCATCACAGATCTCCCATGGCTGCCCTGCTTCTGAACTGGAGAGCAAGGCTGAGGCTGCAGCAGGCCTTCTGGAGATCCTGTGCCTCAGTGGCAGAGCGAGGCAGATCTCTCCAGAACGTGACTCCTCAGAGCAATTCCCTGCAGTTACCTTTCCCCTACTAGGTAATAGAGATATAGTATTAATAAAAGCGCCTGGTCACATGGGATGTACTGCTCACTGCAATAAAGACAGTCATAGGCCAGCTGCAGAGAGTTTCCTCCTTCAGCCCTTCCCTGCTTTCTGCAGAAAGGGTAATTGCAAAGGTGATGGGCTGACCTTGCACTGTGCGACTCAGACTTTCAGAAAACACTTTCAACCAGAGCACATGTGAGGTGCAACAAGTCAAGTCTTTGTTTCAGCTAAAAACCTCTCGGATTTTTCTCTATGCCGATTGTTTTTCGGCAGTAGCCGGGCAAAGGTGCCACCCACTCCTGCAGGTTTTCCTTTCCTCCCAGGTTGTCACATCCCGATCTCGTGAAGGGTGTCTGACTATCCCAGTGCGGTGGTGGGACTCCCTTGGATGCTGCCAGGAGTGCTGGAAGCAGCAGGACCAGCAGGGAGAGCAGCTGGCTCACAGCATCGGAATGCAGTCCCTGCGCAGGACCCACCCCCGCTAGCCAGGCAAACTCACTGTCAGATGACACCAGCAATTTCCATCTCAACTCCGCGGGGATTTTACACTGGAAGCAGCCTGTAAATTAAATAAGTATTGCACCATATTTGTAAGACAGCTGTATTAAATGCTTCCAGATATCCATTCATCCTCCAGACATGTGTGGTCAGATGGGATCCAGGCAGCTTGCATTACTCCGCAACACTTGCTGGGTTCTTGCCACGATTTTCTCATCTATCATGTGTTTGGAAGCTTGAAATGTTATTATTTTTTTTTTGGCGTTACTGCTACATTTCATCTGTCATCACTAAGTGCTGCAGGAACACACAGGGACAGATGGGCCTGGACTCCTCTTCCTACACGAATAAACACAGGCACAACCTGGGAAAGCAGCTGCTGCAAGGTCACACTCTGGGGCAAAGTAGCCATTTGTCACCTAAATCTCACCTGCCCACTAAACCACTTTTCCTGCAATGAATTCCAGCAGTGTGAGTTAAATCAGTCAGGAAGATCCTCCTCACTTTCTTCTGCTTAGGTGTCTGAAGTGAGCGGAGAAATTCCCAAGACCCAAAAAGCAAATTCCACAGCCTGCTGCGTCCATGGTTGTGGTTTGGGGTGACAATTCTTCAGTGTAATGGGTTGTTTTATGTTGATGGCCTGAACTGTTGTGGCCCCACTGCCATCACCTGGACATCCACAGCACTGAGCCAAGCCTCCAGAGGCTCTCTGCAAGTGTTTGACAACTTTCCAAGTGTCCTTTAACACCCAGCTGCAGTTTCACTGGTCTCAATGTCCAGAAGGTCAAGCCAAGCTTCTGTTCCCCCTGCCAGCCTCCCCAGAATGTTGTGGCTCTCAGAAGACCCTTGTACCTGCTCTTTCATGCTGAGATCCTCTGGAGTCCTCCTGCACCAGGGCTGTAGAGTGTCCTGGTGCTAACAGATTGTTCTGGCCTTGTCCCAGGCCCTTACAATGATCAATGCTGTCTCTTTTCACTTTTCTCCACTTGCAGCTCTGCAGCAACTTCACTTTCCCTTTTGGGCTTTCATTGTTTCTTCCCCTGCAGAACCCCCTGAGTTTTCTCCCCCAGGCTGTGAGTGTCCATGGCTTCTTTGCTGTGAAACCTCTGAAACACACGAGAAAGGTTTTTCTCTCTGCCCCACCAGTGAGATACGGAATGCAGAGGCTGGAGGCAGGATTAAGCCACCAGTTTTGCTATCACCCAAAATCAGATCCTTGCTCCAAATCCCCATAAATGTGGGTTTAGACACTCTGTCCTCTATGTTCCCTCCATATCAGCTCAGCACTTGACATCTCACTTGCCCTTCAAGACAACCCATATCCCTTGGCTTCGTGCTCAACAGTGGTTACTGGTTATTTTATAACTATAAAAACACTAGTTTGATAAAAATTGACCCTTTTCATGGTCAAACCCACTCTCCAGGGACTTTGTCACCACTGAGAATTTCTCTGTTGTTATGAAAGTTTCATCTGTGGCTGCACCAGCAACTCCATCCACTGGCCTGGCCCCTCCACCTGTGGGTTTGGGGGTATTTATGGGTTATTTTGTAGGGGATTGCTGAAAGGTGCCAGCCAAGTCCAGACTGGTCAGTGTGGTAATGATGTAGGTACCACAGGACATCCCAAACAGCTCCATTGACACTGAACAAACCATCAGACCTCCCTCTTTTCCTTGTGCAGACCTCATGAGGCACCCAACTACACAGCATCGTAGTATTTATGAATGTTCTGCAGGTCTTCACACGAGAGTTTGTCATATCAAACTGTGTCCCTCATGCTCTGACTGCAGGCAAAGCCCTCCCTGAGAAATATCTAACCTGATTACATCCTCCTGAAGATCAATCTTTAACTCTGCCCTGAACTTTCACACAGATCCAGCTGGCTCAATATAAAAAAGGTACACTAATTTTCATGGAGACGGCCAAGTGTGTGAAAAGGTAACTCTGCTCAGTGTCGTGCCTACCAGGGATGTTCTCCAAGGCAATGACAATGAACATCAGACAAACAGTGGGGTTTTTTTCAACAAAATGACTCTACAGGCAGAAAATGTGGGACGTGGCATATTTTAAGGCTAATACCTAAAGGGAAATGCCCAAACGTCAGAAGTCCTCTGTCTCAGATATGTCTAACATTGAAAAGAAGCACACACAAAGTTTCTAACATTGAAAAGAAGCACACACAAAGTTCAGCAGCCCTTACTTATATTGTAATTTATCAGACTATCAGCCTCCACAGCTGACAACCCATTTGATCCTCATAATATCCCGAGACACAAAGGGGCATTATTTCAGCCCACCTAGGGATGCTACTCTTTACAATATACATGGAAGTCGCACACACATGTCATGGAAGTCAGTCCAGCCCCAGATCTCCAGTAACTCCACACTGCCATTCCACGTTTCTGGGCTTATGGGATGTGAACCCAGGCAAGCAGCAGGATCTGCACAGGGATTGCAAGGAGGGTGCTACCTGGGCCCCAACCAAGCACTGCATTAGAGAAGCAAATGCAGAGATGCAGAGCCTTTCTGGAGAAGGTGAGATGCTGGGTGGGCAGAGGAAGGAGGGCTCACATGGCCTGTAGAGGAAACATGGCCTTGCCATCACGCCTCCCCATCATGTACTCTCAACCTTGCTGCAGCTCACTCCACTGCTCTGCCAATTTTCCTCTCCTGGTCTCATCTACTGCCCATGGTAACTCCTCTGGACAGCAGTTTTGTCTCCTGGCTTGTCTGTGGAAGGAGCCCTTGGGGAGCAGGGCCACATCCCTTGTGTGCTGCTGGAGTTGTGCCCATTCTCTTGATTACAGCCTTCTGCCTCCTGAAGATCAACCTTTAACTCTGCCCTGAACTTTCACACAGATCCAGCTGGCTCAGTGTAAAAAGGTACCCTAATTTTCATGGAGATGGCCAAAGGTGTGAGAAGGTAACGCTGCCCAGTGTCGTGCCCACCAGGGATGTTCTCCAAGGCAATGACCCAGCAGAGCTGGGTGATGCTGCAGGCACACAGAGCGCTGCTCTCACAGATGGAGGTGGCTGAATCCCTGCAGCCCACTCGTTGTGGCCTGTGTGTTCCTCACTTCCTGTGGGCAGATGAACAGCTTCTACACCTGAACTCTCTGAGGACAGCACGGAGCTCAGCTAGAGCCCCAGCCTGCCTATATCTCACCTCCTCCCTCCTCTGGCTTCATCCCCCGGGCATGGAGGGCTGTGGATGTGTGTGACAGCGCTGCTGGGACTCCAGAGAAAGCAGGAAATATTCAGAGGCTGTTTGTTCTCCAGGTTGCAGAGATAGGCTGCGGAAAGCAGGTCAAAGGTGGGACAGGGTGCTGGCTGAGCTGACTCAGTGTTTGCCATGATATCCCAGCAGCTATAAATTGCTGTCAGCTCTACTTCAGGGCTCAGCTCCTGCAGAGGAGGAGGAGGAGGATTTTTACCTGCACTGAGCTCCCCACGGGGCTGAGGCGTGAGAGAAACAGGAGAAGGCAGTGTCCTGGACCAACATGGCATCTCTGCTAGACAACATAGCCAGACCTTCTGCTATCATCCTGCAGCTGTCTGTGCTGCTTGGTGTAGCCTTTGTGCTGCTGAAGGTGCTCCAGTTCTACTGGGAGAGGAAGAAACTCATCAAAGCTATGGAGGCATTCCCTGGCCCCCCAAGACACTGGCTCTATGGCCACAACCACCTGGTAAGGAGTGGGCTGGGCTCAGCCAGGGTGGGTTTGTCCCAGCTGTGCAAGGTATCAGTCAGGATGAGAAGGATGGGATGGGGTGTGCATGTCCCCTGCTGCTGTCTCTTCCTACAGGAGAGGATCCCTGCACAGGGAGTGCCAAGGCTTCTGCAGGGCAGGAGGGAAGGGTGCTGGATATGGGGTGTGAATCATTCAGCAAAAAAGAGTCGTGCTTTTTTCAATCGTGACCTTTAACAAAGAGTTACGGGGCTTCTGTGAAGTTATTTTAATATCACCAGTCATAAAATGTCTCTTTGCTACATGAAACCTTCTACTGATAGGAGTGTCTTACCCTACAGCCACTGTCGTGTTTTGGTGCAGCCCTTTTCATCAGCCCAGAGTAAAGATGTTTTGCTTTCACACTGCATGCTCACCTTGCACTGCTGAAATTGGGGACACGGCTGTGACAGCCTTGCTCCTCCTGGCTCGTCCACCAGGCTTCCTGGCCTTGCCCATGCCAGCTGTAGCTCCCAAGTTCAACACGGAGCTGCTCCAAGCCCAGGCCATCCAAAAGTGTCTCAGCTGTCACCAGCCCAGCAAGGGTCTCTCCATGGAGCTGTCTTGTGCTGCAGGGATTTGGTGGCTCAGGCAGCTTTACCTCCTGTGCATGGGCCCTTTGCAATGCTGATCCTCTCCTCCCACCTGCAGCATAAAAGCCCCTGTGTGCCAAGTCCTCCCACTCTTCCTTCATTTCCCAAGAGAGAATATCTTGCATGTGCTTTCCATGAGACTGCAAGTTTAACCTCTGCTCTCCCTGGCCTGTCGCTCTTTTTCTGCCTTTATTAATCCCTGATTAACTCTCATTGCAGATGTATCGTGAAAAAATATTACACCAGGCCGTGTCATGGGGAGAAGAATATCCCTATGCCTTTCCCAGATGGTTTGGACCAGTCCTGCCTTCTCTCGTCATCCACCATCCTGAATATGCCAAATGCATTCTTGGCCGAACGGGTGAGTCCCTACCTCCGGTTTTGAGAAGTCTTTGACACTTTCCTACCAAAAAAATACTGGGAAACTTGCCTGGAGTTGTTCCCTCCACCAGCTTCCCTCACAGCTATTGCAATTCTTCTTTTGCTCCTCTTCACAAACTCCCAGGCTGCCCCATGGAGCAGTTTGTATTCCTGTGCAAAGCAGAGACCGGGTGCCTGTTCCTTCCAGTTTCCTGTCAGTTCCCAGTTTGAGGGTCATTTGTCTTATTGTCTTCTATGCCTTCTACCACCACAATATTTGTGCTTCCCAGTAAACCCAGTAAAAAGTGTGAGTTGTCATGGCAATGGCTCTCAGAAGGCGTCTTAACTCTTCTCCCCTGTTCCCTTCTGTGGAGCATATGAGTGGTAGGTACATGGCCATCCCCACTAACTCCCATTCATTGTTCTCAGTTTTGGAATTTGCCATTTGGCTGTTTCATTTCCACACACATTTTTTATTCTGACTTTCTCTGTTTTTTCAAGTCCACTGCTGTCATAATTGTAGATGATCACTTTTAAACTCTATCTCTGGTAAAAACTCTACCTCTGGTTATAATACTGGTACAGTATTTTAAGTATTGAAATGAGATTAATTCTATCATGTATTTTGGAGGGCAAAATCTAATGCAAACTTATCCTGAATTTTCTTGTTTGTTGTGTTGAATTCATTAGTTACTCATACATTTCTGATATCTGTTCCATTTTACAGATCCCAAGGCTAGTATACCCTACAAATTCCTAGTTCCCTGGATTGGTAAGTCAAAAGCTGTAGTAAGGCTGTCAGAGTTGTGGTCAGAGCTTGCAGGAACTGATTGTGCCTCTGCTGTTTGTGCTTCAGGGGAAGGGCTGCTGATCTTGGAAGGAAGCAAATGGTTCCAGCACAGGAAGATGCTCACCCCAGCCTTTCATTACGATGTGCTGAGACCTTACGTGGCCCTGATGTCCGACTCAGTCAAAGTGATGCTGGTAAGAATCCCCACTCCTGCCACTTTTGCCTTTCAGCTGTAAAACAGTGAAAATAAAAAATGAGTGAGAGAAAGAGATGGCACTTAGAGAATTTTGACTTTCACTGAATTTTTGGAGTAGTTTTGAAGTTCTAAAATTGCTCTCCTCACCTTCCTTTGGACATTCCACTTGTTCTCTCTCTTTGTTTGCCAACAAAATCAACCACTGAAAAGACATCCTTTCATGCCTTGATGATTATCCTTTCATATCTGGGAAAAGAAATGTGCAGAAGAGTTAGATTAGGTTCATGGAATATCATGAATTAGGACCTCTGCTTCCAGAAAAGAGAGCAATTAGCAGTGTGGATCTGGGAAGAGGAGCAGGAAAACATGACCTGACCACAGATGGTGGTTTGTCTCTCCTTACCCACGTCTCTCCCTCTAGGATAAATGGGACAAGAGGATCACAGAGAGGAAGTCAGTGGAGCTCTTTCAGGATATCAGCTTGATGACACTAGACAGCATCATGAAATGTGCCTTCAGCTTTAATTCCAACTGCCAGACTCAGAGGTCAGTGCCTGAATTTCCAAACCCTGGGAAAGCAAGGGCTCCTGTTTCACCGCTCATTTTGCTAACACCAGCTTTGACCTCGGCCTCCTTACAGCAACTCCAACTATTATATTAGAGCTGTTTATGACCTAAGCTACCTCCTGAGCAACAGAATCCAGACTTTCTCCCTCAAGGACGTCTTCTACGGCTTGACACACAAAAGCCGCGAGTTTCAGGAAGCCTGCAAGCTGGCCCACACCCACACAGGTATTCCTGCTCCTTTCTCCCCAGCCCTGCCTCCCAGCTGAACCTCTCCCCTCCTTGCCCCTGGAGTGGCTCAGAGTGTGGTCACAGCATGGACTGGCCAGAGGGTTACACATTAAACAGAGTCCAAGCCCATGACCGAGCGGTCAAATACATGAGGGTGCTCTGGAGGGGCAGGATTCACCAAACTGATCTCTCTTCTCTGCAGATAAGGTGATACAAGAAAGAAAGGTGTTGCTCTCCAATGAGAAGGAACTTGAGAAGATCCAGAAGAAGAGGCACCTGGATTTTCTGGACATCCTTCTTTGTAGCAAGGTGAATGTTTGAAATGATCACACCAAATGACAAAGGACAGAACTGTGTGGCACCAAGGGTGCATCAGCACAGGAAGGAAAGCACAAGAGACACCAAACCATGCAAGTTCTTTGGGTATAAAAATGAAAAGACCTATGTGCTTAGGAATGACATGCTCTCCTCTTTCTCAGGATGCAAATGGGGTTGGACTGTCGGATGAGGATCTGCGTGCCGAGGTGGACACCTTCATGTTTGAGGGTCACGATACCACAGCCAGTGGGATCTCCTGGCTCTTCTACTGCATGTCACTGCACCCTGAGCACCAGAAACGGTGCAGGGAGGAGATCCAGGACATCCTGGGGGACAGAGATACCATTGAGTGGTATGTTAGGTCTTCTTATTCCTTTATCTTGAACTCTTTTAATTTGCCCTCGAAGGCCTTTGACATAGTCCCTCCCATTATTCTTCTCCCTAAATTGGAGAGATGAGGACTCCTCAGTGGGTGAACTGTTCAGGGGTTGAGGAATTGTTTGGAAGGTGGCATCCAGTGTATAGTGGTCAACTGTCCAGATCAGTGATGAGTGGTTTCCCTCAGGGGTCCGTACTGGGACAGACCATTAACAACTTTGCCAATGACATAGAGAAAGGGATTGGGTGCATCCTCAGCAAATTTGCTTTCAGGGAGGATCTTGGGAAGATGACCTACACCACGATGTGCATCAAAGAGAGCTTACGCCTGTTCCCACCCGTTCCTGCCGTGTCCCGACAGCTCTCCAAACCCGTCACATTTCCTGATGGACGCAGCCTGCCAGCAGGTTTGTGGAGTTTGTTCATCCTTCATGCTCTGTCTGTGATGACCGTGGCTTCCTTGGTCTGTGTGGAGGGGCTGGAGGGTCTTCCAGACTCCCTTCTCTCTCCTGTAGCTGTATGGAGCTACCACAGATTACTCCACAATGAGCGTGGAAAAGGTTGCCAGAGTCCCAAGGACATGCTCCAGAGCTCAGAGGGGACTTGTGGAGTGCTGTTCCTGGCCAACTGAAAGCGATACACTGATAGAAAAAAAAGAGACCCCGCTCTGAGGTCTTTGTTTTTTGATGTGTGAGGTTTTCAGGAGATCTCTGCCAGACCTCCTGCAACAGCCCCTGCAGAGCCCAGGGAGGGAGAGTAACCCAAAAACACCTCTCCTGCATTTTCACTCTGAGGTGTCATGAGCTTTTTCTCACTTTTCTTTCACAGGCTGCCTGGTTGGACTGAGCATATTTGGTATTCACAGGAACCGGGAAGTGTGGGAGGACCCCGAGGTATTTCACCTTGATAACAAGAAAGGGAGGATGGTCTCTGAGCCCAGGCATCCCTTCCCCTTGAAGAAGGCAGCCTGTGCCCCTCTCCTATGTTTTTTTTTCCCCTTGTCATTCCAACAGTCCACATCTGAAGGCAAAGTTCAATTGAGTTACCAAACACCCCAAAGGCTTTGAACATGACAAAGGGCTGGGAAAGGATGTTCAGTACTGTCCCTTTGTGCATGGTGACACAGAGATGCTCTGACTGCTTTCAGCTGCCCTACACACACTTAGAAGGGTATGAGAAGTCCCAAGTCCCGCAAGACAGTGTTTGATTTGAAGATGATATTTTAGAGGCTTCCAAAATTATCTGGAAAGTTTGAAGAAGGGTGCATGGCTGCCTCTCTCCAGTGGCTGTCAGGAGAGCAAAGATCAGGCATCTCTGGAATGGAGGGACGCTGATTTGATCCCAGGTGCCATGGATGAGAAAACATCTGCAGGCATCTTGGGCATTGTAGTAGGTGACCAGGGTATCTCCAAGGGGAAGATCCACTCCGGGGCTTTGTAGACAGATGACTGTCATCTGCAGCTCCACCAGGAACAGCAGAGGTCACATCCAGCCCTGACCTGGGGACCAGGGAAGGACCTGGTACTGCTCAGATCAGACCAAACTTTGACCAAATGGTCTTTTTTGCTCCCACAGATTTATGATCCTCAGAGGTTTTCTCCAGAGAACTCAGCACAGAGGCACTCCCATGCTTTCCTGCCTTTCTCTGCCGGATCCAGGTGGGACATCCTTCACCCCTCTCTTTCCTATCAGGCTGCCTTGCATGTGAGACCTAGCTCAGATGTCAGCTGCTAGGGCTAATCCTCCCTCAGTGTCCACAAGCCAAGTTGGCTGGGCCAACTCAAGCAGGCTTTCCGTAATGGGATCTCCTATTGCAGCATCTCCTGTAATAGGATTTCCATGCTCCGTCAGCTCTGTGGTCATTGTAGGATTTCATACATTTTCTTGTGGCTTTGTGGAGATGTTTACATTCTCTGTTGCCTCTCTTGGGAACGCTCCCTTGTTTAGGGGTGAATCCCAGTGCACCTCAAAGCCAAGGGGGCCAAGTCTCCATGGTTCCCATGCTGTACCAATAGACAGATGTAAGACACTGAGGTGTCAGTAGTTTGCAAGAGGATCAGCACACGGAGCCAGAAATAGCCTTTTGGAGGTGTCTGGGCTTTTAGCTCAATGCTGGCTGCACTTCCTATTGGAGTAAGCCCCTGTTCTCTCAATCTCGTATCTTTTTTCAATGTTTAATAAAAAATAAATAGGAAAAACCCACCACAGAGTTGGGTGCATCAGGGGCTTACTCAGTAAGCTGCAGTGTCATCCTCACGGCAGCTGGAGGTCCCCCAGCTCACACATGGGGTGAGTCCAGCTCGGGGGTGGCTGGGGACAAAGGCAGGGACTGGAGCACTTGTCACCCTGTCCCCAGGAACTGCATCGGGCAGCAGTTTGCCATGAATGAGATGAAGGTGGCGCTGGCCTTGACCCTGCGGCGCTTCGAGCTCTACCCGGACCCATCCAAGTTACCCATAATGATCCCACAGCTCGTCCTCAGGTCCAGCAATGGGATACACCTGCACCTGAAGAGGATTTTCTGATCCCACATGGTACCATGGCATAGGGGCAAGAGCTCTGCCAGGGGACACCCTCCGCCCTGAGGTTTAAGAGGGGAGCACCAAACAGACCCAGAGTGGCCACATTTGGACCTCTCCCATATTAACCCCTCTCCCACCATTGTCCAGAGGGGTTTGCTGAGCCCACAAACACCAAACCCAACAGGTCCGGTTCTCCTCCTTGCAGGGGGAGCAGCACTCCTAAGGGGGTTCCACAGCATGGCTGTGGCTCATCCTTCACCTCCATAGGCATCCTCCATGTCCTGCTCATCTCCAACCTACCCTCATCAAACTCCCTGACAGGACTTCCGTCACCTGCCTGTGGATTTGTCCCATTGTCAGTTCCCCACTTGGGCTTGGCAGAGAACAATACCTGGCATGGTTTGCAGGGATGCCTAAAGCCTGGGCGGTGCCCCAGCACAGAGTCTGTGCCCTGTCTCCAGCCTGGATGTGCCTGGCCAGGAGGGCTCCTCCCTCCCTGCATCCCCATACACTTCCCTCCCCAGGATTCCTGCTCTGGGGCTGGCACTGTGCCCACCATCATGGAGATGAATGCCTGTGGTTCCTTTCTGCCCCAGCTCTGAACTTCCTTGAGCTGAGGGTGCTCAGGAGCCAGCACAGAAAACGCCACCAGCTAACCTGGGGAAGCACTTAGCACACTGGGAACAGCATGTGATCAGCACTGTTCTCCTCTCTGAAATGAAAATAAAGCCTTGTGATGATGATCTCCAAGCATGGCTTTGGTCTCCTTTGCATTTGGGGCCCCAGCAGGGTACAAGAGAAGTCCCAGCAGGTCAGAGGCAAAGCTGCACCCAAGGGTGCAGCGCTGTCAGTGTTTCCTCAAGCCACAAGCACTGTTTCCATGCACCCTGTTGAGCCTGTTTCCACATATCCCACATCATCCATCCCCTCACCTTCGACTCCAGGAGCTTCAGTGGTAATGAAACAACTGAAATGATCTGTGGTCAAACAAAGCACAACAGAAGTACACCCTGCACACACAAAAGTGCTGGTAGTAAGAACAAAGCCAGCTTGCAAAATAAAACAAGAGGAGACGTGGCTCTGCCTCAAACCCTGTCCTGCAGAGGCTGAGAACTGCCTGCTCAGTTCAAGAGCGCCCTGCCCAAGGCATGCAGGTGAGCACTGGCGCTGGGATTGGGCTTGTTGTGGGGATACAGGGAGCTTTTCCCCAGCACCAGTCCAGGTGGATCCAGCCCATCTGGATGAGCTGCAGGTCCGGGGTGTGAAATGAATCAGTAGGTGGCAGTGGGAGACCCAGAAAAAGTCCTGCCTGGTCCCTGGTAAAACCCTCAGGCAGCACAGCCAGGCCCAGCGAGGCAGATGTTGTGTCCTGTCCCTGGGGACATCCCTGTCCCCCCCCTCAGCAGAGCAGCCACTGCTCCCTCAGAGTCCCCAGTGTGTCTGTGGCATTACCCAAAGCCCAGGGGGAGTTTGTCACTGCGAGGGCCTGGGCACTCAGCGGGCATCAGGGGAAACTGAGGCACAGAACCCTGCATATGGTACATGCCCTGGTGACAGACAAGGCTGTGCAGCTTTCACCCACAGCGCTGGCATCACCAGAACCAGTGCAGGCACCAACACACCCAAACCATGTCTGTCTGCCTGGGCAGCTCTGCTGATGGCCAGATCAGGAGAGTTAAACCTGAGTATCCCCCCATCTGGCTGAACTCCTGCAGCCCTCCTGCTCCCCGTCTCTGCTGCCTGCTGCCTCCCCAGCTTGAGAAACAAAATTCTCCTCAGACTGGAGCCAGAGCTTTGCTTTGGCTACCGGGGTACCAAAAGGGACAGGGATGCTGAGATTAACAGCAAGGTGCAGCTCGTGTTCATTTTGCAAGGCAGCTGGAGACCAAATTCCTCTTCTCCCAGCCCTCCCCTTCTCACCCACGGAAGGAGACTGGATCCAGGTTGTGGAGATGCCATTGTCACCACCCTGGCCCTGCTGGTGGACTCAGGTCTGAAAGGTCAGATCCTGCTGTCCCCCTCCCCAGCTCCAGCACAGCGAGGCCTTCAGAGGGCAGCGGTTTGAAAACACCTTTTCGTTACTGACAGATCCTTTGTCAGACACTTGAGCCACCCATCTGGGAGGAGGCAAACCACCTCGAAGCTCTGCTCATCTACTCTCCAGCAGGTGATCCAAGAAAAAACCTTCAGGCTGCAGGTGTGCTTGGCCACAAAGGCCCATCCCAGTCTCCTTGGTGGTGGGTTCCAAAAGAGACCCTGTGGCACTTAAAGGTGTCACTACGGCATCTCCTGGTTTGGGAATGATGGGGTAGGACCCCCAGCTGCTAGCCCCCCCATGGCCTGTACAGTGCCCTGTGTTTTGGGGCCATCACCCTATTCACTGCCATGACCAAAGCTGCCCCTTTGGCTTCCAAGAGTTCTGGTTTTGCTGGATTGTCATGAACGGCCAAACCCCAACGACTTCCAGGGGAGACTTTCCCCAGGGAAACTGCTCTAGGTACTTTGCTTCAGGAAGAGAGGAGAAACTGCTGCCATTTTTGATGCGAAAAGTGGATTGTTATTCCAGGCAGCTACGACAGTAATTGAGGTAAGCAGAGCCAAACACTTTAAAATCTCTTCCTGTTAAGAATCATTCTTAAACCTGGTCTGCAGTTTGAAGGGCCAAAGCTTTTGAGGGAAGGTCTCGCACCACCAATGCACCGTGAAGCCCTAAAGCAGCTTCAACCAGGAGAAAACTCTTCCAGTTTTCAGCTTAGCCAGGTCAAACTGAGCAGCACAAACATCTCCCCACCTTCAAACGGTGGCAGTTTCTGGACAGCAGCTTGTACCAGATAACCTCCTCTGCCAAGCCACCAGCAGACGGTCGGGAGAGCGGCAGAGGAGCGGGGCGAGGAGCCGGGCAGCAGCCGGCGACACAGATCTAATCGCCCGCGCCTTCGCCCCGGGTATCTCCCTGCCAGGCAGTGACATTTCTGCGCTGTCGCAGCTCGCTCCTCCATCACCATGGCTACAGCAGCCGCCAATCCACGGCCGAGTCCTTCCCGAGTACCGACAAACCCTCTGGGAGATGCTACGAGAGCCAGCCCCTTTGGCAGGGAGACACTTCGGGGACCCCGGGACAATCCATAGCACCAAAAATCCCCCTTTTTCTTCTTTCCCTTCTCCTTTTTATTTTCTCTTTTCTTCCTCCATATTTTTTTTTTTTCCTTTTTGAGGCACAAACAATGGAGCTAAAAGGTTGGGTATCAGGCCGATAATCATGAATGACGTGTCGTTATTACACACCACACATTCATTATCTCCCTCTCCAGCCATGTCACAGGCGGCTGGAGGAGGGCAGATAACGGGGTGCCTTCATGCAGATGGCTTATTATCAGGATGTTCCAGGAGGGGCTTTAAGACAGTTAGTGATGCTGTTTGCCAGTTAAAGATTAGAGACCCCAGAGAATAATTAACAATCCCAAAACCCAGTTTTTCTGCTGGATTCTTCAGCTTTCTCCCCCCTCCCCCATCCTCTTTAATCTATTCACTCTAGCAGGTGTAATAAAGTGATAAGGACGGGCTCCGGGGATGTTTGTTTGGCTACTACGGGTGTATAAACCAACAATGGATGGTATTTTACTTCTGGCTTTCAGCGGCTTGAATCGAGACCAAAAACTTTGCAGCCCCCTTGCCCACACACAGCCACTCCTCCATGCCCTGCTCCTGGCTGCCACCTGGGTGGCTGGGCTTCTTCCCCACCCAAAAGGCCACGAGGGTGGGACAGGCTCCCTTTCTTCTCCTCTGGAGATCCAAATCACACCTCTTGGGTGTCAAGGTGCCCAGTGCCAGGATATAAACCCCAGGCTACATTGCTCAGGTGCAGGAATGGAGCTGGTGCTGCTTCCAGCAGCCGTTTGCCTGAATACAGCCAGTCTGTAATTAAACTACCTCGGGATAATTTATATTGCAGGGGTCCACCTGCCCAAAATGCTGCAGTTACAGCTGGAACAGAAACATCTCAAACCTTCATAGCTAAAGAGCCCCAGGAGACACTGGGGGAGCATCAGAGTACAAGTGGCTTTCAACAAGATATCCCATTATCTGCGGTTCCAAGAGATGGATTGCACCGTCCTAGGCCATGAAGAAAAGCTGTGATCCACCTCGTAACAAAGTGGAGATGCAAAAACCCCACCCTGAATATCTTCTGCCCCAAAGGGGACTATCCTGTCTGCAGCAGAACACAACCCTGGACATCTTCCTGAAGGCCAAGCCTTCACAGAGAGTGACATTACAGAATGGGGGGCAGGATGGAGCACTCATGGTGTCCTCACCCTTCACTGCTGGGCATGGGGAGGTTGGTGAAGGACCCCTTCATCCCCCCGTGCTGCATGGAGAGAAGTGCTGGGGAGGATCCAGCCCTCAGGCGGGTTGGCTCAGGGCCCTTCAGAGAGGTCACTGAGGCTGTGGGAGCTGCCCCTCACCTGGGGGTCTCGGGTCCAGCCCTGACTCTGGAGGACATTCCCCAGCTCACGGGGGATGTGTGGAAGGCACAAGCACTGGCACGCCAGAAGTTGTCTTCCCAATCACGCTCAGCCTGCCAGGGAGGGATGAGACAGCATTGTGCTTTAAAGAGCATCCCGACCCTATCAGCAAGAGATGAGATATCCTAATTATGGCAGTACAGGCGAGGATCTGGGCTGTATCAGCCAGCACAGAAAGGTAAACAAGAAATATAACAATGGACCCTTAACACTCATTAGCTGTGTCAGATAATACCTCACTTTTCTCCCTTTGGGGCTTAAAATCTAATTAAGATTTTCCAACAATAAATTTCATTTATGCTCGCTCCCTTTTGTTCTTTTTAGGATCACACCAAGAAGCGTCTGCGAGCGGCTGCACAGCTGGCGGGAAGGCAGCTCCAGTCAGCCTCGGCTGGAGCTTCACAGACAAGGGAAACTGAGGCAGGACAGCACCCTGGACAGTGCAGAGGTGAGATCCTGCTAGGACATAGCACTGGCTCCTGCATCAGGTGTTTTCCCCAAGGGAACTGAACTCCAAAGGGGCACTGGTTGTGATAAGACCCAGCACGGAAGCTCTCGGGCAAGCCCAGCAGTAAATAAAGCCTTGTCCCTGCTCAGACTCAAAGCCCTGGCAGGGATCCGTGGGGAAAGGCACACACTCCACTCCAACCCCACATCCAGGCATTGTGGGGTGAGCAGCTCAGGCAGCTGTCACATATTCACTGTGTACACGGGGCAGGGAATAAACTCCTGGTTTTTACTCATTGTGAGGATGACATCGTTGACTTCTTTTGCAACCAAGAAGTAAAAAATTAATGGGTTCCCTTCCTCTTGCCACACCCCCAGCCCAAGTGCTGACATGGCAGGTAATGACTAATCCTTAAACCCTGCTGAGTGCAGCACTACCACTGAACCTTGAGGAACTCGGTTTTTTCCAAACCTACGTGAGGTTTGGCACCTGTGAGAGGAAAGTCAGGAGAGCAGCATCCATCAGGGGAACGAGTGGGGCGGTCCAGGACACAGCCTGGGGCTGGCTCGGCCTCCAGGTACCCAAGGGAGGGTGGTAGAGGGAAACAGCTCTGATGTGATGCTGAGGGTGCAGCCATCCTGCCTCCACATCTGAGGGCTTGACCCCTCTAACCTCTCTGCCTGTTTTCTTCTACTCCCATGCAAATTCTCAACGGGAGCTGTGATTTCTCAATGCCAAGTCTTTGAGGGAATTTTTGAAATACTCACCTCCCTCAGGCTCTAGGGAAAATGCCTTTTGAGGTGGGTCTGTTACCAGAAGACACTTGCCTGAATTTTTGTGTCTCCACTTGCTAGAGACATCAGCAGCTTCAGCTGTGGGAAGTGCACAGCACAGTCCCAAAAATATCTTGCTCCCCCAAAACCAGGGGCTGCCAAAACTGCCCCTCTTATAAATCGCCCACCCAGCGCTGCTCCAGCTGGGCTGCCCTTGATTGCAGAGTCCCTTAATCCTTCCCTCACTGGTCAGGAAGAGGATCCTTCATGCCACAGGGGTAACTCATGTTCCAGGAACGGCCAGAGCATCAGAGGTCTGTTGTTTCAATCTACAAATGCAATATTTTAGAAGCACTCATTGTTCTTGTGGTGGCCCTGGCACTGCCCCCACCACAGCAGAAGACAGACCCTGGTTGAGGAGCAGCCTGGCCAGCTGCCCCAGGACAGCCAGCACTGCCCAGAGCAGCCCCCAGCCCCTTCCTGGCAGCGTTGATAAATGACTGCCACTCGCAGCCTCCAGCCCTGGAAATGGTTCCCAGTTGGCTGTAGGGCTGCACGCTGTGGTCAGTGGGATTCAGGGAATGCTGCCTTTTGCCCACTAAGCAGCACTGGGAAGTGCTGGATTGTTTCTGTGGCTCAGTAACCCCACCTGGCAAGTGGAGTGGAGTGATGCTCTCACCTCCCCATACATCCCTTTGAGGCTCCGGGGCAGTCCAAACGCTGAGCATTCCCCGATGTCCCTCATTCTCCCAACTGCCTGAGGGCTGAGATGCCAGAAAGTCCTTTGTCTGATTAGCAGAACGACCCTCTTCGCTGTCACAGGCAACAATTCTCTTTATTGCTCACCGGGAATATATGTACAGAGGGGGAGGTCTGTTCTGACATTAAAATGCATGGTGTAGGTCATAAAAAGGAGGGTGAACTGGGGAGAAAAGAGCACTTTTTCCATCAGCAGCTCCCTGGAGGGCAGCTGGGAGCGTGGGGATGTCCCAGGCACCCAGCAGAATCCCCTCTGTGTCTCGAACAGGTCAACACCCTCCTGGGACCTGGGACATCAACCTCACCAACCGGGCGGGGTGACCACCAGGCAGGAGAGGTGGCACCTCCAGACCTCTCCTGGGGACTACTGCCCATGTGGACACCAGCTCCAGAGGGACAGGAGCATGTCCCCCGGGTGGAAAAGGAAAAGCTCAGGAGGTGGTGGTGCCGTGGGGAGGCCAGGGCCCCGTCACTGCCAGGGGGTGCCAGTGCAGAGGGTCTCCGTGAAAACCCCATGGCAATAGCGGGAAGCAAACGGAGAGGAAGAGGAGGGTGGTGGGTGGGTGCTGCTACATGGCCGTGGTGATCACCTTCTCCTCGGGCTCCACGGTGTTCTCGTAGGCATGCTGGTTCTCTTTGGACCTGCAGCAGAGGGAGAAATGCAATGCTGAGCTCGGTCCCAGCAAGAGCAGCATCCCCAAAGCCACCCCTGGTGCCCTCACCTTGCTGCTGCCGGCTGTGCACTGAGTGAGGGATGAGATGGGGACCACAGGAGGGGTCACCCTGAAGGGACCAGAGTGGGGTGGGAATCGCTCTAATTTTTAGTGAGGGCTGTTCTGACTGTCACCATCTACATGGTGATCTGTGGTCGCTTTTGGTGGTTTCCTCTGTTGGACAGCTGTGATGTAGCGTAAGAACAATGTGGCGTAGCAGGTTGTGAGGAGGTGGATGGATTGTGGGGCTCAGCTGCAGAGATAGGGAGAGATGAGGGAGAAGGGGATACTCCCTCACTGCCTTGTGCTTAGCCCCTAGAAAGGTTAAAAGCCCCCAAAATAGGTGCACGGGACGTGTAAGACCCTGAGTGGGCAAGACCACAGCTCTGCGTGTTTGAGCTGTCCCCAGGGGAACAGAACAGAGTTTGGCAGCGATGAGAAAGGAGTCTGAGCAGGCCCTTCACCTGAAGTCAGCTGCAGCTGATACGTATCTCCCTTCGTGGCCATTGGATATGACAGCATCTGGCTTGTCCTCCACACTCACCACGTTCTCAGCATTTTCCCTGGAGGGAGAGAAGAGAGGAGTCGGGACAGAGCAACAAAGGAGCTGTGCTGGGGAGCAGTCTCTAACTGGTGATGACACTACAGAAACAATGAGGATGTGATTCTGTCCTCGGACACCCTGCTCAGCCTCCTTCCCAGCCGGACAAGGGCAAGGAGAAACACCCTCAGTGCAGGTTTGCAGAGGCTGTGCCAAGTGCCAGCCCGTCTCTGCAGCTGTGACGCCCAGCACCGTGCTGGCAGTCAGCAGGACTCATTGTCAATACCTGGGATTGTTTTCTCCTGCTAACTGGTTTTTCCAGGTCTACTTCTATGTAATCTGTTGCAAAACAGCCCCCTGTGGATCCTGATGGACACGGAGAGAGCAGCCAGGGCTCCGCTGGTGCCTCAGCCCTGGCGCAGGAGGGCTGTCCTTGTGCACGTCCATGTGAGCAAAGCCGAGCTGCTCTCCCTCAAAAGCGAGTCTGGATCCTTTGCAGAAGGAACCACTGGTCAGGGATGGGGTGTTCAACCTCAGCCAGACTCCAAAAGCTCAGCTCTGGAGTGAGCCTGTAGCCTGAGCAGCACCAGGGGGGTTCAGCTGCAGAGGGTGGGTGCGGGTCCACCCTGTGTGCACATTCCCGTCTCTTCCAGCACTTGCCCAAGGGCAGTTTCCGAGGCTTCTCCAAGGAACAGCCTGGCATAAACAGGCAGTGCTGGGGCTGATAGCTGCTGTCACAGTGACAGCGCAGAGCTGGCAGGGCTCCAGGCTGCCTCGCCTCGCTCCTGCTCTTCTGAAGAAAGGCCAGATTAATTAAAACAAGGCACCATCCCTCCTCAAGCCCTCCTCAGCATCCTCTGCCTCCCAGCTGGGAAAAGGCAGTCAGGCACGGGCAGCAGTGGGAAACACCATCCCTGCCTGCCACTCCATGGGCTGGGGGTTCCTTCAGTTGGAGGACAAAGGTTCCTCTTTGAGAAACAAAGACTACAGTGGCAAATCAGACCATATAAATAAATATATATCATATACATGTTGTATTATTCACTGGCCTGGAATGCATCCCAAATGGACTTGCTTAAAATGCCTCTGGGGCTGAAGCCGACCTGCTGAGCACCAGGGTATACACCAGCTGCCCACCTCCTCAGCCTGGAGAGGCTGCAGGAATGTACAGGTAAAAGAAGAATCCAGCCTAAAGCAACCCCACAGTGCAGAGGAACTGGGAAACAGACACGGGATGTTTTTGGTCTTCATCCCCTGTTGCCTTTGGGCTCAGGTTCAAGATCAGGTTACTGCAACTTCTCCAGCTGGCCTTGCTCAGCTGAACAGGAGCAGCAGCCCGTGACTGCTTGGCCAGCATCAGGCAAGAGGTAACCCATCCCACAGAGACTTTTTCAGAGGAATAAAGACACCACATTGGCCTGTAACATGGGCTCCAGGTGGAGAGTACTGCCACAGATTGGCTACCTGCTTTTTCTCCCAGCTCCTCTCAGTGTGTTCTCACGACCTGGCTCTGCCTGCTTTGTAAAAAAAGCAGGTTCAGGGTTAATATCCCATGGATATAAGGCACATGGGAATGGAAATAAGGCACGTGGGAAGTGCACCCCCAAAAGCCATAGAAAACCAGGCTGGGCCAGCCCCCTGGACACGTGCCCATGTAGTCCAGCCACGATGCTGTGGCTTTGCCATGCCCAGCACAGCTCTTTCTCATGGCAGCATTTGTATGGTGCTAGCTCACAGCTGGCAATCAGTAACAGGGATCAGAGAGCAGGACAGGGACGAAACGACAGGGAAATGAGGACAGGGAGTCTTTGCTCTCCCGGCCCATCTCCCAGCACAGCAAGCACAGTGTTCCCAGCCCTGGCACATGCACAGAGGCTGCTGAAAGTGACACGTGCCAAGGCAGCTGAGCCCAACCCAGAGCAACGTCCCACACTTACACTTTGTCCTTACACCAGAACCTGTTGACCACGAAGGCAATGGCCACCAGGACTAGAAACACCACCACTGCGATGACACCCTGTGACCACGGCTGCAGGCTGCCCCGGGCTGCAGGGAAAGAACACGACGCCTGTTAGAAATTCATCCTCAGGCTTTATTTGCCAAGCCTCTCCCATCCAGCCAGCCTCAGCAAGGTCCAGATGAGAGCTTGATCCTGCAAATCTGAGCAGAACATGTTGCTGTCAATTCAGGCAGGCTTACCTGGGTGATAGCAATGAAATAAAGTGCCATCAACAGCATTTTCACTGGTGTTTGCATATGGAGTGTGATGCCTTGCAGCTTTGGGGCCCCATAGGCACGGACATACACACACAGACACACAAACATGCACCTTGGGGGGCTGGTGACTCTGTGATGGGGAGAAAGGCCTGGGGGACATGGAGGAAGGGAGAATGTTTGCCAAAGGAAAGAAGGCAGAGGGGTTTCAGCAAACTGCTTATTCTCCATGCCCAGATGCCACAGACATTATTCTAGGGATATTTCCCAAATCCTGACTGGTAAAATAAGGACTCCGTAACAGGGCAAATGTAAAATTCGGGTGTCGTTCTCACAGCAAAAAGTTGTCATTGTGGATCTTGGTCAAATGCACCATTCAATAAGTTTCCAGAGCAGCAAACAAATTATGGCAGAAATTGAAGGCTGATGCAATCAGAGGAATAACCTCATCACAAAGAACAGCCAGGGCTGGTGGGGGGCCCAAGCAGCATTGGGGTGGAGGGAGTGGGCACTGGGAGCTGACTGGGATTGCCCCATTTTCCCCAGGCATGGAACAGAATGACAAGTTTTTCTCTATCCAGACCTAAGCAGGAATCCAGCCACGGGTGGGGAGGCGGTGAGACACATTCCTGGATGTGGGCAGGATGCAAGGGCAGGCAGTGAGAGGAGGAGACCTTGTCCCAGCCCTTGCTGGGATGGCTGCTCCTTGCCTCCCACTGGATTTTGGGCAATGGAGCTTTCAGATGTAGTCAAACCCCTCCTTAGGTGCTGTCACATCAGCACTAAAGGACACCTTGTCCATACAGCCACATTCCCTTGAGATTTAATTACTTTTTACTCAGACCTGGCTTTTCCTCATCTGCTGATCAAAACACTGACCCTTGCACATAACGTGGTCCCTCTGCAGGGGCAGGTGGGGGGTGACACCTCTCAGCATCAGCCTCAGGACACCCAGACCCAGCCAGGGACACCTGCAAGGCTGAGCTGCCCCAGGACGGCCAGGGGGGACCTCAGTCTGCCTCAGGATCTTGACACTGAACACTTCCTCTGTCTCACAGGAGACAAACCTCGGCTATAAACAGAAAATAATCTTTACTAGCAGTAGTAAGAGTAGGCTGCGTGCTCCACACGCCCAAGCTGCTAACCCACAGCCAGCTCCACACTGGCTCTGCTGCTGCTCTCCTCTCCTCCTTTTGATTTTGGGGAGGGGGGCTGTGCTTTGGTAAGACTCTCAGTTCCTGGAGCTTCTACTATAAAAGGTTTTTATTTAAAAAAATAATAAATAAAACAACAAAAAAAACCCTCAAAGAGCCCAAATCAGAGCTGTTTTTTCCTCTTGGAAGTGAAATCAGCCTGGCCAGCTGACTCACCAGCAGTGCCCGTCTGGAAAGCAGTGGCACTCCCGGGCAAAGGGCTGTGAGAACAGCCCTGAGTAGCATCTCTCAGCCCCCTCACCCCACAGAGACATTTGTCAGTGTTTCTGCAAGGTCCCACGGTAGAAACTCAAGCAGGAGGAATTCAGATGGAAATTCCCTCTTGTATCAGCGTGTTTAAATACCATTGTATCAGCAGGCTGCGGCTGCTGGCGGCAGCCAGGGGTGGTGACAGTGGGGAAGAGCAGGGGTCGGTCCCCTCCAGCCCTACCTGATGGTCAAGGATGCTCCTGCCCTGCTGCCCACCACCCCTGTGGGCACAGCCCCAAACACACCTATTGCCTCCTGGATGGATTTTGGCTTGCTTTGCACCCTCCCTCACTTTGCCCTTGGCTGTTGGCCACATTTATTTATTAGTTGTGGTTTATTTTTCCTGCCAGACTGAGGGTTTCCAGCCTCAGCCTGGAGTGGGGGGGTGGTCAGGTCCAGCCCTTCGTGAGGTTCCTGCTGGGGTTAAGGGAGTTCAACCAGGGAATGAAGTCAGCAAAGACTTAAACTGCCAAATTTCCACCTCGTGATCTTCCTGCGAAGGAGGGGGAAGAAAAGTGGTAGCAAACCCCCTTGGAGCAACCAGGCCTCAGGAGGTACTGGATGTTTTTGCAAGTGAAATCTCACTCCTGTGGCTGTTTCCACCAGATTCCAGAGCATCCAAAGCCAAATGGGAAAACACCAAACCAAAATCAAGGGGTTCTGGCTTCGAGAGACCATGAAGGGCCTGGCTGCAAGGGGAGATAAGGATGGTAAGGGAACGGCAAATGGCTGAAATACCCACTAGGAAACTTGCCCGGGCATAAGAAAGGAGGAATGGAGATGAGCCAGAAGCAAGAGCTTGATAGGATCTATTCAGGGAGTGTCTGCTTGGGTCCCAGCCCTCGGGGGCACTGCCTGCCTGCAGCCCCACCAAGCACACCTTGCCAGGAGGGGTGGCTGAAAGGATGAGTGTCACCCCAGGAAACTGGACTGAGTTCCTGGAAAAATGCTTCACTGGGGATGCCCCGCCTGGGTCAGCCTGTCCCTCAGGCTCTGCCACCTCCTCCCTGTGTTGCCCCATGGTAAATGATGGGCTCTTCCCTCACAAACCAACCTCTGAAGCCAAACTAAGCAATGTGCAATCTGCAGCCCTGGCAGACATGTCCCCATACATCTGCAGCTACAAACCAGGCCAAGGGAAGTGCTGGTGCCAAAATCACCCTGTGCACTTGTTGCATTTCCATTTCCATACTCAACAGCTAATTCGAGGACACAGGCTTGCTTTTCAACATCTTTTCCCTGAGTGTTTGGAAAGCTTTGGCTGGCCTGTCTTTTCCACTCTCTAAGGAAGCTGTGCCAGGCTCTGAATCCTCATTAAAGGATTTCTGGTTGCTTTTTTCCTTCCAAGCAACAGCAAAACTTTCAACCCTGCTGACAATGGACACCCCAGACTGTTAGATCCTCAGCAAGTTGGTAAACAAACACAGGAAGAGCGGTCAGGGCTGGGGCATCAGGAGGAGAAAGGGGGAGGGAATTTTCCGGGACTTTGGCAGCACCAGAGGAGTTTTAATTACTCCTCATTATTTCTACCACTAGAGAAGCCCGTCAGTGAATTTCCTAAAACTAATACCCGTGCATAGGAAGTTTCTCTGTAAGTCTTTGGGAAGAGAAGAGGAGGTCAATTTGCTGAGGAAAATATTTGCTCCCTCTCCTCAGCAATGATCAGAATTACAGATTAACAGGAGGATCTGAGAGCTCAGGGAGCAACCCAGAACAACACTTGCTCAAGGATAAGAGTGAGAAAAAAGAAAAAAATAAAAAAAAGCCTTAAGAAAACAGATTACTCATCTCGGTGCACAGTCCTGCCAGAGGTAAATCACAGCAGTTCATCCCTGTGTAAGCAGCTCAGAAAAACCTCAGGTGGCAGTTCCAGCCTTCAGCAAAACAGGCAGAAAGCCCCTATGTCCCGGCTCCAGCAACACCTCTCAACCCACCGGACACCCACCCAGCCTGATGTGAAGCCAGAGCTAAAGCCCAGGCAGGAGCTGGGATGTATTTTCTCGAGGTTCTCCCAGAGTTGTCCCCTGTCCCCCACCAGCAGCTCCCCCTTGCCCGGGGCTCAGCGCACCTTCCTGCCTTTCCCGTGCCTCAGTTTCCCCGGGATGGCAGGCAGCTGGGCGCACTCACCTTGCTGGCAGAGGGCAGGCTGCAGCTGGAGGAGCAGTCCCAGGAGCAGCAGGCAGCGGGCAGGCATGGTGGCAGCGGGGCCGGGAGAGCCGGGCGCTGCACTTGGGCACGGCGCCCCGCCGCAGGAATGAGCGCCTGGTCAATTATCAAACGCCCTAACCAGGGAGGCCGATGCTCTCACCTGCTTATTCAAATCCCGCTGCGGGAAGGAGGTGCCTCTTCGCCTTCTCCCGCGGAAGCCGGCGGGGAATTTGGGGCACGGTGACTTGAACCTGACAGTCCCCTTAGGCGGGGCCTGGAAGGGAACGCAGGCACAAAATATTCGCCTCGGCCCAGGAGGAAAAAACTTCTCCAGTGAAGCTGTGGTGTCCCCCAGTCCCCTCCTCACAGGGGGAGTCCAGCAATGCCCCAGTGTGGTGTCCCCCAGTCCCCTCCCCACGGGGGGAGTCCAGCCATGCCCCAGCTCTGACATTCTTTCCCACCCCGTGGGGGACCCCCACTCACTTCCTCGCTTTTTCTTTTCAACAAGTGTCACTAACAGCCCAGCAAACCACGAATTTGTGACTTCAAAACATCCAATTAATAGGCCGGGCTCTGTGCTGGGTATTGCCTCTCACCTCCCACACCTCGTTTAATGGTGACACTATTAGAGCAAACCCAGCCTTCATTTTATTGAGTCATCAGGGCTGTCCCTGAAACTTCTTCAATACCAGAAGAGGTAAAAACAGCCAAAGAGCTGCAGCAGGCTGCAAATCTTACCCTTCACAAAAGCTGCACTGATGCTGCAGGACAGAGTGTTGCAGGTCCCAAATTCAGCAGTTTTCCAGCCCATGTCAGGTTTGGATGACTGGTAAACCCACCCCACATGAAGAATAAAAGATATTTGGCTTCACAGCTGGGAAACTTCAGTTGTCCCTGAAGGAAATTATAAAACTCTCAGCCAGGGGGTTTCACTGTCACTCTTCTTGTGATGTCTCACAGCATCTTTGTCACTCCTCAGCAGCATCTGAGCCCCCAGCCTCTGGGTCTGGTGATTTCCCCTCCAGGGACCCTGCCTGGGTGCTCTGTCCTGAGAAGCAAACAACTCTTTATCCCCATGGGACCCATGTCCAGGAATGTGCAGCATCCTCAGGAGTGCACACCCACCGAAGGAGGGCTGCCCTTCTCCATCTCAACTCTTTACCCTGTATTTACAATAACATCATTTCTCCTGAAGACAAACCAGATCTGACTTTGAACTGTACAAGATCAAAGGTCAGTTCCCAGCCCTTTCCCAAATTCCTTCCCATGACCAGGTTCCCAGCTGCAATGTGGGATAACCCCACGGCCAAGCCCGCTCATTTTTGCTTGTGAAATCAGTGGGGCAGGGACTTTCCTACTGCACCCAGCAAGGAAGTGTCACAACAGGGGCCAATAATTAGGGCCTGTAAAACAACTTAATCATATTACAGAGGAAAAGGAATGGCTTGTGAATAAGCAAAAACGAGAGTGAACTTTGGGTTCCCCAAGACCTGCTTCCACATTTCTGGGACAGCGTGCAGAGCTCTCTGGCTTTGCTGCCTGCCTGTTGCCTTTCTCTCTGCAAAAGCCCAGCAAAAGCAGGCGGGGTGTTTGGAGCAGAAGGCTTTATCAGCAGATCAGAAGTCCTAGAGGAGCCAGTCCTGCTGCTGCCCCCGGGAAATTCAAGGTCTGGGACATTCTGCTGTTGCTGTCCACTCCCCTGTCACGCCTGGGGCTGGGTCCTGAGGTTCCTTCTCCACTCTGGGCTGTGTTTTCACCCCAGGGCTCTGCACAGGTTGTGTTATCACCCCAGGGCTCTGCACAGGTTGTGTTATCACCCCAGGGCTCTGCACAGTGCGGCTGCAGAGACTTTGGGCTGATCTCCACAGACAGGGAGGTGTCAGGGATCCATCCACATGCTGTGGTGTGTTGGGGTGACAGGCCAGGCCCTGGGATGAAGGCAGGGCCGTGTGTCTTTCAGACAGTGGTCTTGCTGTCAGCTCCATCCTGAGGAGCAAGGCATACTTTACCAATTGCATGTTCCCACATTTACAATGAAATTTAAGACAATTCAATGATTTAAAGCTTTGGGCTCACTGATGAGGCCAGGGAATCACAGTGCTTGTCTCAAAGCTTCCCTGTGCTCCAAAGCCCCCTCAGCAATTAGGAAGGTATGTGCCTTTGTGACAAAACTCCCGTGGCACCTCCTTGGCTGCATGTCCCTGGGTCTGACCTGCGGGCATGAGAAGCTGCAAGTCACCGCAGCAGCTTCACTGCAGGGGCAAAGTCTGAAACTTCAACAAATTATTTGCCAAACAGGTTTGCCTTTTGTTGTCCTGGCCGTGGCTTGGGACCTGCAGTAACAAATATCTGTGTGTTTCTACTGCAGGATGCTGGAAATCTCTTTGTCTCTCTCATTCAAGCCTGCAGCTTCACCCGGCCATTGTGAGACAAAGCCCTACAGGCCCATTTTAGAGCTGAGGGAAACTGAGGCACAGAAGGGCAAATCACCCTGGCAGCATTTAGTCAAAGCCAAGTGGAGCCAGAGCCAGCTCAGTGCTCTTTGAAGAACCCATGTAAGCCTGTACAACAGATTTTACACAAAGCAAGGATCGGAACTTCAGGCTTTACACACATATACTCCAAAAATTGGTGATTATTTCCCCTAAAAAATACCTAACTTTTAGGAAAAATTAGTATTTTCTCAAAACAACAGTCCTGGATGATACATCTCAAAGCACAGATGCCAGATCCTCTTTGAAAAACATTGTGGGACTCTGTGTTTTAATGGAAATAGTTTTCTTTCTTTTTCACCTCCTTCACTTCCTTCCTTCCTCCCT
The DNA here is from genome assembly GCA_008694505.1 of Cyanoderma ruficeps. NCBI lineage: Eukaryota > Metazoa > Chordata > Aves > Passeriformes > Timaliidae > Cyanoderma > Cyanoderma ruficeps. The sequence goes on from VZDJ01001247.1 coordinate 17,823,694, forward strand.
CCTTCCTTCCCTCTTTCATCCTCTCCATTACCTCCCTGTCTCCCAGACAGAGCCATAAAAATAAAAAAAATACTATATGAGAGCAAACCTGAACATTCCCTAAAGAAGAGATTGTATTTTCCGTAGGAAAGTAATTATAAATTTATCACACTTCAATTGCTGCTATGAAACATAAAAAGCCCACAAACAAACAAACAAACCCCCAAAAACCCAAACAAACAAAGAGACCCCAAAAAAACCCAAACCAAAACAAAAAAAAAAGACCCACACAAATCAAATTTATAATTTCTTGTTTCTTTTGGCATCTACCATCCAAACCAAATATTCCCTCCTTGTGCCAGAGTTCTCTCATTTCCCGTTGACACTTGTCTTTCAAGTCCTGCCTGCTCTGGATGCTGCCAGGAGAGAACCAGGAGCTACAGCCACTGTGAAAAGGGCATTTTCTTGGCTCAGTGTTCCAATGTGGGTAAAAGGCAGCAGAAAAAGGCAGTTCCTGCTCTGGGTTTGCATCCATCACAGCTCTGTACCCCACTTCTCCTCTTTAAAAACGCCTTTAAAGTGCCAGATATTTTGTTATTTATGTGCTATTGAAAACCCCAGTGTCAAAGGTTTGGCAAAAGGCATCCAGGGCCTCCATTTGCCCTTTAGGTCTGCTCAGCAGCACCACTGTGGCCCGTGAGCATTTCATGGGACATTCTGGACGATGTTTTCTACACCAGTTGACTTTGGAATGGATCTCTGGGCAGCATTCATGCCCTCCCCTCGCTGTGCTGGGGCCTGATGCTGCTGCTCCCACACCTGAGGGCAGCTCTGGGGCCTCTCCTCTGTCCCTTGTCCCCTCTGAGCTCCCTTCTCCTCCATCCCTGATGTCAAGAGCTGCCAGAGCTCTGCCAGCACCTTCACATCAGCCCCAGGCCCCACAGCCTTGGAAAATCGGGCTGAGAAAACACCCACATGATCTGCCCTGCCTTGCCCTGGGCTGGGAGGAATCAAACTAAAAACCCCTGAAAGAAGAAGGAACTCCACCCCTGCCTCTGCTTTGCCTTACTGTTGGGGGATGAGCCTGCATCTGTGATTCCCCCTGGCTCTTCCATCTGCTCTGGGGGAACATTGCACCCCTAATCACCTCTGAGTGTGGGGGGCAGGCGCTGCTGCCCTGCTGGAGTGGCAGATAGGAAGGTTTCCAATGTGTGATGCTCAGAAAGGGAGAAAGGAGCTGACTTTGCTCTGGATATTCCCTCCTGCCCAGAGATATCGAATGGAATGAATAATTTGCTATCCGATCATCTCTAATCTTCATCCCATAAAATCAGCAGCAAGCTGGGAGGGTTTTTGAAGCCTCCAGCTGCATTTGCTGATAAGACATGAGGCAGGAAAGATTGGAAGCCCATAAAAATGATAATCTCAGGCTTCAGTGTAACTTGGTGGAAGGGTTTTCTCCTGTCCTTTCATTAAGGATGGATTTCATGATCTTCCTTAAATAACAACAAACCTTCTCACGAGGAATCTCCCGCCCGAAAACTGATTGCATCGTCATTAGGAAATAGGAGACCAGAAGCCACGAAAAAATAGATGGGGTACAGCAGAGCTCAAGGCTAAGGCCAAGGGGTGGGAGCAAAAGAGCGAGCTGGAAGTAATTTCTGAGCACAGAGAGAATCTTTAGGCACAGGGCTCTGCCCAGGAGAGTCAGGCACTGGCACCGTGTCAGGCTGCTGGGGACAAGCCTGACCATGAGCCTGGATGTGGAGAAAAGCCTCTTCCTCCTCCTCATCTTCCACCTCCTTGGCATGAAGAGAAATATCATGTCCCATTCCAGTGGGATTTGACACAGCATCCTCTATACCAGGCCCAAATTCAGTGAACCTGGAGAGAAGGAGGGAGAGGAAAAAACCCAACTCACCGACCATTTACATCCGGATCTCAACAACAATGGACAAAAGGAGGAGAAGGGAAAGGTGGCTGGTTTGGTGAGGGTGGAAAGTTTCAGGAAACAATTACCCCAGACGCCAGAAAATTAGGAAAAAGTATAGGAGAAATAGGAGAAAATTAAAAGTGTAAACTATAATCAGATGTTAAATTGCTTTTCTTCAGCTAATTGAAATAATGTTTTCTCTGCTACCCACCACTCTACCCCTTTCAGATGCTAATCCCTATCAAACATGGACTTACAATTACAAATTCATAGGCATTTTTCCCAGGAGCAGAAATTGCTTTGCCCTGTAACCTCTAAGATGAGGTCTTAATAGGAATTCACGAGCAGCCTCTGGTAAAGCTTCATTAGCCAGAGAGAATAGACAAGGGCAAGTTGCAGTGCTCCCTAACCACTCTAGGGAAAAATTAATTTAAATTACTTTGTAAAGTAACAAGGCCAGATAATGTGTTTCCTCCTTGGATTATTGTTTTCCAACACCCTAATATGCCGGCAGATTAGGGTACTTCGTCTGTCTGGATGGTGGTCCACGCTAAACTGTAATTTATGGAGCGCAGAAGCCTTTGGAAACACTGACCCAAGCCAGAGCTGGATGGAGTTGGGGCAAGGACCTGGCTGGATCTCACCAGGCTGCTTTGCTTGGGGGCTGCTGTGAGGCAGGGGAACAGCACAACTTCAACACAGCCTGGAAGAGAATCCCAGTGGCACTCCAGCGTTTCCCTGCTTGAAAACTGATCCGAGAGTCCTGCTGCTTTGGGGCAGCTTTAGATTTGTTTCCTGGAGGTGACATCCTAAGCCATGCTGAGCTCTGTGTTTCCAAGGGCTGGACCAGCATGGAAAACCTCTTCCAGAAGTCCCTCAGCAAAGCTGCTGCATGGATCCGATTCCCAACCAGTTAAAACCTAAAATGCACTAAAATATGCTGAAAATCAAGCCTGCAGCCCCAGGAGGGGGAGGCTGTGATTTCATACACCCCCTCCAGCCCTTTCCCAGCCTTCCCAAAAAGAGCTATAATTCTCTTCCCCTGGCACCAGGCTGGGTGCTCTTCATGCTGGTGTGGGTTTATGGAGCTTTGCAGAAAGAGCCAAGCGAGGGGCCATGGGAAGATGTGGTGATAAAGCCCTGGCAGAGGGGCTGTGACTCTTCTCAGCACCCTGGGCAGGAGGCGCTGCCAGCTCCAGGCATTATTCACCTGAGACTTGTCACACAGAATGGGCCGATCTGGCTAAACCCTCACTGGATACAGCATCATTCAGCCAGGAGACAAAGAGTTCAAAGGGCCTTTGGGCAGCCAACAGCACAGATCATCTCAGTTGATTAAATAGGTTCCCAATGGATGTGGGAGTCCTAGGAGACCAGCCTGAAGCTGGGAAGATTTATGGACAGCTACCTGAATTGGAGAGGGAACGTACTGATTTTATTCCTGGCATCCGAAGGGGATGGCTGCTGTTTTTCAGAGCAAAGAGGGCTGGTGAGAGATGCATCAAGGCAGAGGGACAGATAGCTGGGTAGAGGGAACCAGGGACAGAAATCCAACCCTCTAATCATTTTCTTGTCCCCACTTACCTGAGGGAAGATAAAACCCCACAGCACTACTTTCTGTCATTCTCCCATCCAAGACTGCAACGCTACAAAACACGACTATAACCCCCAAGGATGCACGTTTATATCATCCCAGCTTCTGCAGTCACTTGAGTTTTTTTCCTCCCATCAGCAACCCATTGCTGTTCAAGCTCTGACAGATTCTGGACCACCTTTTCTGGTGACAAGCCCTGTGTTTTGATAGCTCCAAGTACAATTAAGTGTGCTCTTGAGTCTTCTTAACTTTGCTGTCTCACAACAGGCAGGACTAAGGACCCTGGAAGGTAGAGGAGCATCAGGAAAGGCCATGTCCTATAAGCAGGATACCCCTGTATGACATCTATGTCCCCAAGAGGTAGAGAAGAGCCTGCCCTCAGCAGGGCATCCCTGCTCAGCACCGTCTGAGAAAGGTGATTTCCTTCCTCCAGCCCCACAGTCTTCCTGGGAAAAAGAAAGGGCCCTGGGCAGAGTGAGGAGCATCCTCAGTACAGGAGACCTTGAACTCTGGGCTGCAGTCAGCCAGAACCCTGCCAGCAGGCACCAGCCCTATGTCCAGCAGCAGAGGCAGCATGTTTTCAGGTGGCATCTCTCTCCTCTTCCTTCTCAGAACCAGGGCCTGGAATGTCCAGGGATAAAAATAACAGGACCATCGGCAGTAAGTGAAATGAATCTAATGACCTCCACTTCTTTTCAACGAGCTCCAGTTGTTGCTTTACAAGTGTACTCCAGCCCTGGCGAGTGCCAAACAAAAGCTCCCCTCTCCTTCTCCGTGCCTGTTAAACAGCCTTTTTATTTCAGCGAGCTGCATCTGCTGGGTGGCAGCCGCGATTACCATAACACAGGGGTAGGATTTGGCCGGGATGCTTCCCCCTCGACTCTACAACAGGCGGGAGCCCTGGGCTGGTAGAAAAATAAAATGAAAAATAAAGGCCAGGGGGGAAAAAAAAGATTGAATGCATGAGGTCCCTTTTCTGGCTGCCACCCAAGCAAGCAGATGCAGGTAACGGAGGAGAGGGGGAAAAAACCTGTCCCCATCTCCTCAGAGCAGTGACTTCTATTGCTGGGGAAGGGAGTGGGAGGGACATGGAAAGGCCAGAGGGATTTCATGTGATTCCAAGGCCGGAAAAAGGCATTTCTCGGGGTATATTGAAGTCAGGAGAGCTTTTGGGAACCTCAATCCACTCCTGAAACTTTGGAGGCTGCCGGCCCTCCAGGAGGCTGCTACAGGCATGCTGACTGCCGTGAGATGGGGACAGGAATTCAGGGCTCCTGCGGGAAGGACAGGATTGACAGGAAAGGGCTGAACAATGCCAAACCGTGCCGATGTGCCACAGCAGCTCAGAACAGGCTCCTCTTGGATCCAGCCCTGAACAGGTTTTGAGGACAAAAGGTGAAGACCCCTGAGAGATGCCTTTGCCTGGGACTGAGGCGGAGAGGTTGTTTCCAGGACTGATGGGACATTAATTAGAACTCAATAAATAGCAAGGCATTGGTACAATCACCAGCGTTCCCACTGGGAAGTGTGAGTCTTCACAGGGTCACCTCACCTCTGCTGAAATCCCGGGAGACTCGGCTGCCTGTGCTTCCCTGGCAGAGCCAACGGGGAGCTGGTGGCCACAGAACCCACAGCCCTCAGGAACTTCCAGGGAATGGGAACCTGCAGGCAGCACTGAGACCCCCGGAGCCTGCCTGAGCTGGGGGGAAGAGCAGCTGCCTCAAGCTGTCTACCTTTCTACCCCAGAATACAAAATCCTGCAGGGAAATAGCCGCAGCGCTCAAACACAGCGGGTTTAACACGGCGATTGTCGGCCTGCGGTAACCCCAGGAAGACCTGTAGGGGATGGTAGAGGAGAACAGGAGAGGGAGGAGCGGAGAAAGGGAGGAGGAGAGAATAGAGAGAATGGGGACTGGAGAGAGGAGAGGAGAAAGGAGAAGGAAAGGAAGAAGGAAGAGGGAAAAAGACAGCCTTCAACACATTTTATTTGGAAAACACCGAGCGAACTTTAAGCCCCGTCACAAACCGCGGGGCGGGCGCTGCTCCCGCGGGGCCGCTCGGGGCGGGGGGCGGCGCCCTCTGGCGGCAGCGGCGGGGGCGGCTCCACCCCGGTTCTGCTGCGGCCCCGCTTCGGAACCGCCCCGGCTGTGCTCCGGTTCCGCCCCGGCTGTGCTCCGGTACCGCCCCGGCTGTGCTCCGGTTCCCCCCCCGGTGTGCTCCGGTACCGCCCCGGCCGTGCTCCGGTACCGCCCCGGCTGTGCTCCGGTCCCGCCCCGGCTGTGCTCCGGTTCCGCCCCGGCCGTGCTCCGGTTCCGCCCCGGCTCGGCCTCGCCCCGCGGGCAGGAAGCGCTGGCGCTGCGGTGGGTTTGATGTGCCGTTTATCTGCGAGCTGGGCTTCCCTCAGACCTGTTCAAAGGAGGCGCTCGCCCGGCCGAGGCGGCCCGGGCAGCGCAGCACAGCCGGGCTCGGGTGGGACCCCGCGTGGGACAGCCCCGCTGTCACCCCCAGGGACACGGCAATGCGGAGGAGTCGAGTGCGAGCTCCTGCTCGAGCGGCAGGCGGGGCGGTGGCGTTGGCATTGCCAGCGAGGGCACAGTGTCTCCACTGGAGGGGACAGACACCTCCCGCTCACCCGCCTTTCTGCCCGTCCCTTGGGGTGTGTGGATGTCGGGCCTTATCCCCATCCCTCGGCACCTGCACGCAGCGATAGAGGGGGGCAGCTCGGAGCGGGATGGAGCCGGCTGGAGGGTGGTCCCAGGGACGGGCAGAGAGCCGAGATAGGAGCAACGGCTGCCACGGCCCAGCTCAGCCTTCCTGGAAACACCCCGGGAAAAACATCCAGTGCCTGCTTTGGATGGTTTGGTGCCGCCTGACCCAGAAGGGGGAAAACAGTTCAGGGTTTGCGAGGATGAGGCAGGGAGCAGCTCGTGAGTGATTTCTGCTGATGGCAGACAAAGGCAAAACCACCCCGGAGTTTTGTCTGGTGGGGACAACAAGCAGAGCAGCGTGCAAGGGAGGACACGTGTGTGTCCCCACATGTGGCTTGGGTGGCTTGAAGACACATGCAGGACTGCATGTCCACATCCATCCAAACGTGCATTTAGGGCTGTCTGCAAATGTGCATCCATGGATGTGCCCACAGGAATGGGCCGTGCAAAAGGCAGTGTTTGTTTTGGTGTTTGTGCACCATTACAGTGCAAGAGCACATGGGCTGTGCATTGGTGAGCAAGTCAGTGCACACTCCCCTGTCCTGTGCATGGACAGGTGTTTGTGGAGGGTGTGTTTGTGACTCCTTGTCACACGATGTGTCACTGCTAACCCACCCCCAGTGGTGTCCCACTCTGGGGCCTCATCCAGGCTTGTTCCTCCCCTGCTCCCTGGCCCAGCATGCGCAGGGCACCAGTTCACCAACTGCACCACTGGCAAGCACAGAGCGTTCCCCAGCCAGTGCTTCCCACCCACAGCATCCACAGTGGCACACTGCTGTCTCCATCCAGGTCATCCCTACCAGCCTCCCGCTCCCATTTCAATGCCATTCCTGGGGGTGGAGCAGACTGGATGCTCAGAGCAGTGGTGCTGTGATGCTGGATGATTACAAGACATGGGCAGGATGGCTTTGATGTGTTTTGTTTCAGCTGCAGCAGTGTGTGAAGGGATATATCAAAGCAAGCAAAGTGCTCTGGAGGTAAGACAGCTGCTGTAAAGCATCCCCTTGCTCCCAATCCCACCCATGCAACCTTGGATGGGCAGTAGGTGAGAGCATGGCTGGACCCTTCAGACGTGCGGGATGACTTTACCTCTGGTTTCTGTGGGCTCTGGGCAAGCCCTGGGCAGCAGGGTCCTATTCTTGCCTCGGGGGCTGTGCTGCAGGTGCTGACAGTGGTGGAAGCAGAACAGCTGCAGGGCTGGACACATTCCCTCCCTTCCCTGGGCTTTGGCCGTGTTCCCATATAGTACATCTGGAGTGGAACTCCTGTTCCCTGCCACAAACACAGGGTGAGCAGGGTGTGCAGGTAGCCACGCCTCCCTAGCCACTCTAGGCTGTGATGCTTGGCATTTTTGGAGCCATTCACTCCCAACAAGCCCAGCTCCAGGTCCCACATCAGGAACGACCACAGCTTGACAGCCCCTCACACAAAGAGCTGCCACCTCCAGCCTGCTTATTTCACATGCTGGAAGCCGGGATGCTCTGCCATGCCTTTCCTGGACACCGGCTTGGGCATGTCCTCAAACCTCTCCTTCCAAGTCACCTCCTTCCCTTCTTTCCAGCATTCCTTGACCGACACAAGGCCAGCAGAAAGCTGCCTTTCCTTTTGCCTGCCCTGAGGAGCACGGTACCACCGCGGCTTTGTCGGCCCCTTTGCCAAAAGCCCTTTGCTGCAGGACCCGTCACCGCCTTGGCAGGGCCAGATGAAGCTGGTGCCGTGTGGGATTTACCAGAGGGATGGGCAGGGAGAGAAGCCCCCGGCCCCACCACGTGCTGCCGGCCGGGTCCGGCCCCGGCACATCAAAGCGCCGGGGCGGTTTTAACCGTGCTCCAGACGCTCCCTCCCATTTCCTGCTGGATTCCCGTCTCGCTCCCTGCGCCCGCATCAGCAAAACAGAGTGTAAAAATAGAGGCTGGGCTTCACCAAAACACAATAGTAAATTGTTCCCCGGAAAGGTCACTGGGGCGGCTGAGAATAGCTCCAAGAGCAGGGGAAAAGGAATGTTTACCGGGGGGACAAGTTTGAAAGTGCCTGTTGGACCCACCCCCAGAAGGTTTCCTGCATCCCCATCAGAGGTGCAGGTCCCCGCTGTGGCCTCTGTGGTCTCAAAGCATCCTCATCCTCTCCCCATCCACCCCTAGCTCTGCTTTCCCATCCCAGTGTCGGGATGGAAACTAAAAAAAAAGGGGAGTGAGAAATAAGGTGAAAGGAGAGGCAGGAGGGCCGGAGAGAATAAACAGGACTGGGAGGAGAAAGAGGCTCCTGCTGGCTGCTAATCTCCTCGCTGTGTGTGACAGCGCGGTGTCCCCTGGGCGCCACTGGCCGGCTGCAGCCTTTGTGTGGCGCTGGGAATGTCAGGGACGAGCCCCGGGATGAAGGGCAGACCGAGCAGTCCCAGAGAGCCATAAATTACTCCCTCCTGTTGTCACTTCGCCTGTCACAGCGAGGAGGAGAAGCTTTCTCATGGGCTGCCGGGGTGGGAATGTTTGGGTCCTGTCGTTTCCGTGAGCATATTTGATTCCATTATGTGGGAATGCCCTTAATGAAGCAGGTCCTTGCTCCTGGTTTCGGCAGTGTTCCCAGGCAGGGCTGCCAGTGCAAGCTGCCCTCAACATGGCTTTGCCACAAAGGCTGTAATTAAAAACAGATAATGAGGCTGGAAAATAGTAGCTGTCCAAATTTAGAGTGATTTGGGGGGGGGTTGTGTTTCTTGTTTCATCATTTTGGATAAATGCAATCTTCCCACCTTCTCTCTGGTCGTTAATTCCATTTTATCTCAATGCCACGTCCCCGCTGTTCTCACTCCCCGGTGCCATCCCATGCACTTGTAAGGGAAATTTCCTGCCACTGCAAGCCTGAATGTCACTGAGTTCCTGGAGCACATTACAAAACCGGATGGACAAAACACCTTTAAATGCATCTGTTTCAAGTTTGTGAAGAAACTGCTGTTTGCCAGAAAAATTCCTGCCCTACAGAACCCTCATCACCTTGTGGTGCCACCAGTGAGAGATGAGTGCCAGCAGTGTCCCAGCTGAGGGCAATGCCACCCATGACACCCAGGTTATTGCCCTCCTGCTCCACCAATCCCTTCTGTGCAGTGGCAACCAGGACCTTAGAGTACTTTCCCTAAATTTCTTTTCTGTCTTGCATGACGAGAGAAAAAAACGGGCTGGGCTGGGGGGTTTTTCCCCATATATTTGAATCCATAGAGCATTGAACATCACCCTTTGCAGAACAACATGACTGTAAAAAGAAATTGCCATTTGATGAGAAATGAATTAAATTTTCCATTGGAAGACAAGAGTGGGAAGGGCTTTCAAAAATTATTTTTTAAAAAGAAACACAAAGGCGGGTGAATGTCTGCTACTTTCTGTGACATTTGCATTTCGGTGGCCAAGCAGCAACAAGGTCCAGATGCTCGGGAGAAAAAGATGCTGGGAGAAGGATACTTCTTCCAGCATGGCCAACCTGAAGCCACCACCTGAGGACACAACCCTGGAGCCTGTCCCAGCAGAGCAGCCTCCAGCGTCTCCCCACCACTGGGATCAATCAGGAGTGGTGCACATTGACCATCCCACCATGGAGCAGGTGGCACTGGAAGCCTCTCAGCCCTTTCCATAAGTTATAGAACCTATGAATGTGCACAGAGTTGTTTGAGACCTTCACCCTGCGGGTGTTTTTCCCTTAAGGATGTTTTTTTCCCTTTGCTGGTTGCAAAATACTTGTGGCCATCAAGGATATTTTACTTGAAGAAAAAAAAAAAAAAAGGCAGAAGAAGGAGGTGAAAGGAGAATTGTCCAAGCCATGGAAGGAGGGAGGGAGAAAGGCAGGAGGTGGGAGGCAGAGATAACCAGTGGGTGAACTATCTGCTCTTGCTGGGCTGGCAGCAGAGCAGGAGACAGGAGTTAAACCAGATGTACAGCCACGATCTCCCAGCTCCAGATAAACACCCAGCAGCCACACACTGCCCACACCTGCCCCAAGCCTTGTCCCAGTGCCTGGGCTGAAACCAGCCCGGTTCTGGCTGCTGGGACTTTGCCCAGCCTGGCTGTGGAGGGGACACCCCCATGTCCCTCGTCTGGGGCTCTGCCTGGACAGGGCTCCCTGCACCCCCAGGGTGGAGCCTGAGAAAGGGTCCCCTCTTCCAGCGGGGGGAAATTTCACTGAGAAACCTTAAAAGCAAGCGTTGGCTCCCAGGCTGCTGGGGAGGAGGGGTTAGCAGCTGAGCTTTGGTGGGGAGGCTTTATAAAAAAGCAAGGCATGCTTTAAAGGCTTTGTTTAAATAGGCAATGACTCTGTAATTCATAGAAATTAAAGACAAGAAAATACTCGTGGTTCCATTCCTGTTCATCTGCTCCGTGCTTGGTGTGGTGTCAGCCACTATCAGCAGCATGGTGCCGTGTATACCTCTATTTTATATAGATATAAAAAATGTGTATGTATAACATATATATATAAAAGATATATATATATCTATGATATATATGTATAATAGATATATATATTTAAACACACACATGTTCAATGGACCACTTAGCCTGTAAACACTCCCTAATTACTGCTGTATATTTTTGAAAGCACTTATGCACTTGGCTGTGATAATTTCTTTCTTAAAAAAAAGAGAAATTACTCTCCCTGCCTATTAAATCATGGCCGAATGCCTGCCACGGTGCAAAGGGAAGTAGCACGGCCCCCAGCAGCCCCTTCCTTGCACAGTCAGCCTCGCCAGAAGAAGGGAAAAGGCCACTGGAGCCTTTGGGGGACCTGCGAGTGACAGGCTGGGGGTGGCTGGTAACGCTCGCCTGCGGCGGGGCATTGCTTCATCGCCCGCCTTCCTTCCTGCCGGCCCCGCGCTCTTCCTCCCGCCCGGCCTGGACGGTGTGAGTCAAGCAAGGAAGAAAAAAAAAAAAAAAAAAAATTAGCAGATCCTTTTGCAACGTTTTTTGCTGCCCGTTTATGTCTGCGGCTGGCTGGGAACGGGCCACGCCGGCATCTTCACCCCACAACACCCAGGGGTGAAACGCCGAGCTAAGGATGGGTTCAAGTGGTGAGGTGGGACAGAGGCAGACAGCGAGCGGAGGCTGCTTTGTAAAACTTTATTTAGAAATATTCTCGATATATTCATTATATATATATATTTATATATACACACACATTACAACAAATGTGTTTTCTAAATAGCACATCCACAGTGAGTTGAGACTCAGGGTACCAGGTCTGGTTACTTCATTTCTGCAGAAAAAATGCAGAAATCCGAGGGGAGGGTGGCAGAGAAAAGGGGTGGGGCTGAAAAAACCAAAATTCGTAAGGCGGGAATTCACTCACACGGCACGACATTGCCCCAGGGCGCTGTGTCCGGCAGGAACGGGGGAGATGGTTCACACAGCCAGAGATGGAGCAGGCAGGAGGAGAGGTGGGCAGAGGAAATGTACCATTCAAATCACAATTAAAGCACAACTGTACATGCCCCGGGGGACCTACGGCACTCCTTGCGGGAGCCCGCCTGCCTGGGGGCGTTTGGGGGTGCTGACAAGGTTGTACCATTTTCCCAACTGTTCGGATATAAACAAGAAGTGATGGATTGGTGTGGAATGAGGGATTTCTGAGTAGCCGTGATTTTTTTTTTCCTTGCGACAGTTTCATAACAAGGGTGTAAAACTCCCAAATACTCCACCCAGGGTTATTTGGGAACCAGGAACGGCTTTACCTGTGTGACAGCACCCCAAACCCCCCGAGGGGCTCCTGGAAGCCCCCCTGCTTGTCTCTCCTACCTTGGCACCAGTACCAGACCAAACCTCCTCCTCAGCATTCCTCGCCTGCCAGCACCTTCCCTGGCCCAGCCCTGCAGGTTACCCCCTCTAGTAAAAACAGACCCCCGTGCACAGGCAATCCAGAACCAAGAACTTTCCTCCTTTTCCCCAATTTAAGATTGGGGGAGATTGGTGCTTTCCAAAAATTTGGGGGCTATGCTGGAAATCCTTGCATGGGCCAGGATCCCTTCCCAGGCAAGTAATTCCGCCTAACATGCCAAGCCACGTGCCAGACTCTCACATATTATTTACAAAGAGGCACCAAAACCAAGCAGGGATGGAAATGACAGGGCTCTGAATTAAGCCTGGATGGGCTTGCAGACACCCACTCAAATTCTCTGTGTTCCCTTGTACCTCAGCATCCTCGGGAAGGCACGAGCGCGGGGGAAGATATCCCACTCAGAAAGATTTACTCCCTTCCAAAGGATGTTTGTGTGTGGGTTTGGGTTTTTTTTTCCTACTGTATCATGGTAGAGATTTCTGTGCCTTGACATCTGTGCAGAGGGAGAGGATGGGTTTGGGGCGATTGCTCCATCAGGCCTGGGGAGATGGGTTGGTGGGAGGTGGGCCTGATGCAGCAGGGATGGCGCAGTGTGGTTCTCAGCTCCCAGCCACCACAGCAGCAGCCCCCTGCTCCCCTGTCCTCCTGTTTCCCAAACGTCCTCCTGGGGGGCAGCAGGATCAGAGCATCAGCTCACACACAGAGCTCAGTTTTGCAGCAATTTGAGCACTCGGGAATGGAGACTAATCCCAGTGCTGTCTTTACTGCTTCCCCACGAGATTCAGGGAGGCTGTGGACTCCCACCAGCCTCCACGGGTGAGGGCCTTCCTAACACCAGGATAAATCCAGCACTATTGTCCACACTGTGGGCATTGGCACAGCTGAACCACCATTTTCACACAATAAAACCAAAAAATTCAAAGCATACCATCAAAAACCTTTTTATAACCCTATGTACACGCACACTGTTGATACATCATTGACTCCATTTGCCCTTTTTTTTTTTGCTTTTTTGAATTTAAAAATCCCCCAGTCCAAAGAGATACTTCACTAGCAAATATTTTCTTCCCTTAACAACTCTGAAATTCATCTTTTTTGAGAGAAGCTCTGGCCTCACAGAAACCACTGGAAAAACTCTAGGAGACCACAGCAGGCTTTAAATTCTCCTTCTGAGTGCTACCAGCAGAAGGATCAGGGACTGGGAGGGTGGCAGAAAACACCTATGTACCTTTTCATTCAGTGGATACTGCATGACAGTGTTAAACAGAAGTAATCCCACGTCATAAATACAACAAGCCCAAACAATCCANAAAAAAAAAAAAAAAAAGAAAAGAAAAAAGGAGAGAAAAAGAAATAGTCTAAATCCTTTTAATAGTTCTTTTGCTGAGGGTATTTTTTCACCTCTTTAAAAAGATACAGTCAAAAGCTCTCGGACAACAGGAATATGTGGCCAAGCTCCTGCTCAGACCAGCTGGATGTGCCGCGGGCTGGAGAAGTGCTGCAGCACTGGTGTGATGCTGCAGTTTCCAGCACCACGCGGAGCTGGAAAGCTCCAGTGGCCTCCGTGGGCAGTGAAAGGGGAGTTCCATGCCTCACCCAGGTGACTGTTGGAAAAGAAACAGTCACCGGGTGGTCTGAAAACCCTCTAAAAGCTGGAGAGGCGCCAGCCACGTCTCCTTCCCCTCCTCAGAGTCCCATCCCGAGCAGTCCTGTACAACGAAGATGACTTCAAGGCTTTTCTTCTTTGTACGGTCACGTACCTAAACACCCAACGTCCATCTGGGTCGGTCTCGTCCTCAGCCAACGCACCCAGGGCTGGGGAAGGCGGGCAGCCCGAGCTCCCAGGGAAAGGCAGAGTCCCAAACCCCACAGGTTCCAGCAATTGCACAGCCAGGCCTGGCCTCTCCCCCGTGGCTCTTTGGGAGCAGAGTGAGGGTCATCACCGCTGGGCGTTGCCTTCTACGGGCAGGATGGCGTGGTGCAGGCCCCGCGTGTGCTTCGACTCCAGCGCCTCCTGCTCCTCCGTGAAGCTGTCCGGGCTCGCCGCCCCGTCCAGGGAGCTGCCACAGCTGGAGTTGGGAGACAACATGTCCTGCAGGAGGTCTTCCTGGACTATCCCCGAGTCTTTGTTCACTTTGCCCCTTTGGTTCCCTTCTTCCTCCTGGTCGTTGAGCAGCTTGGCCAGGAAGTTGATGTACTTCATGGCCAGGCGCAGGATCTCGTTCTTGCTCAGTTTTTTGTCGGGAGGGTGTGTGGGGATGAGCTTGCGCAGCTCCGCGAAGGCCCCGTTGACGTTCTGCTGCCTCCACCTCTCCCGGCTGTTGGTGAAGATGCGACGAACCACCTTCGTGTGAGGACCTGCAATTCCAACCACGCAGAATTAGGGCGGAACAGGCTGGGTGCTGCTTTTCCCAGTAGGTCACCGCTTTGCAAATTAGCTAACTGATTAAACTCGCTCATTTTAGTGAGGTTTAATGAGCAAGGCAGTGAAACAAGAGTGCCCAGCTGAGTGGAAGCTGACCCCATGAGCTGAGCAAGCCGTAACCTTCTGTTCAACCCAGTGGAAGGGAAAAACAGAGTTGCATCCCTTTGGATGTCTCCTCAGATATCCAAATTTACCTCTCCAGGGAAGAAGGCTTAGGCCATGATACGTGTGCAGAAGGCTGCTATAATTTTAGGGCATCTCAGCTCATCAACAAGGGTAACTCAGTAACAATGCTCCTATTAGAAGTTTATCTCACTGGATGGCTTTATTTTCTATCCCCAAAATTGTCTAAAGGACACGCCATTGGGAAGGGAGGAAATCAGCTTGAGCAGAGGTTTTGACAGCTATGAGACCCAGAGGCCTTCCCTGCTGAGAGAGACCACAGGATTGCCCCCAGCCCTCTGAATGAAACAGGGTGATGGGATTTGTCCCGCAGCCATGAGGACAGGAAGGAGGTGACCCACACAGCAGTGTCCTGCTGGAAGGCTGGTCATGGGTGAGGATGGAAGAGTTTCACAGCTGACCCGAGGGCTGCCTGCTCTCTCCTCGTCACTGCCACAGGACAAAAACTCCCTCTGACCCTAGTTGGAGAAGGGACTCCAAATTGCTAGAGGTGTCCATTTGACCTAATTACATGCAACCTCCAATTACAACTTTGACATTTTACAGCCGTGTTTCTAAGAGGGGGTGGTACGCAGGATGAAGGCACAAAACACACCAATCCTGCTTTCATCACATCAGGGCAGCTTCTGGTGTACATGAGAAAAGCTTTGTCTCTGTGCTAGAAGAGACCCAAAAGCACATCTGCTGCAAGGTACTGCTCTGCAGGAGCAGCAGTGCTGTAAATCAGGATTGCAGGTCCTTGGGTCCGTGGAAGCTGGCTCACATGAGGGAACACTACCATGAGATGCTTTTATTATTACATCCTTCCCATCATCTCCTCCAGGAGACATCAACAATGGAAGGTCACATCAATCTTATGAAAATCTGGAAGAATGACCAGGGCAGAAACTCCCATGGGATAGGAAGCATCACACACAATGAAAATCATCACAGAGAGGGAAGCCAAGACTCGCAGGTAAAACATTGGTGAGATTTACCCCAAAGGACTGTGAAATTCCCATTCCCCCCATCTCTCCCCCGTATTCCCCACTCTGAGACACCTGCCTAACTTCTCCCTCCTGGTGGGAACAAGTCCCTGGCCTTGGTGAGCAGTTTAAGCCACAGTTCTGACATCACCCAGTGGAACCAGCACCCCAGGGCACATTTAAACACCTTTACTCTTTTCCAGCAAAACTCTTGGCAGCCTTGACTGCAGCACAGGAGCCAAACAGGGGTGACTTTTTATAAGTATCCTAGCCAGGCTGTACCTCAGCAAATCCCACCCTGCACAACAGGAGAAGTGGGATCCCTTGTTCCAGCTGATCAGATACCGTCAGGTTTTCTCCCTTCAGGGGAAGCTGAGTCCTTTCAGTCCAGCACACCACGCAGAGCTCCCTGCACTGCAGAGTTTGTGTGGGGACACCCTCCCAAGCAGCCAGAATAAAGCTGCTGGCTTCTCCAGTGTGTGAGCAGCCACACAACTCACCCCTCACAGTGTGCTCGGAGCTGGGAGTCTCCTAAAATCACAAACAGCCCCTGGGACAAGCTGGGGGGATGCAGAAATGACAAACACCTCTCTGACCTCTGAGATTCCAATGTCATGCTTTAATAAAGGCAATATTCACCCCCAAACAGCGCCTAATGCCCTTTGTATGAATTAATGTGCAAGAGTTCATGCAGAGGGAAGGTTTCTTGTCCCTGATGTGTACAGCCTGCTATGCCACAGGATTGTGGGGAAGGTGACAAGGACCAAAGGGACCTCAGCAGCGCTGCTAATTAAGCAGGGAAGAATGTGCTGCATCCTACTAAACCAATATGACATTTTTAACACTTTACTGCTCTTTCTAGACAAGACAAAGCAACTAGTCTTGAATCCAGAGAGAGATGGAGCTTAAAAGCTGTTTACTCCCGTAAGGGTATGAGAAACAACCCCATCTTGGATACTGTTCATTAAAAAAAAAATCCTCAAGAGATTTTAAGTCTTCAAACAGGGGTCTCTGTTCACTGGAAGTTGATGACTAAAAGGCATCTATCCATAATTTGGTCAGAAATCGGGAAAAAAGCCAAAAAACAAAAAACAACCTGTTCATTTCCATCCGGGGGCACCCAAATCAAGCTTCAGTATATAAAACAAATTCTGACACCACTCAAATTCTGCACCAACTGAATTAAACATATCTTTTAGGAAGAGATCAGGCTTTGGCCAAAACATGTCAAGCAATGGAGGAAATTAAAATGCCCCATAGCTGTGTTATAATAGAAAATCCATTTCTCATAAAAAAACTTGCCTCATAATTAATTCAGGCAATTGGATGAGAATTTTTGCCTGGATTTTGTTCTAATGGATTGACTGATGCTTTTTAAAATTGTAATTAGAGATATGAGGAAAAGTAATAAAAAGATGATCTTCCAAAGTTCCAGGATATACTTTTTTAGAGACACTTTTTTGCATTTTTATCTTCACTTCTGGCTGTTTTTAAAGAAGATATTAAATGGAACGAAATTTCCATAAAATAGATAAAGAACTACTTGCAAAAACCCCACCACTTATTCTCTTGCAGAAAAAAAAACCCCACAAAGAGTCTGGCAAGACTGTCCTGCCCTTTTGCAGCCCCCAAGGGCTGAGGGCCCTTAAGGGTGATGCTCCTGTGTGCTGTGGATGTCACTCAGCAGGTGCCCGTCAGGGCAATAAGCAAAGCCCCTCGGACCACACAGATGCCTCAGCACGGGATGTACATCCCTACAAATTGTTCCTGTTTAGACACCATCACCTGATACCCTTTTTCCCCAAAAGAATTTTGAGTCCGATCTTGGAAATCCACATGAACCAGAACCTGCAGGATTGGGCCCGGTCTGTACACCTGCATCAAACCACGTGTTCAAAAACTTGGTTACAACCAAGTATTTCTGTAATCCCCAATACCTAATTTAACAGCAAGTGCAAAGCTTTAGTCACACACCGAGATTTGATGGACTTTCCCCTCCGTAACCACTAAGCCTCGGGATCAAAACCCAGACAAAAAGCCCTTCTTGTGCCTGTAACATCCCCTGTCCCACGGGGCTGCAGTCTGAAAGGAGCAGGAGGGCAGAGAGTGGGGAGGGAAGGGCTGATTCATGCAGATAACACCCCGAGCCTGTCATTTCGGGATGCATGATTTTAGACTGAGGGAGGTTTATGGTTTGATCTTAGATTAGCTGGGTAGGAGGAAAGGGACAGCTAGCTGGAAAGGAGGAAAATTAATTGTCCAGCAATTGAAATACAGCGTTTACAACTGCTAAAGAGAAAACACATTTCAGCGAATCTCCTGTGTACGGGCTGTTAACTCCAGAGACAAACGGGCCGGCCTTCCACGTGCAAATTGTTATTGCAAGTGTCCCTTTGCCCCCTCGCAGGCAGCGTCCCACACCCCAGGAACAGGCAGCAGATCCTGCCCTGCCCTCTCCCTGCCTTCCATTCTCCGAAATCATCCTGCGGCTCCAGCACGGATGCCCGCACCCGAGATTTCTGCTCCACCAGCAGAATGACACCTTCCACTGACACCTTCCACATCTCCTCCCCGGCTCTGCCACGGGATATTTCTCCCCGGTAGCCGGGAGCAGTGTGTGGGTGTACACTGAGTTAAGGCACCGGCCGCGATCCCAGGGCGCCGCTGCAGACCTCAGCGCAGGGTTAGTTCGCGCTTTGCCGCCAGGCGGGTTAAAGGCAGGTTATCCTCTCTGCCCAGAGCTGTGGTCTGCAGTGCGAACGCCTCCTGGCTGAAAGGGTTTACCGGCTCAACCTCTCACTGCAATGGCCCTGATCTGCACTTCAACAAAGACTTGCGTTTATTGTCTTCTTTCGGATTTAATCTCTAAGCAATCGGCAGGATAGGGATGTAATTAGCCACAGGCTGAACTGCATCGCTGGGTGAAGGCAAAGTCACCGAGCACACTGCTGGGGACCGCCGTGGGCTTCGCTTACCGGAGAGCCCCCCTCACTCCCTGGGCACCCTACTCGCGTTTTGCCATTTGGGGTTTAGTCCTTTTATTATTTGGGGTTTAGTCCCAGAGTGTGGCATCGTACAGGAACTGTCCCCCTCGGCAGATGGAGACACCCCCCACCCCAAGAGGCGCAGGGGCGAGATTCTCTCACCGTCGGTGATCTCCATCTCGTACGGAGAGGGTCTCCGCTTCACCCGGTTGCTGCCGTACATGGAGAAGGAGTCCGGTTCGCCGAAAAACCCGCTGCAAAGAAAGGCAGACAGGCCGTGAGGACACACCGACATCCCCCCGGCCCGGCCCGTGAGGGGAGCTGCGCCCGGGGCCGGCGGGAAGCGGAGCAGCTTCGTGACCTCGGAGAGAGCTCACGGCTCACGCAGCCCAGCCCGGGGTCGTGCGGTGACACCACACGCGGCCAACCGGGGACACGCAGCAAGGGCCGCCAGCTCTGCCTGGGCAGGGGGATGTGAGCGGCGTGGGGCGCCCGGGCTTAGGGCAACCCCCCCATTCCCGGCACTCTGTGTCCCCCGCAGGCGGGCACGCACGGAACCCCGGGCCGGGGCCGCCCCGCAGCTTTCCCTGCGAGGTGAGGCGGGGGTCTGTCCCCGCACAGCCCCGGGCTGGCTCAGCGCCTGTCACAGCCTCTGCTGTCCCTTTCGCTAATTTGCGCGACTCGTCGGAGAACAGAGAGAGCGCGGGGAGCTCGGTAGAGCGAAACCGGTTCTCGTCCGTTAATTGACGGACCCCTTCGCTCTGCCCAGGACTTTACCACCGCAAATATTTTTTCCTTCCAGGAACGAGTTTTTCGGGTTTTGTTTTTTACTTCCCCCCCACGCCGCCCTTTCCCCTTTCTCTCTTTGCAAAGTCGCGTGCAAACCCGCGCGGATTTAAGCAGAGGAAGGGATGCTGCTGCTTCTGCCCCCGCATCTCCGCCCCGCGCCTCCCGCCACCGCGCGGGACACCCCTGGGCGACCTGCCCCGGGATATGGGACGGGACAGCGGGGACACGGACCTGTTGATGGTGGCCAGCGGCTGGCCCAGGTTGTAGAGCATGGCCCTGCCGGGGGGCTGCAGCGGGAGCGCGGGGGGGCTCAGCTGCACCATGCGGGCCTCGCAGGCGGCCTCGGCGGCGCGGCACGGCTCGGGTCCCGGCGCTCTCTGCATCGCCTCCCCCGCCGCCTCACGGCTTTTTATGTCCAGGGAGCCCCCCCGGCGCACCAGCTCGATGACGGGCACAGGGGCGGCGGGGGGCCCGGGGGAGGGCCGGCCCGCCTCCTTGGCCGCCCCGTTGAGCAGCAGCTGGGGGTCCGCCGGCGCCTCCATGCCCCCGCGGCTGCTCTCGGGCTCGCTCGTGGTCTCCGCTTCCGAGTCGTGCCGCCGGGCGGGGCGGGCATCGCGGGGGTCACTGGGGGGCGGCGGGGCGGGCGGCCTGTCCATCGTCCTGCGGAGAGAGGAGCGGTCAGGGGCGGCCCCGCATGGGCACCGAGGGGGGGCTTTGCCCCTCCACGGGCACCGCCCCGACGGGGGGAGTGCGTCGGGGCTCAGATCTCGTCGGTGAGAAGCGGGGGAGTTCCTGATCACCCCAAATAATTTAGAGCTCGCTGTCGGGACCGGGGGGTGGGTTCTGTGGGTTCAGCCCGCCGAGCCGTGCGGTTCCGTGACGTCACGGGGGCCTCCCGTGCCCCGTGACGTCACGGAGGCTCGCGGAGCGGCGCTTTGACGTCTCGCAGCGCCCGGTCCCGCACGGTGCGGACGGGCCGGAGCCCGGGCCACGCTGCCGGGGCCCCGCGGGGACTCACATCGGCACCATCGGGGCGGCCGAGCGGCCAGGGGGCTCGGGCAGCGCCCGCAGCGCCGCCGAGGCTGCGGGGTAAATCGTGCGGCCAAATTACGGCGGAGGCTCAGCGCACATCCCCGCTCTCCTGCGGGCATCTGTCCCCGTTTTGGGGTCCCCGGCGGTGTTTGCCACCCTGCGGAGCCAGCCCAGTCGCGGCCCGGCCTGCCTGTAGCGGCCTCAGCCTCACGGGCGGCCCCTTCTCCTCCCATGATTATTTTGTATTGTTATTTATAAACTATCGAAATAAACCTGGGAGCACTTTTTGGGGGAGAGGGGGTTAAACCAGCCCCCAACGGAGTCAATCCCCCCGCGCATTCGCTCCCGCAGGAAGGAGGAAGGGGCCCGGCGGCGGCCGCACACAGCATTGTCCCCCTTCTCCCACAGAACAAATGCTGTCGCGACAGGGCACCTCGCGCCGAGGGCAGACAGCGATATCGCGATTATTTCTATGCTTTATCTTCCACATATACCCTCATTCGTTTTTGGATTTTTTTTTGGGGGGGAAGGTTGATGGATTATTTTTTTCCATGTAAATAAGGAGCTTCACGAAGCAGAGGGCTGCCACCTATCCATCTCGCTCCTTTGCCTCGGGTAATTTTTTATTTCGTTTCTGATACGCTGAGTCGCGAGAAAAAAAACCCACAAAAACAAAAGCACCCCATTTTTGGGGGGCCATGTCTCATTATCTCGCTGGAAAATAAAATAAAAAAACATACAACCACCCAACCTAAAGTACAAGTTCTCTGGCTTCCCTCCGGCCCTCTTCCCTCCAGCCCTTTAGAAAAGAAAAATCTAATTGCCTATTCCGATATTGTATAGGAAGAGATTACTCACATGTGTCATATTTAAGTAGGGACACCGCAAGTCTCTCCTGTTTCAACAAAAGCGCTCTCAGTGTCAGGCTGAATTTACTCCTCCCACCTCAAGGTACTTACGACTTTACAGAGAGGAAGGACACCCGCATCGGGATAAAACTGCTAAATCCTGGGAGGAAGAGAAGGGGGGGAGGAAAAAAGAAAAAAAAAAAAAAGGAGAGGGTGGATCTCGTGGGTCCGGATTGCCGGAGATCAGCGGAGGGAGAAAGGTGCAGGGGAGAGGGAAGGAGGGGACAGCACCCCGGGGAGGCCCCTGTGACAGGGGACAGCGGCCACCCCCCCGCCGCCGCTGCCGGGAGCCGCCGCCTCGCACACGGGGCCACAACGAGCGGCGGCCATGGCCTGGCGTGGAAAAAAAAATAAACAGAGAGAGAAAAAAAAAAAAANAAAAAAAAAAAAAAGGCATAAAAAAAAAAGCGCCGTATATTTGGGGCGAATTGGGTGTTTTTTTGGACACATTGCAAGCCCGGTCTTCCCGGGAGGAAATCACAGACGGGGCCGGACACCGGGTTGTTTTTCTCCCGATGGGCTCGCACGAAGCGGCGGCGGCGTTTCTCCCACGTCCGGCTGGAAAATTTAATTCCTAAAGGGGCAAATTAAATTCCTCTAGGGGCCAGTTACCGGCCGCGCTCCCGGCCGAGGAACCGCGGCAGCCGGCACCGGGCCGGCGGCGGAGTGAGCCCGCTCCCCGCCGCCCAGCGACAGGAAGGTGATGCCGGTTCGCCCCGCCAACGAAATCACAAAAAATTAGGTTTTCCCCTTCGTTAAAAAACAAATAATCCCGATGGCGTCTCTTCCCGCATTCGTTAAAAAACGAAATACGCAAAACCGCAAAGATATCAGCAGAATTTTGCCTTAAATTGGGGTGGTTTCGTTTAGAAAAAAAATGGAGGGGGGGTATAAAATCCCCGCCCGCTGGTTTCTTCTCCGCAAAATCCTTTTGTTTTTCCAGCAGCCGATCGGCAGGAAATTTCCAACCCAAAAGCGCACCTCTGCCGCCGGCCCTTGGTAGGGAAATCGCCCCAAAGCGGAGGGGCGCGAGGGAACGGGATATCGGGGACCCCCCTCTCGGGGAGAAGCGCTCGGGCTGTGGCCGTCGGCCGGGCCGTGTCCCGGGGTTTGTCCCCGGAGGGAGCCGGGCCCGGGGGGCGCCTCGCCCCCAGCGCCCCACAGCCCGTCCCAGCCGCCGCCTCGCCGCCGCAGCCCGGGCCGGCGGGGGTGCCGCACCCCACAATTTCAAAGGGCAAAGTGTATTCTCGTCCTCACCGACCCCGCATCAAAGAATAAAAAAAGATTAAAACCCAACCGCGGAAAAGATTTTGTGTTGTTTTTTTTTCCCTCTGTCTCTCGTGTGGGGCAGAAGCCCCCCCAAAGGTCACTCGCTGCCCTCCGGAGCCCCCCAAAACCACATCCCGCCGTCCCCAGCGCCCCGACTTCTGCAGAGCCGGTTCCTCTTTACTCACCATTTGCTTTTCATTGGGAAAAGTGAGTGGAGCCATTTTGTGGCCTACGCATCGCGGCTATATTTGTAGTAAGTGTTGGGTGGCTTCAGCTGGGTAGGCTCTAATTCCACATCACGTCCAGTTTCCTATTTAGTATGGAGAGCGGAACACTACTGCAATGTGGCCGAGAGAGATAAAACCCCAGCAGTGGCCCGCCTGCCCTGATAAGCTTCTAAACCCATTATTTATGNGAACACCTACTCTGTTCTTAATTAAATTTAATGAGCCAAAATAAATTGTTGGAGATGTTGAGAGAGGGGGAAGGGGTGTGGGCTGCTTTGGGACAAGAGGAGGTAAATAAAACACATCGAAAGGAGATGTTTTGGAGAAAAGCGGCCCCATCCCCAGCCTTCCTCCCCCCACACTGTGTATTTTTGCTGAAGGGCTGAATTGGGCGAGCTCCCAGTCTCGTCTCCCGTTCTGGGGTGGGAGGAGGCCGAGCATCCCTGACGAGCCGGGGGATGCTGGAGAATGTGAGCGGAGCGGGTACCGAGCCTCCACCTCTCGCCCTCGAGAAATTTGGGATGTGGACGGTGCACCCTGGAGGACAGGGGGTCGGGGAAGGGAGAAAAGGGCCGTGGCTCGCCCCGTAGCAGTGCGGGGCAGGCAGCGGGGCTGGGGCCGGGCTGTGAGCCCCGCGGGGGCCGGAGCTCGGGCCCCGCTGCGCGCCCCGTCGGGGAAGGGGCTCAGCCGGGCCCGGCGAGCCCCGGGTCCGGGCGGACACGGATCCCCGGGCTGGCCAAAGCCGCCGTGGCCCCGGGGCGGCCTGTGGGGACGGGAGCGGGCCGTGCGGGGGTCGCGGTGCCCTCCGCGGCGGTCGCAAAGCGACGGGACGCGCGAAAGCCTCCCCGAAATCCCGGAGGCTCCCCGCATGGAAAGGGGGAGGGCGGGAGTGGCTGAAGGGTCCCAGATCCGCTCCTCTGGGCACCCACGGGCAGCGCGGCCCCGAGGGCAGCAGCGGGGAGCGGCTTTGCGCAGCTCGGGGATCGGCCCGCGCGGGAACCCGAAAATCAACGAAACCACCCCTGGCGGGGGGCGGGAGGGAAGGGGCCCGGGCTGAGCCCCTCCCGGGACAGCCCCCGTCCCCTCTGAGGGGCTTGGGCCAGGCGGCGGCCCCCGGCCGTGTGCGGGGCTCGGGGGACGAGCGGCGACGAGGCCCGGCCGCACCTGCCGTGGAGCGGGGGGCGGCGGCGGGGCCGGGGGCGGGGGTCGCTATTGTCTCCCCGCCACCTGCGCGCCCTCCCGCAGGGGGAAATGCCGGAGCTGTTATTCTTCCTTTCACTCCTTCCCCTCAGCCTCCCGCTCTGGACGCGGCCGTGGGAGAGGTTTCCACAAGGCCCGGGCGCTCCCCCCGCGGCACGGCCGGGGCCGGGGCCGTGTCCCGGGCCGCAGGAGCCCGCACGATGCCGGCAGCCTGCGTGGGGCGGCGGGGCAGGGACGGTCACGACTCGCCGGAGAGCCCGCCGTGCCTCCCGCCAGGAAACACGACCATTTTCGAGCCGGCTCCTCTCCCCAACAGGAAGCGTTAAAGATAGAACAGCCGGGGCTGGGCGGGGGAGATTAGGAAGCCGAGCATCTTCTGAGCACCGAGGGCCGCTGCAGGGCCATTCCCAGCCGTCCCGCTGCGGTGGGAGCCGGGGCACTGCCCGACCCACCTCCGGCCCGCATTTTTACTTTACTGAAGAGGGATCAAACCCTTCAGTCAGGGTAGGGAGCACCAGAATGATCCGAAGTAAAGCGGTCAGCCATGCTCCGAGCAGGCCCAGCACCTTTTCAGCTAGCACTATGAATATCTTCCCTTAATTATAATAAAGAATAGCTAGAAACAATAGAAGAAGAAAACAAAAAAACCCCCAAAAAACCCCCAAACTAAATCAATAAAGCCTTAATGTTGCCCCATTACCCATGGCCATCACCTGACAAGCCAGCTCGAGAGCTTGGGCCCCAGACCTGGCTTTACATGTGTTCTCTTTTTTACCTCGAATTGCACTAGGTGCTTCAGGGAAAAAAAAAAATAAATCCAGACATCTTGAAATTACTCAGCACCACACTGTGAAAGGAAAATGTTGCTTAAAGGCAAGGGTGGCATTTTTTGGTTTGGTCCAGTAAATTAACATTTTGCTTGCTGGGAGGTTGCTGTCCAGGATTATAACACCACACCCTTGTCCCGAGCTGTGTGCGAGTAGTTCGGCTTTTGTTTTCAAATCGTTTCTAGCCCTTGAGCATTTGAAGAAAGTCTTTAAAATATTCACCAATACAACTGTCATCTTCCTGTGTTTCCAGACATTTTACAATAGGAAACAAAGAACAAAACCCCCGCGACAATAGCTCAGAGGTATGAATTGCCTCATTCATCTGGCTGGAATGTTCAAAAACATTAACTGTTTTTTGACTGATTCAGCAGAAAATGCGCTGGCAGATAATAAGCTACTGCCTGATCCCGGGGAGATTCAGGGACCGAGAAAGGTTTTATTTTTCAGCACAGCAAAGGAGCACCTTTCCTGAAAGGAAGCAAATATCCTTGTTGATGGAAGAGGCTGCGTGAGAGGAGAAATTCTGGCTTAAGAGGAGCTGCTGCCTTCCTCTCTCTGTGCCGGCTTCAAAACAGCACGTGGTTTATCTCAACCCAATCCCGTGATAAATTAATGAGCAATTAGCGCCCACTCAGACACACCGAGAACTGACACTGCAGCCCCTGGGTTCGACAGGGAAAGGCCCAGGATAGCAGAGCGGAGGGTTTGAACCGCGGGCTTACACCCAGAACAGGAAAGGCAAGGCCAGGACCACGGCCTGAGCTGCCGATGAGACAGGGCCGGGACTGGGCTGGAATGGACTGGAACGGACTGGAACGGACTGGTTTGAACCGGTTTGAACCGGTTTGAACCGGTCTGAACCGGTCGGAACCGGTCAGACCCGGTCTGAACCGGTCAGACCCGGTCGGAACTGGTTTGAACTGGTCGGAACTGGTCTGAACCGGTTTGAACCGGTCGGAACCCGTTTGAACCGGTCTGAACCGGTCGGAACCAGTCGGAACTGGTTTGGACCGGTCGGGACCGGTCAGAACCGGTTTGTACCGGTTTGAACTGGTCGGCACTGGTTTGAACCAATCGGAACCCGTCGGAACCGGTTTGAACCGGTTTGAACCGATCTGGACTGGTTTGAACTGGTCTGGAGTGGTTTGAACCGGTCTAGACCGGTTTGAACTGGTCTGGACTCGTCTGGACTGGCCTGAACCAGTCTGAACCGGCCTGGACTGGTCCAGACCGGTCGGGCCGGTTTTCAGTCCTTTCCTCAGGCGGGTCACTCTGTCCATTCCTGGGGCCGCTCTCTGGCCGTTATTGGAGCAGCCGGTTCCCGTTTCCCAGCAGTGACACTCCCGGCAGCGTGTGCCGCAGGCTGGACCGCAGTGACACTCCCGGCGTGTGCCGCAGCCTGAACCGCAGTGACATTCCCGGTGTGTGCCACAGGCTGAACCGTAGTGACATTCCCGGCAGCGTGTGCCGCAGGCTGAACCGCACCAATCCACACTTCGCTCCTCTCCATGGCCTTCGGCTCTGACGGGCTGGATGGATCTCATTCGATTGAGTTCCCACAGTCACACAGAGAGGGAATTGGAGCGATTTGTCAGCCACAGCCACACGGGGGCCGGCCCTATTCTTCATGAGGACATCTTTTAGTACTTAAGGGACTTACTCTGCACAGAGAACAGAAAACCCAAACTGCCTCACGTTTTGATGTAGTCTCAGAACTGGTGTCTTCCAGAGCCTGTATTTTGAGATGTGATATCAAATCACACCATTTTCTATATCGCATGGGCTGGAAGATACAATACCTGGAAGCATCCAGAGGTAACAAGCGTTTGCCATCTGCCTCAATGCCACCGGCAAAATCCTAACAAAATCATTCTTTGATTGAAGAAATTGTGAGATTGAGCAGTACCAAACTGTAATCAATTAATTAGCAATTAGCGCCCACTCAAACGTACCGAGAACACTACAGTCCTTGTGGTTTGACTGGGAAAGGCCCAGGATCGCAGAGCGGTGTGTTCGAATCTCGGGTTTTACACTCAGCACAGGAAAGGCAAGGTCAGCACCACTGCCTGACCTGCTGCGGAGACAATGCCAGCACTAAAACAAAGTTTGTTCCAATGCCTGGGAGAGAATGCTGAGGCACCAAAAGGCCAGTGAGAAAACACATGGCTCCACCATCATTCCACTGCCCTCCCACCAGGAACAGTGGGAATGGGAATGAGTCACCACTTCCAGCCAAATTCTTCACCTTGCGCAATATTCTCATCACAAGGTTATGGAAAAGAGCTGCTTCATTATTAGACTGGAGTGCTTGGTGTCAGAATATTTGTGTGCTGATTCAGAACAATGTAAATTATCATTTCTGATTATTCCACCACCCAGTATCAGATTCCCGAGGAGTTCAGTAGCAGGTAAACCAGTGAACTTCAGGTCAACCATTTTAACAATGACTGGGAAGCCACACTGTCTTAAATAAAGGCAGCATTGGACAAGCAAAGGTTAATATTTTTTTTAATGGAAACTTTGACCTTTATGAGCAGTATGTAATTTTAAATAAATAGAAAACAAAGAGGTGAAAAAAATTTTACAAGTTTTAAAAGTGCCAGCTTTCCCCCCCCCCCCTTTCCCTCAAAGGTTTCATGATACAGAGAGTTACACGTGCCATTTTGGCTGAATTCAAAATAACTTCATGCAAAGTAAAGCCAAAGTTATACTTCTCTTCCCCACAGACACAACCCACACACAGTAATCCAACCATTTCAGCAAACTTCTAGACATCAGTGCTTTAGCTCTCCCTGCTTTGCCACACACATTATCAGTGGCTCACAGTTGGCACAAACATGGAAAAGTCTGTTGTTAAAAAGTCAACGGAAGGACGCTTAAGTAATCACCACTGTTAAAATTATATTAAAAGCACACCTTGGGCTCGGGTTGATTCACCTTCAATATGCTTTAAAATCACACCAAACTGTAAACAAAAGTGCACACATGTCTCTGCAGATCAGCACTGCCTCAGGCAGGCACTTGGAGGTGGTTGTCCCTGAGCTGGACTGAAAACTCGGTGCTGCAAGTTTTACATTGCTACTGTAGAGTGGCCTCTTCAAAGACAGCTCCATCCGTGGTTTCCTGTAGTCTTTCACAGAGAGGTCCCTCTGATTTGAAGCAGTGGTTGCAGCCATCTCAGGGGACGCTCAGAACAGCTTTGGTAATTGCCTGAGTTGTTTCACATCAAGAATGGTGCCCACAGAATTTATGCTGTTAGACAGGTTTAACGTTTCAAGAGTCGGAGTATGTAGATTTCCACGCAAGGCCTGAGAATCTCCTTCATCTTTCCTGACGGGTTGTTCAGTGAATTCAACCCTCCCAGGTAACAATCTGGTCTTTGATTTTAAATCTTTTAGGAACTGAAGTGTGTTTTCATCAGTTTGATCTGTCCTGGGAGGAAAAAATTCATTTGCAATATTTCTTAACACAGGGCTGTTTAATTCTGGTGAAGCGTTAGTAGCCAATTCTCTGCTGTGACTGTTTAGGTGAATGGGAAGTCTTCCATCCATTCTTTTGGGCAATTCAGTCTGGTGGCTGAAGCTGTCCAGTGCAGGGGTGCAGCTTTTGCTTTTGACAGTGCCAAAATTGCCATCTGGAGCCTGCGGTTCCTCTTCATCTTCACTGCTGTCACCGCCCTGTATCAGCCCGTAGCGCCTCATGTACTTCTTGGTTGCAAAGGACATGTTGTTGGGGGAAATCAAACTCAGCCCCACCATGCTCTTGTCCCCGTTTGCTTGCAGGATGTCTTGCAAGAAGAAATCTGTGGGAGGATTTGGGCCTGAGCGACTGAGAGACAGTCGGGACAACTGATTTTCACTGAGATATTTCAGTGCTATGGCATTTGCTTCCATGCTCAGATCAGCAACGTTGGGACACATGCTGACATTGGCAAGTGACATGGAATTTAATCCAGGCACCACTGCTTCAGGACTTATGCACGCCAAGATGCTGAAATAAAGAATCAAAAAGTTACCTTAGCATTACAAGAAAAGCATCGATTTCACCAATTTGCTCCCTGTACTGATTTCTTTCTTCTGAACACAGCTCCACATCAGGACTGAGATCATATTATCTGCACACACAGAAAACCAGCTACTCCCCCCTACAGCACTGAAACACAGTCAGAGGATGGATGATATCCCAATTCTCCTTCAGATACACAGTACCCTCATATGAAGAACCACCCATCCCTAGCAGGTTACAGAGCTGGTTTTGGTTTCAAAGCAGGTTTGAGCTCTTGGTCTTTGCTCACCAGTGAATGTGACATTATGTGTGCCTGATTCTACAATTCTGAATTCTACCAGTCAGCCCAAATTTTATAGCTGGAAATACAAGCCCAGTGACTGAGACCAAGAACATCTTTCCCAAAGCATGGAAATCCCAGGGTTTTTACAGAAACTCTGACATAACATCTGTTTCCAGAAGCCTACAAGGTTCTAGTTTTTGAAGTGTCCTCAAACAGGAAATGTTCATTTGTTCTGTTGCCTGCTGCAGCAATTTCTCTGGTACACCAGTAATGGTTGTAAACCACTGCATTTACTTCACACATCATATATTAGTTCACAAACCTAAGCTCCTCATACTAAGAATTAAGGGGCTTCCTATTTCACTGAGCACAAATTCTGAAGTTTGCCCAGGCAGAATAAACTGGCTCAGAACAACACCAACCACTTATTATGCTATGGAGCTGCGTGTTGTTTCCTTCTCTACTGAGCTGTAGACCTTTTCTCAGAATTGTTTATCAGTCTTGACAGTGGCAGAAGGAAGAACTCCACCCCACTCCCCAAGTTTGAAGAAAAAAACCCCCAAGAGTTCCAGTTTTGCCTTATGGGTTCACATGTTAGCATGTTATTGACACTAAAAGAACAGTGACAGACTCCAGCCAGGAAGGCAGTCCAGAAATTCCAGAAAAACACCCAATAAAACACAAGTAAAAAGGAGAGAAAAGAGGTTAGAAACTGTATGACTGGAAACAGCTTTTGCCACATGGCTGAAGAGAAGATTAATTAGGAGGTGGTTAGATTTTTTGTTTACATAACAGCTACACACTAGGATCAAGAAGACAATAAGGATGAAAGTGAAGCTGTACCAGGCAGTCAGCCTATGCCTACACAGCTACACAAGTAAGTTCCTGTGCCTAAAAGCCCTCCTTCAGAAGTTACCTTTCTGTTCCTTCCTCTGTTTCAACAAGGCTGTTTCCCTCCCCAGCACTTTCTCTGCTCAAGGCACAGCTCCCACAATAAGAAGCAATTAGGACAGAACCAGTTTTGATTAGATACCAAAGCCACAATAACAATTTCATGTATCTTGGTAAAGTGCAAGACAAAGGTTAAGAAGCAATGACAAAATACACAGCTGCTTAATGTTCAGTCTCCCAAGTCCAGAGCTGCTCTGGAATACTTTGACACAGACCAAAGAATTGCCCACAGCTTCTTTGTTGCTCTAGGGAATTGCATGCACAATGCTTAAGAACCAGATGCTCTAACAGCAAGAGCTACTTGCTCTTAAATAATCTGAGTTCTGCTAGCAGAGCTCTTAAACCTGTCTGAAATGCCCACAGCATGAGCCAGTGTTTCAATTTTGCAGGAAATGTAGAGCAAGGTGCATCCAAATGCCAAATACTCCTTTTCAGTTGGACCTACACATTACTACTCAAAACCACCAGCACTTTACCTGGCACTCTCCACCTTGTGTGTGTTTTCCTTCACACTGCCAGGTGAGTCCACTGTCACCCCAAGACTCCTCAGCTGTTTGAGTGTGGCACTAAGGACACTCTCTTTGTCCACCCCTCCTGTGTCAGCCTCTGAAGCCACTTCTGCTGCATCATCAATATCCTGATGTGTAGGACCATCATCAATAACAAATCCTGATTTTAAAGGCAAGTGATCTTGCTCTTCCGAGGTCTTTAAGAGGTGGTTTACTTGGCCCTACAGAAAAAGGGAGCACATGGCAAAAACATCATGACATACAGGGACTGACAAATATCAAAATCCTGACTTATTCTTACATAACTTCAAATACAACTCGATGGATTAATAGCTTATTCTGACAAAGAAGGCAAATTCAGATACGGTTCAGATGCAATCACTTAAACTCACAGCAGTGTAGTCAAAC
This sequence comes from Cyanoderma ruficeps, assembly GCA_008694505.1. Taxonomy (NCBI): domain Eukaryota; kingdom Metazoa; phylum Chordata; class Aves; order Passeriformes; family Timaliidae; genus Cyanoderma; species Cyanoderma ruficeps. The sequence continues at coordinate 17,854,687 of VZDJ01001247.1, forward strand.
ACTGGAACATCTTACACTTCAAGCTTTCTATACGAGTCTGTTCTGAATTTAAACACTTCACATACTGATATTCTTCCAGATTAAAATATCCGCACTTCGAGGGACTTGAAGGTAAAAATGCTGTGTTATTTTAAAGGCCACTAATTTTGGAAGCTATCAGCTGATGTCCTTGAATTAATCAATTTATGTCCTTGAATTAAAGAATTATTTATTAGATAATAGAAAGTACTATGCATGAAAGAGAAGTACAAAATAACCACTTAAACATCTTAAAAAAGTTGAAGAACCACAAACTTGGAGCCTTCTGTAGAGCACAACGTGAATTTGAAAACCACACGCAGCTTTCATTCATGCCAATACCACATCACAACTTCAGCAGGGCGCTGCTCTGACTGCTGCATTCAGTGCAGAATATAAAATGTGCATGAGTTACCAGTAAGTCCTGGTAAAGCTTCTGCTCCTCGGAGGGCTGCCGAGGCAGCAGCGAGGTGGGTGGCTCCGGGCTCTGCTCACTCGTTACCACCACCTGGCTCCTGGCTCCCTCCGATGGCTCTTTCTGTAAAGGCACACTGACACTTTCCTCCAAGGATGAACCACGAACCAGTGCTTGGGAAACGTTTCCAGTTCTGGAAGACAACACCAAGATAGCTACATACTTCCTTGAAACAGCAAAAGCATCATTATCGCTACGTGGAATTTATTTTTTCACCAACATCAGAGGAGAACAACCGAGTACCGCAAATGGATCCTGACAGGATTTAGTTTTGCCAGCTGCTCAAAGCTTTGCTCCTTTCTGTAGTCACTTCCTCTCAAAAATCATTTGAGGACTGAGAAAATAGACCTCCAAGTGTGCCACTACAACAGCCTGACTAGTTTTTCAAAAGATCATTTGAAAGTGGCAATGGCATCTCTGGACTAGTCAAAACTCAGTGACACTCTGTGACTTAAACCAGATGAAAGGAAAGTTATCAACAATTTGGAATTTATGTTTTCAGCATTTTACTTATAAGCCTCTAGGAGCAAGTATCTTCTGTATGCTTTGACACATGACTTATTCAAAAAGCTGCTTTTACCGAGGTAGGTAAGTTATCGTGGGATTCCTGTGGCAGTTTAAAAACTTCTCAAAGACAGTTACAAGTACACACATGCACACTGAGTATCACAGACTGAGAACAAACACCTAGTCGAAATATTTTTCAATAAGAGATGTGACAGATGAGCTATAAAGGCTAAGAAGGGTAAACACTGAATGAGTTATAACACAATGCTCTGCACCCCCCTCAGTTGGTGTGTGCATTGCATAAGGCTCTGGAGACCAGACATATCAATGCTACTATCATCCCAAGGAGATCCTCAAGCCACCCTCCTCCCCCTTCCTGTTCTTCCTGAGGAGACAAGTGTAAGATAAGGGAATTTCAGAACTCAACTGATCAATTGCCTGTGTTGAAAGTGATAAGATTTAAACCACGTGACATACCAGATAGTCAATGTAGGTTATCAGCTACTGTTACACTAGCAATTATTCACCATTCCCAAAAATGTTCCCCTCCTCCTCGTCCTCAAAGGAATCTGGGTGATGCTCTACATTCTCACTATAAGATGCTTTACAGCTATTTTATGGCTTTATGAATCCAAGTTGAAGAGACCCTTAAGATGGCATTGTCCTAAAATACAATGTTCATAACATTGAACTGAATCCATATTATTTCTGGTAGCAGTATGTGTTTGCAGACATTAGTTTAATGAAGGACTATGAATAGTTAGGTTATAGTTTAGTTACCATCATTTTTCCCAATGTGAGTATTTTAGGAACCTAATTTAACTGGAAGGGTATTCCCCCTCCTTTAGCTTTTTACACCTAGACAATATTAGATCACTAAAGTGCTAAATTGTTGAGCTATTCCTATGTAGAAATAGCATCCATATAGATAATTTAAAATATCTTTAAAACCACTTCCCAAATTAGTCTGAGATTAGTCACTGCACTATAAAGGAACTGAGCTTAAAAATAATTAAATTAACAGCAGTGAAGTCAGTATCTGCATGCACCACACACAAAGTAATGAGGCATAAAATAAAGAGAAATTCAGGGAACAGCCACATAATCATAAACTCCTCATCTCAAGCCCCTCAGAACTGGAATGATTCTGAATGCTGACAGCAAAAAGCTCCTGTAGGAAAACAACTGAGTATATAGCAGCACCCCTTTTTCCAGTCAGGATTTAAGGTAAGAAAAGTAATGCTGCCAGCACAGTGCATGCTTTTGCAAGTTAAAGGCTTTTGCCATCAGCTGCTGCTGCTGCTAGGTATGTGAGCTAAACCTGCATGACTGATAAATGCAGACTCTAAAGGCAGCTGTGTTTTGGTGAACTGCACAATTCAAAGCATAATTAAAAAATAAGAAGGGAGAGAACATAAGAGCTGAGGTCAGACTATTTATAACTCCTGAATAAAAAAATATTACAGAAGTAATAACTTACATAAGGCATTTCAGCACATTATGTGAGCACAGGGTGTTTCTGTTACTTACTGGGAGGTGTTCTGATTAGTTCCTTCCTCCACAAGGTGAACACTCTCTACAAAGCTGGGCATGTCAACCACCCTCAAGGAGGAAGCCATACTGGTATTACTTGCATCTTGTTCAGCATTAATTGAAATGCTTATGTCCTCCTTAGAAATCTCTCCATCTTCTTTTTTCCCTCGTGGTATGGAGTTGCCTTGTTCTTCTGAGGCTGTATTCCAAAATAAACTAGCACCTAGAACAAAATTGGATATTTAACTAGATAGGAAGAGTCATTACTTTCTTCTGAGACCCTTTGGCTTTATACAACTAGAGGAGTAATTTTCTCCCATTCATGTTTCTTTCACCATTTAAAAAGTGATTTACAGTTTAAATCAGCTAAAAGTTGCCAAAACATCATTCAAGTGCTAGTTTCTTCCAAAGTATACTAGATGAAAAAAATGGATGCATTAAATAACTTTAATGTATTGACCTTGAGCCTGTTTCAAAGTTTCCTCCAGAATAACCACAACATTTCCATGGATTTAAGAGGAAGCAGTATGTTAATATGCAGCTGTACAGATACAGCTGCATAGCTTGCCTAAATTAAAGCAAATACAATCTCTTCTTCATGCATGATTTACAAACATCATCAATAATATATTTATTGGAACACTACATGGCACAGAAGCTATTACTTTTCAAAACAGTGTATTAAATCAAAAAAGATGCGGAGTTGTGTTTTAATAAGGCACCATTTTAAGCAGAACACCTTTCTAAAGCTATTGGAAAAACAATTCTGTCAGTGATGGCAACCAAAGACAAAAGTAACTCCAGCCTAAACTTGCAAATAACACTTCAAAAACTTTGGTGTTTTTTTAGATCTAGGTGCATGCTTCAGCATGCACAGCTTCAGCATTTCTGCAAAACATTTCCTCCGTGCCCAAACCAACCACAGGAACGTCCAGAAAAAGCGGTGCCGGTCTGTTTTCAAAAGAACAAAGCGTTACCTGTGCTCACGGCAACGCTCACGCTTTTCCTCCGGTGCGATGGCGGCGAGGTCTGTGTTTCCATGGAAACAAGGTCCCCTGGCTTCTCCGCCGGGCCGGCCGCGGCCGCCTCCGAGGAGCTCGCCTGCCGAGCCTGGGCTTCCAGCAAGCGCTGGATCTGTAACAGTCGGCACAAAGTTAGGGGCCGCACAATAAAATGGAAAGCTACCACAGGCAAAAGGGAATTAATTGGGTTCTGCTAAGATCTGGACTCAAAGCCAGGCCGCGCTGCCACGGCAGCCTGAACACCTTCCAGCTCTCAGCGGCGCACGCAGCAGAAATCAAAACACCAATTTCGATGTTGGCAGGGCCAGCAAAGATGATCTTTAAGCACATTGGCAGAGGCAGCACCAAGACAACTTGGGCAAAGCCTATTTGCACCAGACTTGCTGGAAGTATTCCTTCCCTTTCACTCACATACAAAGCCTATTAACCGACTTACCAGCCAAACATTTCATACGCCAACTGTCCCTACACCAACTTCGTATTAATTACAAAGCTAAGCAATTAAATGATAAAATTAAGGTTGCCAGGCAATCTTCTCTCTAGGATTTTCATCCACGCTGTTCACCGATTAGCTTGCAGCTCCAGGGAGAAATACAGTAGCAGTGAAGGCTGCAGTAAGGAGGGGTTTCCCTCACGCACAATCCATGCTTTGGGAGCTTGGTTTTAGATACAGGAACTATACCAAAACCGAATTCCAGCTGTAATTTTCTAGTTCAAGTACTGCAAACTTTCCTATTTGTATTGTTCATCACCAGCAGTAAAACTCTGGCTCTTCAGCCCCAAATCATACTCTGCAAAATACAGGGCCAGCAGATGGATCAAGGAGATGGTATTTTGACAAACTTAACCTGGTGAGGCAACAGAACACAGCAAGGCTCCCAAAATCCAGTTTTCTAGCACAGTAAAGACCTGATGAATCAGGAATCGATGCAGACAACTGAAGTTTTTAAAGCAACAGCTCAGGGAGCTGCAGGCTTGAAGGTGGAAAAAGCAACATATGAGAACATTCTGTGCTTCATCTGTATGTTTACAATAATTCCAAAGCCTGTGCAATAATTTTTTTTACACAAGCATTTAAGTAGAAAAGCATTTATACAAAAAGTGTACCAGTTTGCATTACAAATAGTCTACTAAAAACAAACCTTCATGTTATGGAAATACCACAAAAACAAATGCAAAATTTAACGAGAAATAAGTCAAATAATTTTTAAAGGGACACCAACTGGCAGAGCTAATTGAGTCCCCTCTCCATGCCCAGACTGCAGCTGGTATGACAGGCTCCCTTGCTCCAACACAGACAGACAACAATTGATTTAATTCCTTTGGCAGGGGGAGCTATCAAAGCACAATCACGGAGAGGGCAGAGGAGAAAGCTGACATTCCCACAAACCTGAGCCTGAAGTAATTTGAGTTGCCTGTCCTGTTCGGTGAGGAGGCGGAATGCATCTGGAGATAATCCCATCATGCCGTGATCCGAGGCTGCTGCGGGAGCCGTGTGCAGGCACGGCGAGCGGGCTGCACAGCACTGCGGGCTCGAGGGGCTCGCACTCGATGGCATCCTGATCCCAGGGGACAAGCCACTGTCAGGAGAACAGCTCCCCGCTTTCCCAGCATATCTCACGCTTATAGGGCTGCTTGTGGCATATCCTGGGTTGCAGCAAACGTTTGGGCAAATGATATTTTGATGGAACACCGCACAAGGATTTTGCTGAGCCATCTCCGATTGGATTTCCGCTCCGTGCTTGGGGCTCATTTTACCAATTCCTTGCCATGAGTTTATGGGATTGTACTGGAGAGAAGCAGGACACTGACAGCTGCATGCTGGACAGGAAGGTGACACTTGAACTGGCACCTGCAGGTCTGGTGGTTGTCTGCAGCTCTGTGGTGACAAAGCAGAGTTGTGGAGGACTGGCTGTGTAACAGCAGGAAGCGGCTTGGAGCCAGATATTGATGGTCTCCTAACCGGAGGCTCTCCCTGTGGTGTGACACTTTCAGGATTTAACACAAGTTTTTCCAGTGGCTTTCTGGAGTGGTGCACAGATGTATCTGGGGAAGGCCCACTACAAGGGGTTGAAGGAGATGATCCTGAACTTTTCCTTGATTGAGAGGAAGCCTTCTTACACTGCACCTGCTGCTGTGGTAGAGCTTGATTTCCTCTACAAGGCACTGAAGCTGGAATTTTCTGGTTTATAGGATTTGGTAATCGTCTCAAAGAGGGATCTCCCATATTAGCAGGGACTTCTGAGTGCTGGCTGGGGTGACACGTAGATCTCATGCACCACTTCTTTTTAATAGGCTGATTTGGCACTGTGGGTAGACTTTTAGCACTTGAAGTCCCCACAGGTTGAGATGATTGTCCTGATTCTATGAAACTCCCATCCAAAATGAGTGACAGCTCCGGCACAGAAGGAAAAATTTTGGCAACCTGAAAGGACAATTACACACAGGTATGATAATTTAAAAACACTGTCTTCCTCAAAGAAAATGTTTTCATTTAAAATCAATATATGATGATTATCAGCTCCAAACCAATCACAAGTTAAACATATTCCTAAAAGACTGGAAAATCCAGAAAAAGCAGCAATATCTCTAGGATCATTGTGGAAAGAAAATTGCTTTCATATAGCTTAACAGCCATGTCTGCCAAATGGATGCTCCACGTCATTTGGGAGGACATTTCAGAATATGGATATTCCCCTTCTAGAGGTGGAGTCTATGTTCCCTCTTACTATTTTTAGATGCAGGAGACAGCTGCAATAGAACATATTTTATACACAATTATCACATCCTCCTAGACCTGTGCTGTACATAGATCTAGATACATATTTATGGTATTTTTACACACTCCAGTAAAAAAAGGACAGAGCAGCGATCTTTTGGGTAAATGAAATTAAAAAAAACACAAGAGCCTGCTGTCTGTCTCAGACACTACAGCTCTTCCATTCAACAGTGAGATTCCTAGAGTAGAAACTAGTCTCTCTGTTCCAAAATCATAGCATTTATAGGAATTAAAGTGTCTAGAATCCTGGAAAATGGCAGGTTAACTAGAGAAGGAGTGGGACTCTTGGTTCATTTCTTCAATTCTGTTTTCCCCTGCTAGCATGTTGAGAGAGAAGCTTTACACTCTCCAGTTCCCTTACAATGAGTTTTGCTGCTCTAAGCGTCACATCTGAGATACCCAGAGCAACTATTTATTTAGTTACCTGTTGACTCACGGGGTGAGGACTTGGAATTGGTCTGGGGGATAAATCCTCATCTTCCACACCAGAGTCATGATCACTTGCTGACAACTTGCTGGGTGAAGAGCCTCGGGGAGGACTAAAACCAAGATAAATCAAAGTTAAAAAGGTTTGCTTGTCAGATTTGGCAGCAGTAACATGAGACTTCATGTTTTTCAATGTGCCATCTACAGTGCATCATTTTTCTAAGAAGCAGCTGCTATCTACCTTCTCTCTGGTTAGCTGGGGAGTTCACCCAGCAAACAGTTCTAAGATCAAACAATGAAAACAAAAATGCTCTTTTGGGCAAGGAGATACAAACCCTCCCTCCTCACAGCATCACACAAACACAACCTTTAAGTGACATTCTAACAGCAAAGCACTGATTTATAGTAAAAAGATAGGAGGTGCTACAGTAAAGATTGTAACGTTGTTTGAAGGAAAAGAAAGGCCATCTTTTAGTCATAGATAAAAAATTGATGGATAAGCCAGGTTCTTAAAAATCACTAAGTTTCAACCTATCCAGGTCTTGGAGCTCTGAAAAGTGGGAAGAAAAAAAGGAATTTTTTCTGACTTCAGTAGATTTCAATTAGAGATTTGGTTCAAAGGACAGATCTCACTTAAAGCTTAATACAGCAAACTAAGGCTCATCAGTGAGGAAGCCTTTTTAGAAACATCTGCTGTATAAATTAAAACGACCAGTACCAAGTAGTTTTTTTTGGAATACAGTCAGCTTGACCATCTTACTTGAAAAATATTAACTCTAGGAACAAACAAAAGCACGTACACACATTTTAGTGCAAGAGAATTGCATTAAACTGATACATAGCACAGAACAGATCAAAATCCTCATCCAATAAATATTTCATTTTTGCAAATAAATGGCATCTGAGAGATTTACCTTTTGATTGGAAGCTTCTTGCAAATTCTGCTGAAGAACTCAGTTTCTGCATTTTGGTTTTCTGCACTCAACTCAAACTGGATAGGGCTCTTCTCTGATGGTTCAACATTCTGGAATGAAATGTTCCATATTTGTGAAGCACGAAACCTCCAAATTTTCAATCACTGAGGTACTACTCCCAAAGAAACAGCTTTGAGGACATTTATATGATTATTTGCTGCTTGTCCTCTACTTTCAAATTTTTCACCCCTACAAGGAAGCAGGCGACTGCCCTTCCTGTTTAACACTGTTCCCTGCTGCTCTGTAAAGTAGTTGGGCTAATTATAGCCATGAGCAGATGCTTCCTCACTGTAACTGCTCAGATACTCCTCCAGGAGTATCACCACTGTCACCACTACAGGAAACAGCAAACGATCCCGTGCTGTTCACACACCACAGCTGGGCAACTCCTGGGCACAACAGAAGGGAGCTTCAGTGCAGAGATCTGTCATCTTCAGAAAGCTAAGCTGGCCCTAGGCTAAAGGTACAAGGCAGCCCTGAACAGGGAAATTCAGTTGGGAAGAGAACTGAGTACACAGCAGAGCACACACATTACACTCACTGCTCTGACACAGCATAGCAGCATTTACTGAGGAAATGAACAACTCAGCTTCAGATTCTGCACAAGCCTAGCAAAACACGTAAGGAACTGAGATTTCCTAGAACTTCCTCAAACCTTACTAGCCATCTCCCACACTCGCATCATTAAATTCTTTCAGAGAGTTACTTTGCACAAAGATCAAATTTGCCATTCATAAAACTGTCATGAAATTGATAACCTCTGAATTCCCTTTTTGCATTCAACTCCAAGCAAAGCCCAACACTCAGCTTTGCTCCCTGGCAAGCGTCACCCAGAGCAGCTGTTAGATGTGATCAAGGTGAACACAGCCCACCAGAGTAACAAATGCTGTAGGAAGTCTGAGTTTCATAAGGCCAGAAGGTCACTAGTAGGAAGGAACACTAATCAAGTACAACACAGCACAGTATACTTAAAAGACTTTCTAATAGCTTGATGCTATTAGAAAAGTGAGCAGTGCTGACTTTGGAAGTAATTTCTCAATTTGAGGGACAAACTGAATTTAGAGTAGTCCCCAGGAAAAAGCTGCTTTATAGAGCTACGTCATTTTCAAACACTGCAGGGCCATTTGGGTCACATCATAACGACTCTTTTAAGGCAAGTTTTGAAGTACTACAGTACAGGAGGAAAGCAAGACACTTACTTTGAAGAGGTGAACTGTTTCGTGACAAGTTAGGATCTGGAAGCCCAGCTCAGTCTGCCCACTGCATGGAACACACTCATAAAACTCTGGTTCCTTGTGTGTCAATGAATAAAGCACTATAAGAAAACGCCCAGATTCTGAAAAAACCCTAAAATAGAAGAAAAACACGTCTTTAAACAACTTAACCATGAAGAAGGCACTTAGATTTTCAATAGAGTGAGCGAATTTTTGTACAGTTTAGCAAAACTGGTGAACCACAGCATTCTGAGTGGTGCTGAGCTATAGATAATGCAGATTTATTACTGTAGCCACAAGCAAGAATCAAAGAAAACTGGAGAAATGGGAATAATTCACCTCCTTTGTATTTCAAACCTTTATGATCACTTAGTACTTTAAATGAATTCCTGGAAGAGTTCAAACATAACACAGAAGAAAATAAAACACAATATCATTCTTACACATGTTCTCTATTTAGTTTTCAGTTGAAGATGCACTATAAAGACACTTAGTGACTTAATTATCCCTAAGCATTCAAAAAACATATAGGCAAAAGGATTTTTTTAAGGAAAATTGTATTGAAGGGTTTTTTTCTACAAGTTGAGAATAGCAAGTAACAACAATCAGCATTTAACACAAGTTCAAGGATAATGATAAAAACATTTCCAGGAAAAGGCAGTAGTACTTTCAGAATAGTTTTTCTTCTTATAGCTCTTGTAGCATGCTTGTTTGTGGAGTTTTTTATTCATTTTCTTTTTCATTAAATAATACAAGTGATAGAAAAGGCAGTAGAAACAGGATGCTTGAAAACACATTCATTTACACTTACAACTTAAAGAGTTAAAAATGTATGATGCACAGATTAAGCAGTTAGCCTGTAGAGGTTAATGCTGTTTGCATGGTTCATCAAATCTCCTTAATCCACCTCCATGATGGCATCAGTGAAAGTTAATGAGAGTCAAGCATCCAAATTGTGTATCTAATAATCTAATTGGTCTCTTATCTGTGTTTGGACATATTTCAGTTGTTAAGGGAAAGAAGTCTATTTTGTAATTGCAGACACATCTGTTCACCACACGTGGTTGTATCTCATAATTTAAAAACAAGTGTGGTCAGGCAGAAGTGCTTATGCATACAGCACATTTTAGAGTCTCATTTATCTGAGGTCCAGTTTCAAACTATGAACACCTTGGCAAATATTACAAATTAAAAGATGCAGACAATGAGGAATGATTATCCACTAATATCACAGTGAAAAAGTACCCCAGAATGCAAATACTCTTTAAAAACCTGAACATTTAACAGGAAGTCATAACAGGACACCATAGGCTGCAAATCAATACGCTTCAATATGTTGGCCAGGCACAACCAGGATGAAAACATATCTCAAAGAAAATGCCCCTAAGGAAAGTTCAAAAACAAAACCCTACCACTGTTTAAACTGCTGTTTCCTGCTTGTGGCTTCTTATTTAAATTAAAATGCAGTGACCTTAATGATATTAATGTTTACCCTCCTCTGACTTTAAGATATCAGTTCAGCTTTCCAACACTTCAGTCACAGAAGATTTTTGTGCAGAAGCCAAAATCGAAAAGAATATTTAAACCAAACAGCCTTACCCCTATACAACATATAAATCACAGAATTTCCTCAAATATCTTTGAGCAGACCCCATGCTGTCATGCATTTCTGTGGAATACTTTTTTAGGCAGCCAATGGCTTCTCTGTTTCACCTATAAAAGTGACTTGCCTTTCTTGAATTGAAGAACTGAATAAATATCGCAAGCAACAGGCCCAGACTTGAGGACTACAGATCTGAGTAACTCCACTCAGCCACCTGGAAATAAAGAAAAAATTGAATTAGAGACAGTTCTGTTACCAAATTCTTGTTAAGTAGTCACTCAGACACATCTCAAATCTATGTGTGCATTAATCTGGACAAACACTTACACTCCAACTAATGGCAGAGCATAAGCCTTGGGATCAGACTCAAGCAGCAAAAGCAATTTCCGTGTTTGGTCCATAGTAAGGTAGCTGAAAAAAAGCAAAAGTTGGGGTATTTTTAGTATTTTGGAAGGCAGTTTTTCAGGAAAAAAAATCCTGAAGAGACAAGTACAAGTTTAGAAAATACTGCAAGAAAAGAAATTTAGGGAAAAAAGATCAAAACTACTCTTACTCCACACACTTAACAGCAACTCCCCAGCTATTCAGCAATTCCCTGTGTACCAAAGAGTTAAAGGACAAAATTTACTTAGTATTATTTGAAGTATTTTAGTGAATACTAGAACTAGTGTTCATAACAAATCCTGAAGTACAAGTCATGTTAAATTTGAAGAGCAACTTTCAGAGAGGCATTGATAAAGTCCCTGTGCAAATAAAACGACATTCAGTTGCTTCAAATTATTTCCCTGATCTATCCTTAGTTCATCCCACTAAATTAGTTACCAGTCAGAATGATGACTCTCCAGTACCATCTCAGAAGCACAATTAACAAAAAAGAGCTTTGGTTTGCATTCTTCTGATTTTCATTGAAGGGCAAGCACTGATGATGTTTAAAAAGCTGGAAGCTGTTTATATTTATGATGTTAATTAGAGGTGTGTTCTCCTGCCCCAGTAGGAAGATCCTTTCACTGAAGCCAAAAGTAAGAACGACTTCTCAACCAATTAATGGTTTTGCTCCTCCTCATTTCCTGTTTCTTCTTCATACCTTTTAATACATTTACAAGGCCAGAAAACATGCCTCTTTTGTACCAGTTATTTTACTAAAAGGGAAAATACAGTTGAGATCTCTCCCACCCACCTTCTTTAGGAAAGGCAAGAAACTGACAGGCAACTTGGACAGCTTTAGCACCACCCTTTACTCACCCACATTTGTAAGTTCCTTGAACTTGTGCAATATTCATAGGACTGTTCAAATTTCTTGCTAGGGCTGTTGGAATAATTGGGACAGACTTCACAGGGGTGTATTCCAAAATATTTGCCACAGTAAGAGAAGCCCAGTGAAAATGAAAGTGTAGATTATCCAGGTTTTCTGTGAAAACAATGTGGGCTCTAACGGTGAGCAGTTTAGAAAGATCCAGAGATTCTTTACTGCACAGACTCTGCTGCAGACCCTAGAAGTAAGAAAAAAAAAAAGAGACTTAAATACACTAAATTATTTTCATATGATTACCATGATTCACAATGTATTACAGGAGGAACTCAAATCATTCATCACAGCCACTATTGCAGTAGGTACTATACCAAAAGCCATTAACCCAGGTGTCCAAAGCTCACTGCTCTACTGAATATAATGAATAATGCAGAATACACCTGAAAATCAGCTCTGCACACCTTAGCATTGTTTTATGATGTAACCGTGGAAAACCTGGGGTTACTTCAGTTACATAAAAATTAATATAATAACAGACAACTAAAAGGCTCAAGCTGATTTGTCAAAGTTTTCTTACTTGCATTCAAGAAGTATGTAATTTAACATCTGGATGTATCATCATGAGAAAGCTCAGATGTGAAGCAGGCTTCATTAGTATTATAAAATACACACTACAACAACTACAGGGAAAAGTCTACAGGGATGGAAAGTGTATTGAGTAGATTACATGCCCACAGCAGAGCACACATTTCAGCTATGGCTGCTAACCTACAAAGGGCTTCACACTGTTTTGGGCGGGTCACTTGCCTAGCAACACTTCAGCAACAAACACTGCAAATCTGCAACTGATTAATGACAGTTTTGAGGGAAAAGATACAAAAAAAGCTGTTTTCTCTTGCTTAAGTAAGTTTGCTGCAATCGCTTTTGTTTTGGTGGTTAGACCAGCTGAAAAACTTTGGTCAGCCAGCAAGATTTTTGTCCAAGATTAAAGACACTGTGATCCTTAAGCACCTGTGAGGATTAACTGATTTTAACAGTTTCCAATACACTTTTCAATGACAGTCAAGCAGCTCATTTCACACAATTAACTACATAATCTTGTTTCAGCCATAACCTTGCTGTGCAGGAAATCAAGCTCTGTGCACAGTCCAGTGTCCTGCCTGGCACACAGTCCACTGTTTAAGAGACCCAAAAGTTGCTAAGAGTTGCCTACCTTGAAAGCCAAGCTGATATCTTCAACACTGTGCACTATTATATTATCTGAACAAGGTCCCCAGGCATTAACTGTACATGGAATCATAAAGTCTCCAGGAAGGGATGCAGTTGGAATTTTGCCCGATCCAGCAGCAACTTCTCGGCCAGGATCAAAGCGATCTATTGTTAGCGTTACTCCTTCCCCATCTTCAAAAGAAATAAATAAATGAAGTTAGAGTCCAGGAGAAACAACTCAGGCTGCTTAACAACAGCTTATTCAACCAACTGATATTGCCCTGTCCACCTCACGTTTAGAATTACCTTCATCTGCTGCCAGGGTCCCAAGCAGAAAACAGGAAAATGATTTCTTTTCATTCTGCTTAGCGTGGCGATAGGCAAGCCGCAAGGTTTTCTCCACCAGACATAGTCTGGGGTTTCTAAAAAGGGACAATAGGCAAGTTTAAGTCACAAATTCTTCTTAATGCTTGTTTTAAAAAAGTATCACTTATCCATATGGGAAGAAAACAGAGAGAAATTTTAAGTTACTCTAGACTGATGCACCTTCAAGCCCCTGGACTGTGTTACACAAAGGAAAGGAGTCTGAAATCTTTCCAATGAAAATCCCTATATGCTTACAACAAACACACTGCTTCCTTTTCCTTTGGCCCTTGACATACAACAGACTCAAAAGACAAAATGAGGCTTTGCATCACACAATCCATTGCTTATTTTAACCTTTAGCTTCCCCCAAAAGCTTATCCACAGTTATTGATACCTGTAATAGGTGACGTGTGCGCCAATGACATCGCCCGTGGGGACCGGGTCCCAAAGTGCACAGCTGGACAGAGGGAAACTGAAAGGGACCATCATTTTGGGAACAAATCTGGGAAGATCACAGAGATTAAAAAAAAGGATTAAGGTACACTGTTATCTTACAGTGTTTAAAAGAAGGAACAAAGGCATAACACAGTAAGAAAACTAAGAAATAGGATACATAAACTGTTGGTATTTTTTTAAGTCCACGCCAACAAAGCAGAAACTTTGTCCTACAGAGTTGTCAGTTATGAAGCCAACGCAAAACCTTTATTGTCCTCCTGACAGTTTCTTTGTGGAAGCTTGGAAGATGTGTAGGACAAAATACAAGCTGGCAGATAAAGCTTAAGGAAAAGCTGCTTGGATACAGTTTAGAGACAAAAACAGTTATCACTAATTAGAAATTCCCATGGCATAGAAAAACCTGATTTATCAAACTTAACACTAGATCAGCTTCCCAAAGCCCTGTTTTAATCTTCATATTCAAGTGAGCATTCAAACCACTTAAACTTTGAAGACTTCTGAAATAAAGCCTTGGCTTAACTCAAATAGTATAGTGCAAAACTTGCAGTCAGATTTCAAAGAGCCCTGAGGAAATTAGTATGTAACCACATTAACTTATTCACACGAGCAGGATTAGATTTTTTTGAGGTGCCCAAACAAAGCAACATACAAAACAATTGACAGCCCATATCACTTGGCAAATACCTCAGTACCTTTTAACAAATAAGCAAGAAGTCTCTTTATAGTTATCTCATGCATGAAACTTTGCCAAGCAAAGGTGCTTCCTCTACATTTCAACTTGCCAGGAAAGAACTTTATTTTTAAGGCAGTCCTCCAAGGAATTCAGCCACCTCTGATGTTTCCAGCGGCAGTTAATTAATTACCCTTAAAAGCCAAATACCCAAATAAGCCTCAAACTTAAGTTTGCAAAAGGGGGATTTTTTTTAAAGTCCCACTGCTTCAACTTGACAAGCACGAAGCAGAAGCCCATCCCCCCTCCTCCCACAGCTCTTTATACCCACAGCCGCACTCGCAGAGGGGCACCGGCCACGGTGTGCCCGGCGGGGCTGGGGCGATGCGGGCCCTCCCGGCGTCCAGCGGGTACCTCAGATCCGAACCGAGCCGAACGGGTCCAACTCTGCCGCAACTCTGCCCTCTCCTCTTCTCCTTGTCCCCGGCGCGGGGCCGCCCGCTGCAGCCCCCGGCTCGGCGGGGCAGCGGCCGTGAGGGAGGAGCGGCGCCGGGGACACCGCGGGCTCCAACTCCGGCACCGCCGCTACCGCCGCCTCCCGCCCGCCCCGGCGCCTTCTGCCGCCCCGGCCGGCCCTCTGCCACGCCGGCCAATCAGAGCGCAGAATCCGCCCCCTCCGCCGGTCCCGGTCCAATCGACGTGCGGAGGGGAACGGCCCTCTCGGCCAATCAGGACGCGACCCGGGGAAACCAACCGCCAGCGCGCGCGCAGGGGGTTTAAAAATGCCAGGGGGCGGGGAGCGCACAGGCGCAGTGCGGCGATGCGGCGGCGTTGCTATGGCAGCGGGGGCGCTGCCGCTGACACGGGCCAGGCCAGGCCAGGCCAGGCCAGGCCATGTCAAGTCAAGCCATGGCATTCCAGAAAGGGCTGTGGTTGGGCGAACAATGAACCGACATACCCGGCCCCGCTGGAGCGCCGCGCTGGCCTCGGCTTTCTTCAGCCGAGACCGTGAGTCCCGGCAGAGCCGCCAGCCCCTCGCCCACGTGCCCGCCCCGCCCCGCCCGGGACCCGGAAGCACTTTCCCTCCACGGGGACAGCGCGGCGGCAGCGGTGCCACAGTCACAGCCCCGGTCACAGTCCCGGCCTCGGCCCCGCCGCTCCCTGCCCGCCCTTCGGCCGCTCCACGGCCGCCGCCCCGCCGCCGCTGTCCTGCTGCTGCAACGCCGCCGCCTCCTTCTCCTCATGAAGCCCGTCGTCGTCTTCGTCCTCGGCGGGCCCGGGGCGGGCAAGGGGACGCAGTGCGCTCGCATCGTGGAGGTGAGGTGGAGGGGGTGCGGGACTGCGCGGCCTGGCGACCCGGGCGCCCCGGCCGCGGAGGGCCCTTGGAGGTGTAGGATCCCCCTGTGGGGTCCGTGACTCTCGTTGGGGTGATCGCTTGTGGATCGTACCCTGCTCTGCTCGGTGGCGGGACCCCCATCTGCCTTTCGCTCTGGTCTTTTGTCGAACTTCTATCCATTCCTCGTCCCTTCGAGAGGATAGATAAAAATAACTGACTCGCATCTCCTCTTTAATGGGTGAAGTGATGGGGCAGCCCCCACCCCAGCCCCTCCGTTCCCCTTCCAGCCGCTGTCAGGCCGCCCAGCCTTTTCCCTTCTCCTGCCTTTTTCCCTCTGCCCCGCGGGATCACAGTCTGCTGCTGGGTCCACCCTGGGGACACTATTGGGGTTTTTGCATCTGCTTTGGGGACACCCGGTTGTGGTCTGGCGGCTGCTGCAGGCTCGGCCGGGAGCAGCGATTGCCCGCTGTGCCCTGGCCGAGGGGCAGCGCAGCGGCCCGGGAGAAGCTCCGGGCTGCCCGGGTGGTGCTGTCTCGTCCGGCCGGTCCCGCAGCCCGTCCCGAGTGGGTGGCTCCGTACACGTCTGCACGGCCACGTCGGTGCCGGCGGGGCTGCCACCCGGATGCCAGCCGGAGCTGTGTGCCCTGGGAGAGGAGGTGAGGTGTCTGACAGCCACTGGGAGGGAATACCTGCGCCTCGCATGGATCGAGGTCCACGTCTCCTGAGGGCTGGCCCATAAATGTTACAGCTGGTGCAGCAGACGTTGCAGGGTGTTGGCTTTTTGATCCGGTGCCATCTCAGTAAGTTGTGGAAGTTATATGTTAAAAATAGAACGATTTTTTTTTTCCTGTGACACAGTATGGTAGAGGTCAAAGGATAGCCCGATCCCATAGATTGGTCATCTCATTCTTTCTTTTTAAAGAGTCCGAGACTGACGTTATAATTTGACTAAACTTTCAGTTATATTATCAAATTTTCAGTTTTCCAAATACATTTTTCCAGCCTTTTGAGACAACAAATATCTAAGAAAGAGTGGTGGATGATACATAGTGTAGTAATGTCCTTTTAAACACTAAAAACCACAGGTAATTACAGCGTGTCCAGGTGGATAATTACGGAAGTAGTTAGGGCTGAATGCTTCCAAACGTGTGTGTGTTGGATTTGAAACAGCTCTTTTATCTTTTTTTTTTAAAACTGAGCAGTTGTATGTACTTCTCTTATTAAAAGCCATATGGGATCAAAGCTTATCCTTACCCTCACTGAAAGATATGGCTAAGAGCTGTGGTGATGTCCATGTTCCTGCAACTTTTTGTGGGAAAGAATCCCAAAACTCCTGGAACAGACACATTGTGTGTGTCCTCTGCTCTGGTGGTGCCCTGGGAGTGCTGTTACAGTTTATCCACGCTGCTGTTATATCCCAGACCTCAGTGTTGTATAACTAAGTTAAGTGAATTTGGTCCAGACTAAAAATGCCGTTATGACTTTAGTTCTGAAGGATTTAAAACTCAAATTACAGACTCGCCTTCAAACCAGCATATTCATTAAATTAAATTGTGGGATGGAAGGTTCACAGTGCTCATAAAGCCTTTTTGGTAAGGTCAAATTCAGCCCCTGGCACGTAGCAAACAAATGAGTTTAAACTATAGGGGAACCTTGTAGGCTGCCATTAATGCTTTCACCAAACCATTAGTGTAGCCTCAGGGCTGAAGTACCTTGTGTGGCTGCTGGCCTGTGTTTAGGAGGATAAATGCCTATGGCTGGATAGGCTGATATAATTGGATAAAGACCACTTTATTAGGAGGGGTTCAAATGAGCCATTGCTGCTCAAATCGTATTTCCAGCTAGAAAGGAAAAAAGAAAAAGCTTGCTTGTGCAGTATTTATTTTCTTCCCTAAGCCTGGAAAGGGAAATCCAAATTCGAATAAATGCAAATTTGCTTTAATTCTGCTAATCCCGTTCACTACATGGAAAGAAGTCAGTGAGCTGACAGAAGAAAGCACTCAGACCTGTTGAATGCAAAGGACAACCTTCCTGCTGGCTCAGACACCTCCACAAGAGTCTCTGGCTAAACTGGGAGGCAGAGAGAGTCTGAGGTAGTTTAAAGAACAGTTGGACTGCTGCAAGCGTGCTGGAAAATTTTAGAAAAAGGGCACATGAACAGGGAAGTGTGAGTGAAACACAGCAGAGTTACTGGAAAGCAGCAGCTTTTCTGAGCACAAATCTTCAAGGTGGCCCCTGGCAGCCCCCAGAGAGCCATGCTGCAGGCCAGTGAGCAGCCTGTGTGCAGTCAATGCTGCCTTTAGCTTGAAAGTGTGTTTTTATTTGTATCCTAAACCCTGTTGGCAGTTTGCCACAGAGAAAAGGGGGCTGTAGCTGAGTAATAATAAACCTCATTCATCCATGTTGTAAATGGACGGAATAATATTAGTTTACATTTGGAATGAATCTGACCCAGTATCTCGCTGTAGAGCTGAAGGTTATGCTGAACAAAAAGTCAGTATGAGCTATAAATATGTCTTGGTTGCTATTCATACTGGAGATTTGGGACAGAGCACATCACATGTGGAAGAAGCCTCATTTGGCTGAGGTGAGCTCTTTTATGAATTTAGCATCAAATCATTTTTATTAAAAACCAAGGGTGTCTGTGTTTTGTACAGTATAGGGGATATTATGTGCTTAATATCTGGGAACGATTTCTCAAAGAAGTGTTATAATTTTTTAACTGACTGTGCTTTACATTCCCAAAATAGGGAGATGGGTGTCCCATGTTGTGGGTGAAATATGCATTTGTTAAGTTCTAACCTAAATCATAACTGCTCACTATGTGTGTGCCCGAGTCTGTGAATGTGGAGAAGGCATGTATTCGTGCCAAATCTGGACACAAATGGAGAAATGATTTGAAGGAAGAAGACCTAATAACAAGTGGAAATGGGTATTGACACAATGTAAGAAAGGGAACAGTGGTAAGTGATTAGGATTCTTTATCTCCACAGATAAGGTTGGATGAGACAGCTGAACCAGGCTGGTTTTCTCCGATACGGAGGGAAGACTCGACTCCTGTGTGTTCCACAGACACAGAATTGTCAGGGAAATGCAAATGCAGCAGAACTGCTGCTGTTCTGGAGCAGTTCTTCCTATTTAGAGAGGGATGAAGCAGAATTCCCTCTTAAGTTCTTATCCTCTCCCTCCCAGCTCTGCAGATTAACTCCTGAAACCTTCCACAGCTTTGTTAGGTGGAGCTTGCCATCATCTGGGACTGTTGTGTGGCTGTCATGTGAGGCAGAATATTGGAGCTATAGTTGAGTGATGTCATCTGAATGCAGGTTCTTGCAATAACCTTCATGCTTTCCATGCTGTATCTTCTGTGACTGTGAGATAATGAAATGTGCTTTATTGCTGACTTCTCAACTTTGCATATAAAATCATTATGGTAAAGTCAAGGGAAAAAAATGCAGTTAGAAAATCTGCACAAAATATGCTTTCTTGTGCTTAAATTTTAAATCCTTATAACCTCTGCCTGAGATGCAAAGCTCTTTGGTTGGTGGGAAGAATAATAACAAAATCATTTGTCTTTATTCCAAGCATTTGAGTTGTACTTTTTTGTCCGTTTGTTTTGGCAAGGTGATCTGTAGAGATTTGGGGTATGTAAGACATTGCTCTCTGTGTACCTAAAATGTAATTCACCTCCACCACAGCCCTATCCTGTATGTTTGTGGTTAAATCTGAAATTAATTCCACAAACCGGGATGCTGAGCCACCTTGTTTTTGTAAGAGCATAAGCTAATATCCAAATGGAAAAAGCTGTGAAGTTGCTTTGGGATATATGATAAGGAGATTTCCTAGGGTGAAAGAAACAATGCAAAGAAGAATTCATTGTATCAGAAATGCTCCTCTGAAAGTAGCAGAGGATTTAGGTTTTGCTGTCATGTGTTAATTGTCTTCTGGAAGTCTGCTGAGATACAGTGTTAACCTCCTTGAAATAAAAATGGTGTTTGCTTTAAACTCAGCTTCTGAAATCTCTTAAATGAGTGTCATGTGTTAGCATTCTACTTAGCCTTAAGTTCTCATAGGTGATTTTTAGAATATAAATTTATATTTCTGAACTTTGGAGCTTTTTTTAAAAAAACGTGGTGAGTGTTTAAATCGACCCCCTGAAAATTTATCCCTGAACATTTCCATTTTGCAGAACACTAGGCATTAAATTTTGGCTTTTCCTGAACATACTGGGTGCTTTGTATTGAGTCAGTGCTCCTGAAGCACCAGGGGTGCTCTGTTTGCCCCCCTGTCCCTTGGAGGCACTGTCAGTGGGATCTCCATTGTGTGGTTTTGTTTGTTTGTGGGGGTTTGTTTGTTTTTACTTCCCAGAGACAAGAACGTATTTCAAACTAAGAAAATTTCTTCAATTTTTTAAATTGGAATAAGCAGACAGAAGGTCTAGTACTGCATTATAGTCTGTACCCTAAAGATTTAATTCCATGTCCTAGTAGGACAAACAAAAGCTTTCTAGGTTAAAAAAGCCCCGAAGGCTGTCGGCTTTGCACAGTTCTATTTCTATTTTAACTAGTTCTTGAATGGTGTATGTAGCAAATTTTGGTTGTTTATTAAGGTTGCCCAAGATATGACAGGTCAGAACCAGGGCAATAAAAGTTTGTATTTTATTTGTTTAAATCTTAAGCCCTGTGACTTTCATTTTCAAACTAACCATGATAAGCCAAGATAGGAGTCAAGGTCAAAGCAGTAATTTGTGTTTCTCTTGCTTCTTGGCTTCTGCTCTCTTAAGGAAGTCTCAAGCTGTGTGTTTGGTGGGGAGATGCACTGCAAGACCACCAGGGCTGAATCAGAAATAAACCCCGTGCCCCTTGGAAGGGGCTGTGGAAAGAATCCCAGCGTCAGCTGCTGCTCACCCCTGGTCCTCCCTGACGCCCCTGATCCTCCCTGACACCTCCCTGACGCCTCCCTGGCACCCCCGGTCCTCCCTGGCTGCCCGAGGCCGCTGGGGCAGACCCCGCCTGGTTCCAGCGTGACACAGATGTGACTCATGGATTTCCAGTCCTGTGCATCTGTTTATTGTGTTCACTGCAAACAAAGCCCGTTCTGTCTGCGGAGTGAAAGTTGCAAACCCCGGCTGACAGAAGGAAGCTGGAAGGGCTGGAGGGCAGCGGAGGGAAGGGCATCCCAGGGAGGCTGCAGTCTCGGGTTGGAATTTGGAGATGTGGAGCACACAGCTTGCGTGTCCCAGTCTGTCCTGCTGTGTGGGGACTGACTGACCCAGCAGAGGCAAAGAGCAAGTGGTATTCTGATCTATTCTGTCCAACTGCTTTGATGGGATTGATGGAAACTTGAGCTCACCTTTCCATTTCACTGGGATTTTTTAAAAAACGATTTTTTTTGTTTTATTTTTTGAAAGGAAAAGAGGAGGATGTCTCGAGTGTTGCTGAAGGCAGTGCTTTTTCATTCACAGTTGATTTTTTAAGTTATATTTGGAGACCCATACTTCAAAAAAATGGTTTTAAGAATAACAAGAACTTGTGTAATAAGTAGATGTGGTGCTTACACTGCTCTTGCCAGTTTAAATCAAGGTGTTTGGGGCACAAAATTTTCTTTTATTTTAGGTGAGAGAAACCCTCAGCAAGCATCCTGAATTGGAGCAAATCATTGCAGCACCGAGGGCTTGCACTACTTGTGTAACAATGAGAACTTGTGTAATAGTAACTTACCGATTTAATCTTTTTCTTCTTCTAGATCACACCAGTCTGACAGCATAGCAGAAAACATTATCTCTGAAATACATTTTAGAATAGTTAATTCTATATTTTCTTCTTCTTCTGCTCTGTAATACCAAAATCTCTCCAGATTTTAGGTGCTTAGCACCTGTTTTTTCCAAAAGGTCCTTTCAGTCTGACATTATGTGCCTAGTAAGAGCTGGGGAAAGTCCTTTTTCCTTGTTTGGCAACCACAGTCCCGCACCCTTTTTGATTGCAGAGGATAAGGATTATGCAGGAGTGGCCACACTCTGGGGATTGCATCAAGATGTGTTTGGCACTTCGGGAAAGTCCTGCTGCCACAAGGCAGACCCTGTCAAGACCTGAGAGTGTTTGGAGTCGTGTTTTGTGCAGTTACATCACAGCCCCTTCTGCGGGCCCTTGGCACTGCAATGATTTGCTCCAGTTTAGGACTCTTGCTGAGGGTTTCTATGACCTAAAATGAAAGAAAACTTTGTGCCCTGAACGCCTTGATTAAAACTGGCAAGGGTAGTGTGAGCACCACATCTCTGAAGCCTTCTGTGTGTGGAGCAGCAGCCAAGCTGTTCTCCCCCCTTGTTTGCATTGTTTAAACCCGTGTTTTCTTTGGCTCTTGGCTCAGTACAGTTAACAAATAGATGCTTTGCCCCTGAAGGAGAGGTTTGTTTTTCTTCTTGCCTGGTTAAGCCATTCTGAGGGTTAGTCTTGAATATAATTTATTATTATCTCAAACAAGTCTGTTTGTACAACAGCACTTTAAAACACTTCTGTCTTTTACTTTCCATTTCAGCCGTTAAAAACTACTTTAGTTTGCTGTTGCAAAAGACGGAGAATTCCAGAAATTATCTGACTCAATTTTGTTTTCACGCAAGAAAAGGGAAATGCCAAGGAAAATTAAATGGTTTGGTAATCCTCTAAAACCTAAGGGATTATATTTTCTTCCTGTCTTCTCCTTTGTAGAAACCTGATGTTAAAAAAAATCATCATTCTGTAACTTTTGCAAGAAAAACTACGTGTTAATTTAGCATTCAGCAGAGTAATGTTTCTTGCTTAAAAGGAACAATTTATTCTGGTTTATGGCTTCTGTAAGTTATAAATATTTAGATTTGCAATTAGTTAGGCATATCCAAATGCAATGTACATTAAAGCAAGAGTACAGTGAGCTTACAGAGGATGTCTGGGAAGCTTTTCCTTCACACTTACTTAGAGCAAAATCTTGCTTCTGTTTTTTGCCAAGTGTGTACAGTTTTGGAGATTTAGGTAATTATATCCCTTCTTAAATTATGACTATGGCAGAACTAACTTTCCATGCTTTTGTGGGTAAAATTGGAAAGCAACTGAAATGTTTTAAAGTCACTTAGTGGGTTGTGTAATATTTCTCTTGTACTTGGTTCAGTAGCCAAGTTTTTAAATCCTAAGTTCACAGCCTCACCAAGTGTGTAGTCACATTATTATGCCTCTCGGACACCTTGTTTGAAATTTGCTTTGGATGTTGCTGCAGCCAAACTGATAAACCTGAAGTTTTTTGCTGCTTGTTTTTTGCAAAACAAAAACTTTCAGTTGAGAATGTATGTGTGTGCTTTGTTTTGTATGTATAGCTAGCTTAGTTAATCACCAAGGAGATGTCTTCATTGCCTGTTTTGATGGACTTATATTTGGTTGAGGACCATAGTGCCCTTTGTTAGTTTTCTTGCAGTGTTAAATGAGCTGAGAAAATGATTATTTTGAGCTGTGGTATTTCCTTTATAGCAATCCATTTCTCTTTGGTAGGAGCGTATCTGTGTGCTTACACTCGGTATCTATTTACAAGGATAAATCCCTGAGAAATTCACGTGTAATAAATACTTCCATCAGTCTTTTTCATAAGTGACTATTTCAGCTGTAGTTTGAGGTGAAAGAGCAATGGTGTGTGCTGTTTTCCTGCACACTGCTATCAGGTTGATAGATCTGAACCTGATCTCTTTGCTCTCTTTGTTTACTCTATGTGGTGTGACAGAGGGTGAAGCTATTTACCTTCCTCTACCATGTCATCCTTAGGAGAAGTCACTGGTTTTCCCCAGGGGCTGCTCTCCGTGGTCATCCCAGGGAAGGAGGTAGCAGGGGCAGGAGGATTGTTTGTGCTGTTATAGGTGATTTCACCAAGGTAGGGGAGGAAGTTGGTGGCAGAACCACAACATGAACATAGGGATTTCTGACTTTCCCAGTGCTTGGAACATTCCTGCAGCTCCAGAGGACCTGCAATCACCCTATGTATTTTCTTTAAGTAGTTAATTAATCAAAATTCTTGTCTTGTCTTGTTTCCAAACATAACAAAATTGCCTTTGAAAACTGTTCATGTATACCTGACCAAAGGCCTGTTGAGCGTTTTACCCAAGGATGTCGAGTTCTGGGCTGCTCACCTCAAAAAGACATTGAGGTGCTGGAGTGTGTCCAGAGAAGGGTGATGGAGATGGTGAAGGGCCTGGAGGGTGAGTCCTGTGAGCAGCAGCTGAGGGAGCTGGGGGTGTTTAGCCTGAAGAAAAGAAGGCTTAGGAGAAACCTTGTCACTCACAACCCCCCGGAAGGTGTTTGTACTAAGGTAAGAAAGAGGCAGCCTCTTCTCCCAGGCAACCAGCAACAGGACAAGAGGAAATTACCTCAAGGTGCACCAGGGGAGGTTCAGGTTGGACATCTGGAGGAATTTCCTCTCTGAAATGGTTGTCAGACACTGGAACAGGCTGCCCAGGGAGGTGGTGGAGTCACCATTCGTGGAAGCATTCAAGAAATGACTGGATGTGGCACTTAAAGCTCTGGTTTAATTGTCACAATGGTATTTGGTCAAAGGCTGGACTCGATCTTGGAGGCTTTTCTGTCCTTAATGTCTCTGATTCTTACTGTGTGTGCTGTGTGCAGAGTGTGCTCTACTGTCAGATTGCACACTGAGGATGGAACAGATCCATCACCAGCAAAATGCCGTTCCCTGGGCTTTCCTGTTGCAAAGCAAGGACAAACGGGGCTGACACTGTTGGCTGGTGTTAGGTTTGCAGGAACGCTGTGACTGAAGGGAGCCCGTGTTTGTTTTGTCTGTTGCAGAAATACGGCTACACGCACCTTTCTGCCGGTGACCTCCTCCGGGACGAGCGGAAAAGGCCGGGCTCCCAGTATGGAGAGCTCATTGAGAACTACATTAAGGAGGGGGAGATCGTGCCTGTTGAAATAACAATCAGCTTGCTGAAGAGGGTAAGGAGAAGGCTGTTTCCTTGCGGGGTCACTCCTTGCAGGAGCAACAAAGCAGTGGCTGTGTTCTGGCAGAACTGCGTTTCCTCCAGTGTGAGCGGTGTGAATGGGCAGACAGGAGCTACCTCTCTCAGCAATCACTTGTGTTTCTTGCTGACTGCTGGAGAGCTGGTGGCCTCCCATACCTGGGGATCTGTGCAAATGGGTTATTTTTATTTTCCTTTATTTTTTAGTAGCTCCAGGAAAATCAGCAAAACTGTATTTTTTTTTTATTATTTCCCTGCACTAGCTTTTGGACCTCTTGGTCCGTTCAGTCCAATCATATTAGATTGGAGGTTAGAGGCCTTAAAGGCACTAAGATTTTTGATTTTTATCAGAATAGATAGTCAGGTAAAACAGAAGAGCACCTGCTGATGTTCTTGTGAAAGGAAAAGGTTCAGCCTCTTTTGGATGTCCATGAAAACAATGGGAGTATCTCTTATAAGTCAAAAAAGGCTGCTGTTCATGGCACTTAATTTATTCCCTTCAAATTAACTCTAGATCAGGGATGTTCTGGTGTCTTATTGTGTAAAGACACTTCCCAGTATCTTGTAGAAAATAAGCTTTAAAGCTGGGATTTATTACGAGATTTGTTTGTTATGAGATTTTTGAGCTTTGTGAAATAATTAATTCAATTTGAACAATAGCTGTGTTGGTGCATCAGTGAATTAACCAGCATGCATTGAAAGTGAAA
Source organism: Cyanoderma ruficeps (assembly GCA_008694505.1). Taxonomy (NCBI): domain Eukaryota; kingdom Metazoa; phylum Chordata; class Aves; order Passeriformes; family Timaliidae; genus Cyanoderma; species Cyanoderma ruficeps. The sequence goes on from VZDJ01001247.1 coordinate 17,880,214, forward strand.
CAAAAGCACATTTTATAAATCTGCAATAATCCTAAAATAAATGTTTCTCAACTTGCCATGTCAACATCTTGGGGGTAAATTAATAAGTAGATAAATCTTTTATCAGGCTATGGATCAAACAATGGCTGCCAATTCCCAAAAGAACAAGTTTTTGATTGATGGATTTCCCAGGAATGAAGATAATCTTCAAGGCTGGACTAAGACTATGGATGGAAAAGCGGATGTTTCCTTTGTTCTCTTTTTTGATTGTGACAATGAGGTAATGAAGTGTGTAATTCTGTAACTTCCTTTCTTGCAACATTGTGGGAATCACTCAAGAAGAACAATTAAACTCTGACAGGGAGAGTGGACTAATGTAAGAGTAGAAGGAAAACTTGGCCTGGGTGTTTGAAGGATTTTTTGGCAACTTGTTTTAGCAGATGAAAAGCTGCCTGTTTATTGAAATAGACAGTTAATGACACGTGGTATAATCATATGTGAATAAATTATATTGAGGAAGTACTCCAGGCAATTGCATTCTTAAAGTAAATTTATCAAAACTTTAAATACATTTTACAAAGTTATTTGGTTACTTTTCAGAAAATATTACTCTGCTTACTCTTAGTGATTTGTTGTTTCATCCAAAATGAACTTGGTATAATGTCTGCTTTAGTTCTGAAGTGCAGCAGCAATCTTTATTTTCATAGTTATTAGCTGTGCTATAGGATAGTCAGTAATCAACATTTCATTCAGCAAGTCATTAAATTACAAGGGCAATTTGACAGTGATGCATTACATTCATTTAACAAGTGCCATGATGTGCTGTCTTTTTAATTTGTCAGTGCCCTTGAGCATAAAAATGTTATGAGTATCCCAGCACCTTATCCTGACTTTCTTCCTTTTAGCCCTTTCCCCAGCTTAGTGAGATTTTGGGGGTTTTTTTTACTATTTGCAATTGTTTTGTAATCCTAAAGAGTATACGAAGAATTATTATTTTTCTGCTAAAACCTTAAATAAGACTAAATTATTTTTTTCACTTGTTGGGGCATTAATTTTGTGATTTTTGATTTTTTTAGTAGATCTAAAAATACACAATGCTCAAATGATACTTACCATGATTGTAATGTATAGGAAAAAATAATTTTTAACCATTGTCCTCTTGCATGAGTAGGATAAATGTGTTCATGGAGTGTACATCTGTCAGCTTTGCTTATTTAACTGAAGGTTTGAAAAACATAGTTCATTGGGACACTTCTAGCTATGGTTAGCTCTTCATTTTTTACTTAGATTTTGAAGTCTTCATTATAGCAATGTCAGGTAAGAACATTTTAACTGACAATAACAGTATTGTCATTTTGCCTTCTGAATTCTTGATGGAACGTACAGTGACTTTCCTTTAGTGCAGACATATATTAATAGTCCCATTGGACATGCTGCTTTTCATAAAGCCTGAACACATCCCTGAAAATCAGCTGATTTTCTTTTTTAGTGCCTCAGATCAAGGATTCAGTCAAATCACAAGCTGGAGGCTGGTTTTACTTTCTCTGACCCCAATCCCATTTTCATAAACCGGATTGTAAACCATCATCCTTCTTCTCTAGAAGAAACTAACTTCCCGTGTGAGTTCTGGTTACACCCACCAGATCTGGACTTTATTTGGTGTGCCAGGCCAGTTTAGATTGTCAGGATTTTGGTTTGTTGCTGCTCTCAGGATGGCAGCTTGTGCTCCTGGCTGCAGTCATCCTTCTGATGGTCTTTTGTAGATCTGTATCGGCCGCTGTCTGGAGAGGGGCAAGAGCAGTGGTCGGAGCGATGATAACCGGGAGAGCCTGGAAAAGAGGTACTGTCTTCAAAACTTTACGGTTCCCTTCTCTTTGTGTTTTACTATGTAATGTGTTTCTTTCCTCCCTGTGCTTTCTCTTAGAATTCATACGTATCTGCAGTCTACTAAGCCTATCATAGATTTGTATGAGAGAATGGGAAAAGTCAGAAAAGTGGATGCCTCTAAATCTGTTGATGAAGTAAGTATATATGCCAAAAAAACCATGAGGGTGGCAGGGTGGGTATTTTTGGCATTCTTCTGAGATGTGTGTGTGTGATTAGCCTGCTAATTAAACACTGATGTTGTGGAACTCTTGATTTGACTCTTGAAGGACCGAACAAGATGTGAATAACTTGAGGAAATTGATTTGTTCTGCTTGAATGTGAGCTGGGCTAAACACATTTCCAGTGTTTCTGTGTTTAGCAGGGTCTTGGCTTTTTCATTTTCATGAGCTTTTGTTCTTCTGAAGTAGTGTTGCTCTTCTGTCTGCTTCCCAAAATTGATGCCAATTTCACTGTTAAAAAATTACTATGAATGTTCTAAAAAACCTCTATATATTTTAAAAAGTACTGTCAAATACTGTTTATGTTGGTTTAACTTGGAGTAACTGTTTGATGAGTGCTTCATAAAATCCTTCTTTATCTTTTTAGGTTTTTGAAAAAGTTGTACAAATTTTCGACAAAGAAGGCTAATTCCCAACTTGAAACTTCATTTAAACTTGTGCTTGAATCTTGCTTGAATAGCTGCTACTGCAGTCCACTCTCTGTAATTATTTTAAAAGATTTTTTTTATTTTTTTTTTCACATATCTAATGATAATTGGTAAAACAGTTGATTAGAAATGGATCTGTTTTATAAATAGGAAATCATTTCTTGTGGCTATAGCATACAAGTTTCAGGGTTCTCCATTAGTGCAAGTTCAGTTACTCACATGGCAGAATCACAGTTAATACATCCTTCTGAAGAAACTGTTTGTTCTGTCCCAGCTCTGTGTCTGTCATGGGCAGTCCTTCTTCCTCATTGCTGTACAGCTGCTTTCTTTCGAAGGATCAACTGAAGAGAAGCATTAAGCAATGAAGGACCCATATAACTTGTTTTTCTTTGGATGCTTGGACCAAATTTAGCAGGTTTTGGGGTTTTTTTTCCAAAGTATAATCTTGCCCAAAATTCCCTTGTATCCCCAGACTGAATTCTCTAAGTCACGCTGCAGTTAGTGTGAGAATCTGTTATGGCAGTTCTCAAAAAACTATTAGATGTGCTTTTCAGGAACAGACATACAAAATACTTTATGGAAAGTGGTGCTTCCTTATGACTCTGGATGTAAACTGTCTTGCAAATTCTTGGATGACATGGCCCTGGCTTTTTCCTTGTTTTCATTTGCAAAAGATTAAGAAAGTCAGTTCAGTATTTCAACACTCATTAAACTTAAATGATAGTTATATTCTTAATTACAGCATGGTCTTCACAAGATGAAAAAGCTCTTAAATAGTGTACAGTAAGCAAAATCTTTTGACAATTCTGTCTTTTGTAACGAGTAGAAGGGTTTTTCTCTATAATTATTGAAATACTGTGTTACCAAATGCTTTAAGGTTTGTTACCTGGGGAAATATTTTTATGGTTAAACTAGTGAATATGTTTCCCTAAAAATATGTCATTTTAATAGCTGTTTGTTTGAGAAGTTTGTAAGTTATTGCACTTTCGTTAGAACGTGGTCAACTGAGGAGAAGATAATTGTAGAAAAAAGTTTCATTGCCTGAAACAGTCCTGCTTCCTTATGTTCTCTTGAAGAAGCCAAGTGCAGTGAGCAGGAGGAGCTGGGGTGAGCAGGGAACTGGTTGAAACAACCTGATTGAAATGTTTGCACAGATGTGGTGCAATTTTGTCTTTTGTTTAAGCTTTCCTGTCCCCTGTATAGTATGCATAGGTCTGGGGGGCCCAACCATGCATTCCTTTCGTGCCCTAAGCTTCCACTGATGGCCTGAAGATGAGAGTTTTAACTGATTTTAGTGCTAGAGTGGCTGTTCCTACATGAACTGATGCTCTAATTGGTTTGTGACGTGCTAATTACACAGAATTGCAATTCGGAAATCCTGATGCTCAGCTTTTCTTTAGTCGTGACTTTCTCTATTTAGGAAAAGGTTTAAATTAAGCTTAGCTTTTAATTAGAATCAGACGTGTTGGTTCTCATCCTGCAGTCAGGTTTGTATTTTCAGGTATTCTTGTCTTGCTGAGGTTGTTGACGCTGCAGGACTGGGGGAGAGATGAGTGTAGAAACAAGGGTAAACTGCAGTAGCTTTTCCTGTCTGGTAGGAACTTCAGGCAATGGACTGGCCACAAATAGCTGTTTACTACTGCAGACTATATGGACCATGACTGCTTTTGTGAGTGTGGGAGGCCAATGCTCTCACTTCATGAATTTCTCCTTAAAAAAAAAAAAGCAATACCTGGAATTTAACTCTTACTGTATAAATGTGCTGACATGGATAGGATGCAGCGAAACTGCATGTTTTAACATGAAGGTTAGAATCAGGGTTGTTCAAAAAATACTTCAAACTAGATTCTTTAATCCAATTAAAAAAGATTTAATTAACTCTTGCTTCTAAGTTATTGGTTTTTACAAGTTCTGTTCAGAATTTTCTCTCATTCTCTCATCGTATACTTTTCTGTATATTTAAGTGCTGAAACAAAAAAATCACCCCTCTGAAGCAAGTTTTAGAAAAACACCCAACAATGTTTTGGCAGTATTGAATTTGGAGTGGATTGTAATGTGTCTGTGCAAGGACTAGATTTTTTGTCATTTTATTTATTAAAGATGCCATTAAATGTGTTACCACTTCTTTCAAGATGGACTTATGATTGAAATAAAAAATAAAGGCAATATGCCAATGTGTTGTGTCCATTTAGCAGCAAAACTGTATAAAGAATTTGAGGACAATGAATAAACTTTGTTCTGTGGCTTAATGAGTGCTTGCCTTACAGTTGTCTGTCACAAGGGATATTTTTCATATATATCCATCTATATAAAGTGAGTATTTATTAGAGTTAAATACTTCATGTGACCACATGCACAGGCATGTGAATAAAAGTTCAGATTTCACCATCAAAACTGAAGTCCTGAAGATCCTTTTAGGCACAGGAGAAGATCAGGCTGTTGCCTGTGGAATTGGTTCCTTTTCTTGATTATACAGGTTTGTCAAATGACTGTATTCATGTATTTGTGCAGTGATAATTCATTTGGCACGTGCGTGAAAGAAAAGCGACTTGGAGGAAACAAACCTGCTGTGCATCCGCTGTTGGAGACATTTTTGGTCTGGATTTCTGATGATCCTTTGCTCAATCAGCAGCTGAACTCCTGACTGCCATTCTGCTGGCTGCAGCACATGCCTACGTGCTCTACTCCAGGCTGTTCTTAAAGGAGATTGGCACAGCATCGTATTCTCTAGAAAAGAAACGGAGAGGCTGCCAGGCTCATTTTAAAGTAACCTGCTTTTTGTGAAGGTCTGTTATAAGAGAGGTTGTTTTGTCACGTGTAGCTTCACCTTGAACAACTCGGTGAACTTAAAATCATAGAATCATTTGGGTTGGAGAAGACCTCTAAGATAGATCATTGAGTTCATCCCTTCCAGCTTGAATCTTTACACTGGAAAGATTTGCAGAGCTGGTCTGAAAAGGGCGGGGAATAGCAGGGACTTTTTCAGTAGTGGTAGGTACCTTTCTGCTGGTAAATATGCAGAGACTAGACTCTTGCTGAAACCTCACCCTGAAGTTGTAGCATTTCCTCAGGGATGGACTGAAAGGGCTAAAGCTGCCCATCAACTTTGCACCTTTTGGACAGAGATTTTGAGTTAAGTCTCCCACTTTGGGAGTAGGAGCAAGCAGAGAAGACCATAAGCATGCACTTAAGGATCGCCTCAGTGTAAGATACTCCCACTAGGAACAATTTGTCCTTAATAAAAAGAACTGGCTCATGAGGGATTCCGAGGTCTTGTGGAAAATTCTGTGTCTTACAACAGTGGGGACATCTGTGTGCTGCTGCCCAGGCTGAACTGGGGAGAAGGGGAGAGTTAAATGGAAAAAATGCTCAGTTCAGGCTGGAGCTGCCAGCTGTCGTTACCGGTTGGCAGTTTCTGGCTGCCAGCATTTAGGAAAGTTGCAGCTTAGGGGATTACTTTCCTCCTCTGCTGTGGGGTTCAGTACCAGCTTGGTCCCTGTTGTGGCACAGATGTCTCCGAAGGCTGGGATCTGTGACTGCTCTGCTGTCCCTCTGCTCTGGGGGACAGCAGTTGGCTCCTTGGCACAAGCAGGTCATTGCTTCAAACCATGGTGCAGCAGGGCTTGGACACCCAGGGCTGTGCCACAGTCCAGACATCCCAGAGTTAATGGCTGGATGAAAACTGCAAGACAATGTGAAGAGGATTTGCCTGATCAGGTAACAAAGGGGACAGAACATTAGATAATATAAAAATATTAATGTATGGTTTCATATAGCAGAGGTGTGCACACTCTCGGGATCTGCAGACCTTTATAAGCCTTTCAGTGGAGACAGGGGAGCACGGCAGAGTTTAATCTTACATCTTTCTGCTGTTTTTCATGGATTGCTTAGTTTAAGATGGTGGGTTTCAGCCTGTGTATTTGTAGAGTATTTCTGTTAGTAACAATAGCTGTCTTTATTGAGTGTTCTAATCTGCTCAGCTGAGGTATGCTCTATCCTCTTTGCTTTCTGCCTTTTAATGCCTTTACCTTACCTTTCTGAATTGCAGATGCTTTTTGGCATAGGGAAGGGGGTGCTCTTGCCAGTCTCTATGTGCCTTGCTAAATAAAGAAAACCTTTAAATCTTCATCTGGAGCAATCTGAACTGAACTTGGTACATAAGCTGTTACAAAACCGACATAAAGCACATTGCCTTTTTTTTTTTCCCAGCTAAAGGAAATCTGTGTGTAGTACCTCTGCTCTTTTCTCCTGTGTGAGTCAGATACCTGTGTCTGCCTTGCCTCAGCACAGTGCTTAGCAGCAGTGCCATGAGAAAACCTCCTCAGTCACTAGATGTTAAACCAGCAGTGACCACTTGTGCATCAATGGAGGCAAGTGAGATGGTTGAAGAGGGGTGGGAAGATGCTTAGAGAAGCTCAGTCAGTTCTGCTCCACTCTTAAGACTTCAGCTTTAGATAAATGCCTCTTCCACAGGGCAGCAATGCTTCTGGGTCCAGCTATTTCATGATTGTGCTGTATAGAAATTAATACAAAAGCACTCCCTGCCTATAAGATCCTCATCTCCCCTCGCTGAGTCTGCCACCTTTAAAGCCAGGGGTTCTGGAGACAGGAATTTTTCTTCAGGATAACACTGTAGAAACCAAACTGGGCAGGATGAAGGCAACATGAGCCTTGCATGTGAAGTGTGAGATTCACAGTGTGTTTCACTGTGGGCAGCAATGCCAGGCACTTTCATCATCCTGGCTTAAAACTGCATTCAGACAGCAAAGCAGAAATTTTCTCTTCCCCCTCAAATGTTTGGCAGAAAGCTTGCTTTTGTCTAAAATGCTTCTTAAGCACTGTGTGAACCCTTCAGTCCTAAACCAAATACCAGTTTGAGTTGTGCTTTTTCTATCCAATTTACAAATAGGAGGGTTTGGTTTAGTTTCTTGTAATAACTGCTACAGCGAGACAACTCTTGGAAAATACAAGGCAGCATCCCAAAAGATATTATCTGCTTTACTCTGGAGGGCTTTTTAGCACAATGCTGTTTTTGTGTGGTAAGAAATGGACCAGATTGCTGTGTGACTACCGAAGTGTGATGGGCTGGGTGTGGTACGTGGAAATGGCATCTTAGACAACTTCTGTTCTCAGCATGCACTTTTATTTAGTGCCAAGAGGTATAAAAAGAGATTTGGGGATAGAATTAGATCAAGCCTTAGGATTAAAGCTTAACCTATGGTGGAATTCTTCAGGACTAGCAGGGTGTATGGAGGATGTAGTATCAGGTGATCCTCTCTCCTGACTGAGCAGAGGGCATCTCTTTAGCTTTCTGTTCAGGGCATTACTACTGTTGTCTTCTTAAACCAGAACCAGCTGAAGCTCCCAGATATGGTTCCCAGGTATGCTGAGGTGTGCAGTATGTTCTAACTCAAACACCTCCTCCAGCTTCATTTGGATGTGATGGAAATCACAAGGAGAGGGAGGACTGGCACAGTTAAAGCTGCCGCTCCGCCTCATGTTCCACACACAAATTTTTATGAGGGTGAAATACCTTCCGGGAGCTGTAGTGGCTTCCTTACTTCCATTTTCCCTTCCAGGCCCTGAATGCTGGATGCACCAGAGTTCCCAAGGTACAGCAGCATCTCCATGCTCCAAGAAGGGAGGTGGTAGCTGGGCAAAGGGGGAAGCCCTTTGGGCAGAGAAGACGACAACAGCATGAAACGTCCTGGGTGCATTTTTCAAATGAAAGTATAATCAGGAACCGCTTTTTTGCTGGGTAATCAAAATGTCTGTGGAAAAGAAAACAGGGATGCTTTCACCATGTTCTTTCTAATTTAAAATTTTCTGTGGAGAGAAAGTGCATTTGACCACTTCCTTGCAACAGCAAGCAGAGGGGTTTAAGTGCTGTTCCTGAAGCAAGCATTGCTTTTGGCTTACTATGTGTGACTCCTTGTGAAGCTTCCCTGGGCTCTTGGATGCTGCCAGCCAGAGCAGATTGCTTCCAGCAATAAACATCCCACAAAATTATGTATGTTCTTTAAGAAAACTACCGAGATTTTCTGCTAATTGCAAAAATACATAATGGATGCTTTCAGCATCTGTTATTTATTCTCTAACCAGCTTTCATCCAAAAGTAACCTTTAAACAAACATTAAGATTGAGAAGTGTAACTGTTTCAATGTGTCACACGTTTCTACTCCCTCCAGTTTAATGATGTTTGAAACGTGTGCTTGGAGTTGACTTCTAGTAACAAGCAGGAGTTGTTTATATCTCTAGCTCGGAGACGTTCATAGCATGGAGAAGGTGGTGCTTGGTGCCAGAGATGATGGATGTCTCTGTGCTCTTTTTTTGGGAGCCAAAGCCCAGCAGAGAGGGTTTTACCCACATGACAGTTGCTTCGATGCACCACAAGGAGGGGTGCAAGGCTCGCGGAGAGCGGGATGCGGCTTGGAAGTGGTATTCGAGGGATGTACAGTACTGCCTGTATATTGAAAGCCCTGGGTTTTAGTTTAAAAGCCTGACTGTTTTTAACGGTGTAATTTAAAAAAAATCTTAAAAAGAAATAGATTTTTGATTATTTTTTGTTGCACTGAGATGGTTCTGCTATATTGGTAACTTGACAACAGTCATTGCCATGCCTTTTCTTTTCTTTTCTTTTCTTTTCTTTTCTTTTCTTTTCTTTTCTTTTCTTTTCTTTTCTTTTCTTTTCTTTTCGTCATTTTATTTAATTGTATCTAATAAGGACAACTAGATGGGGACAACTTTATTATTTTGGCTGTTGTGTACAACTGCATTTGTGACAGCATGGACCAAAAGGTAACATAATGTTCTGAGACAATTTTGGGTGAGAGTTTGCCACTAGTGAAGGAGTTTGATATGGCAGAGTATTCCTGGTGTCTCTCCATTCCTGAGTGCCTCAGAAGTGAGGTCTACCCTGGGGTGGCAGAGGGGACAATAAAAGTGAAGGTGCTTGAGAAGAGCTGAGTGGTAAGTACCTGACTCCTTTCCACAAGAAAATTTTAGAGAAAAAAGACTGTAGCAACACAGTGAAAACCTTAATTGCTTTGTCTGTTGATAGATGTTTTTTGTCAAAATCTTTTAGTTGCCCTTCTATCCTATTATTCCTTCCAAATGACCCTGATGGACTAGTTTACTCTTCAGGCATAGCTGTGCAGGTGCTACTGGAGTGTCCTTCAGCAATAACAAGGCCATGCTTTCCCAAAAGGGCCTCAGGGAAGAGACAGAATGGGGTTGGCTGGTGCAGGGCAAAAGTGAGAAGTGTGAGGTGCCAGCAGGGTTTGTTTTGACAACACTTTCTCCTGGGGCATGACCAGTAATTGTGAGTGTGGGGCATGAGCAGGGCTGGTGCCAGCAGCCACCCCCTGGACAGGCTCAGCATCTCTGCTGTTCCAGTGACATCTGGGCCTTGTGTCACTTCCCAGACAGACAGCAGAGCAGCGCTGCTGGGGGCTCAGCACTAAGGAATTTGTAGCCCCTTTGCAGCAGATCTATTCCTCTCTGCTTAGATGTGTTCCCATTTTCTAAGCAGCCTGTATTACAGGCAGGGAGATCAACGTACGAAGGGACTCTGAAATTTGGCAGAAGTACATTGTACGTGAGTGGCAAAAGGAGAAATAGCCTCTGCAAAGAGCACCTGCTCAAATTTGACCAAACTGGCTCCTAGCTTACCACAGTTAACAGGACAAGGTCCCTTAAGGAGGGCAGGCTTACTGGGGTTTGGGAGAATTCGCTGCATCTCTTCAAAGAGCCAGGAATCAGTTGTCACCGAAGTTAGTCCAGGTGTTTAGGTCAGGATGTTATTCTGCTGTTTGTCCAAAGGACTGAGAGGAGAGGGTTTTTTTCTTTTTCTGGGAAATTCATCAATGTAATTTTTAGAACACCCGCTGATGCTGGTAGAGAAGTGCCTCAAGAACAATTTATCATCATTGTGGTCAGAGTCTGAGAAGCAAAACTAGCTCGGGTGTCCAGTCGTCCTTGAAGGGTGTGGTATCTGTCAGAAGTCATGTCCAGCCTGCTAAAGTCCATCTGCACTGCAGAATAAGAGTAAATAATTTTGTTTCAGATGACACATGTTTTTGAAAGTTAAAAGTATCAGTTAATGAAAATGATAAGGCACAAGTGACATTAGCATTAATAATAATAATAATTAAAAGTCATAGCCTTAATTTCAAAAATTAGGGGAAAATGATGCATCCATTAACTGACACTGAGATAGAGACTGCTCCAGAGAAGGGAGATTCTGGGTCTCTTTGGGAGAGCGGGCAGGTTTCTGCTGTTTGAGCAGGCACAGGGTCACCACAGCACCTAATGAAGGTTGGAGGAGGCATATGAAGACCCTTAATTAGCTTGGTTGTTATTCTTCCATCATGAGCAATTAATTAACTCCTGCCTTATCTGCGCTGCTGTTCCCTCTCGGAACAGCACAGTCCCTTAACAATATAAGCTCTGGGGGTAAGGGGGGAAAGTGGAGAGATGAGAGCCCCCAAAAACAGCAGAGGAAATGGGTGAGGTCTTCGGCAAACACCCACATGTGAGAGTCCTTAGCACAAACGCTGATGTGCTGCTAATTGTTCTAATTGGTTCCAGCAGCGAACCCAGCCCAGCTGGGTGAGGACAGGCGTTTACTAACTGGGCTCCTACTGGTCCCCAGAAGTCAGTGTGGAATTGTTGACAGGATATCACACGCAGCGAACAACGTGCTGGTCCTGCAGCCCCAGCTTTGGGATCCGGGGAAGGAGCAGAGGTGAGAGCTCTCAGTGTGGTTGTTACTGCATTAGTTTGCCCGGGGTAAAGTTGCTGATTCCTTTGGGCTGTCTGAGGGGAAGGTGTTTTTGACAGTGCCAAGGATATTTGGCTGAGGAGCTCGCTTTGTTAGGGTATTTTTGGAGGCAGAATGGTCACTGGAGTGCAAAACCTTAGGATCCCTTAGGCAGAGGTCCCTATCAAGCTCAGGTCTTGCTCCTGGTCCCTTTTCCCCACCAGTAAATGCTCCAAAGCTCCCATGTTGCTGAGGAGTTTGATAACTGAGGAGTTAAGGGGAGGGACTTTGATGCCCCTAAACCTTCGTGACTGAAAAGCCTACCAGGCACTCAGGAAGCATGAAATCTGGTTAGAAATCATCTGAAGCTTGGTTTTGCTTGTTTTTTGCCTTTTTTTTCCTTCTTCTTTCTTTGTTTCCTTTTTTTTTTCTTCTTTCCAATAACCAAAAGGAGTAGAAAAGATGGTTTGAGGTCTTTTCTCTTTTTAAGTAGACTTGGATTTCTGTATCATCTCTTGAAGCTTTATTTAAAGGAAAAAAAAGTCCTCCCCAACTCCCTCTGACTTCAGAATTGAAAGCTTTAAGAAAGCAAGGCTAGCTCTGTTCAGTGGGAAGACTTCCCTTGCTGTCTCTGTACTGCAGGCTGTAAATTTAAATGGAGAAAATGAGCAAAGGGTAACAGGTGAAAGAAATGCTGAAGGTTAAATGAGTAATCACACACCTGTAACAAGTCAGTGAACATTGCTTGCTGGAGGAACTGCCCTGGTTTGTCAGACTGGTGGCAAGATCTGCCTGCTGTGCCCTGCCCACAGATCAGCATCGTGTGTGATGCTGAGGGGTTGGTCTTTTCTTGACTCAGTTTTAAGTCAGAGCCAGCTCTAAGTGTGCTGAATGAGTAAACCCTGACCCCTCCTGTGCAGGTGACAGAGGTGAGACACAACGGCCATGACCCACCAGCCCTGTTCTCTGTTTCATGCACAGCTGATGCCATTTTCCCTTTTCTGCTGCAATAAGAAGTTTTTAGCACCTGAGAGCCATAAGATAAATGAGAACTGTCTGTCCCAGTGCTGAGATGGTGCTGTGGATCTGCTGGCTGTTGCTGTGCCTGGCTGCAGTGACAGACCCTCTACTCCCCAGCACACTCCTGGCCTTGCTCCTTCGTGCTTTTTTTCTTAGGATGGTGTGAGCAGAGGAGGTGGGTTCTTTGTGTGCCTACAACTGGGTGTCCATTAAAACATGGCTGTGTCTAATGGGTCAGTGGAAAGGAGGAATTCTGCTGCTGCTGGAGGTGAGCCTGACCCTCCCTTGTGTAGGACACATGCAGGGTGGGACAGGGCCCCAGTGAACAAGCAGTACTGGACTGTGTATTGTAGGTGTGAAACCCTGTCTGGGGGATGGGTTCACCAGGTGGGCATCCACGGGGACATGGGAGCCCTGTCTGGGCTCTGTTCACCCCATCCCCGCACACAGACACTGGTCCCCAAAACCTGCTTCTTTGGGGGTGACCTTTCCAGCTTCCCACAAGGTCCCTGGGGGTGAAGTCACCACCAGCAAAGTTAAAAAGCCTTTCTGGAGGCAAATAAAGCCCCAAGCTCTCCTATTATTTTAAAGAAGCTGCCTCCCACGTGTGACCTTGGGTGTGTGTTGATGGGAGCCTGCCGCAAGGGTTTAGTCTGAAACCAAATCCCCTCCCCCTCTGCCTTTCTCCCGGGAATGGGAGCTGTCATCGTCCTGCTCAATCTTTTAAGTCGGCCTGAATGCTGATTGTCTCTCTTTACTAAAAGGAAAGTGTCTGGGATGCCGCATGAGACTGCAGCTCTGTTTTAAGGTGTGCTGCCTCTTGCTCTGTGGTGTTTGCCTGGTCTCTCTTGTGACTCCAGCTGAGGTGCATTCCTGGTGAAAGTTTGTTTAAGTGAAAGTGGGGCAGATGGGAAGGCCTGCAGACCTGGGAACAGACCTCTTCTTGAGGCCACTGTGGTCTCTTCGAGTGGGCAGCTGTTGTCAGGGAGGGGAGGAATGACAGACACCGGGGTGGCTGCAGGTCCCCCACGCTCTGTGGGTGAGAGGAGCCCTGGGGGTCACCCCTCTCCTCATGGGTGGGACCGTGGCTCTGCAGTGGGCGAGGCAGGCCGAGATTGGGCTCTTGCTGCTCCCTGGTAGGAAACACAGTCATGGAACTGCTTGAAATACCCATCATAAGTAACAAACACACCAGCAGCTGCCAGGAAGGTTTTGGGGATGGACCAGCATTGGGATGTTCTCTGCTGAGGCCTGGCTTGGGAGCATTGGGCTCGTTCAATGGGGAGATGATATATCCCAGGTGAAATATAATTCCTTTGACTCACAGCAGGCACCTTTCCCTGCTGAGTGTGGTCTTTTCCCTTTCTGGCCCCAGACCACAGCCTACTTGGCAGGGCCGTCTTTAACTATGTCAATCAAAGTGCAGTGGAGAAGAGAAGGCAAACAGGAAGAGCACAGTGGAAGGACAAGTTTGAGTGACCTGTTAATGGGGTGGGGACACAAATCGTTGGAGCGTGGGTGAAATGAAGGCTCCAGCAATGAAATTCTCAGTCTTTCAGTGAGCACAAGGAGGGAAAGACTGTCTGGCTCCAGCACAATACTTGGTGACTTGTGTAGAGGAAGAGCTCTGGCACCAACCAATGCATGAGGCTGATGAGAAGTGATCTGGGCAGGTCATTCAGAAAATCTGGTTTGCTGGCCTGGGAAGGACATAATCACCTTGGGCTGATGTTATCTGGGAGACTGTGTTGAGGACGAGGCTGTGAAATGGGCAGGCAAACGGGAGCCTCTGGCTCAAAGTCAAGCCTTGAGGTCCCAGGGAAGGGGTGATGCTGGTGGGAGAGGGGATTTGAGTCACCTGTGCTGTGGAGGGATGCAGGGCATTGCAGGCTGGGCTGAGTTTTCTTTAAGCTGGCTCAACTTTATCTATGTCCTGTCTGATGCTGGGTGCAATAGTTTTCAGTTCTGTTTCTAAGCAGGTTGTTTTAATGTGGTTGGTAACTTGAGTCTCCCTCCCTCAAAACGAAATTTCATCAAAATCTGTAATTTTAAAGAAAAGTTTTATTTTTTTATCTGCCTGCACACCTTTGAAACTAGAGGTTAACATACCACAGATCCTGGTTGGGAAAGGGTGAGGCTCTGGACATTACCGTGCCCCATCACAGGCTCTAAATCCTACAGGATCCCAAAGTGGACCTCAGTAGGAACTGGGCATCTAGCTCCTGACTGGGGGAGCTGATGTGACTTTCCCGAAGGTTCTGAGGCACAAAAGGTAAAAACCTCCAAATGTCCCAGCCAACATCAAAGCATCTTGTCTCCTCCTTAGCCTGCATTAACAGGCAACAAACTCATGGTTCCTGTTAGCACAAAACCTTGTTCATATTGGCTGGTTTAATACTGAAATTGGTGTCTTTCTAAGTTAATCACAAAAACATCTTGGTTTATTATTATTGTCAATGACATTCCTGTTTTCAGATGGCACCATCATGAATAGGAGGGGCCTGCTGAATTAACAGCTATTGCCTTTCTTTGTGAAGAGATATTGTTTTGTTTTGCTTGCAAAAATGACTTCTGGTCCCATGTGTTGCCCTTTAAAAGCTAAAGAATAATAAATGAGCAAGAACAAGCATCTCAGATACAGTGCCTATTTGGAAGGAAAAATCAGGTTTGATATCGTGTGCGTAGTACAATTTATTTTATGTTAATTTGATCTTTTTCTTTTTTATTTTGGTGTAGCCTGATTAGTTCCACATGTTTTCCCCTAAGGATTGGACAGTAAAACTGGTTGTCTGAGTCATCAACAAGATAAATAATTGGCAAATCCAAGATCTCATCCCCTAAATCATTCCACAGTTGCTCGTGGCCCTCACAGAGCTCGGTTGCTTTGCGCTCGAGTCAGCGGTTCAGTCCCCAGCCTGGGCTTTCACTGCTCCCAGGAGCCCAACAAACCTCTGACTACGGAGCCTCACATCGGCTTGTCTTGGCACATCTGCTGGAAGGACGCGGGACCCGCTGGGATCCGTGGGGAGCCGCTGGGATCCTGTGCTCAGGGCTGGTATTTACAGCCAGGGCGGAGGAGCCTGGCCAAAATGGGCACCCTGCAGTGCACACCTGGCAGCTGTGTCACCCCCCTGCACCGGGCTGGGGCCATGTCCTGCCTGCAGGGGCTGGGCTGTCTCCTGAGCCCACAGCTCAGGAGCTGCTGACCTGCCACCCAGGGGTGCCCGGGGATGCCACACTGACTGCTGTGATTTAACATGCTGATCCTGAAATGGGCCATCCCAGCATCCTTATCTCCTCCAACTACAGATATCAGTCCCAGATCCAGCTGGCCTAAACACTCATGTACTCCTGTAGAGTAGCATGAGATAGAAAATGAGAACATGAATATAGCCCCTGGGCTCCAGCCATGTAAGAGATTTGACATGGACACATAGCTCCTTCTTCATATGTGGTGGTTGTCTGGAAGCATGAGTCCCTCTGCTTGAGTAAGAGAGATGTTGGACTTCTGTTCTTCTGTCCCTGTGGATTATTTCTGGCTTGGATTATTTTTTTAAGCGGTGCCACTTGTGTCTAGTGGAAATCATATCCAAAGTGTAATCCCACCACGGTTGGAGAAGTTGTACTGCTGTCCTGGGAATGTTAAAGGAGCTGAACTGGCTGGTCCCTAGTCTGGATATGTTGATTTTGTTGGTTTATTTTGGGGGAGGGAGTATG
Source organism: Cyanoderma ruficeps (assembly GCA_008694505.1). Classification (NCBI taxonomy): domain Eukaryota; kingdom Metazoa; phylum Chordata; class Aves; order Passeriformes; family Timaliidae; genus Cyanoderma; species Cyanoderma ruficeps. The sequence continues at coordinate 17,896,224 of VZDJ01001247.1, forward strand.
ATTGCATTTTAAAATAAAAGAAACTGCCAAAAAGCAGAATGAGAGACAGCTCAGTGGTGATCTCTGAACTGAAGGAAAAACAGAGTAAATCTGGAACAGGCCCATAGTCTTCAGAGTGGGCTCCAGGCTTCGTAGCAGCAGAGTCACAGTTTCTGCCGAATTGGAAAAATAAAGCAGCCCAAATGCCACTCGTGAGAGGTCCTGGCCCCTTGGCTCGAGTCAGGCGTGTTTGGAGCAAACCTGATGCCTTGAAGGGGAAGCCACTGAGCCCCAAGGAGACCACTGGGGATGCAGAGGCCTCCCCTCCTCTGGATGGTGTCGAGGAATTAAAGGAAGTGAAGCTGAAGGAGAATGAGTGGATTGTGCTTTGCTGGGAAAAAAGGTCACCTTAACACATTTCAATGTGTGATGGTGACACCTGTGAAAGCTAAATCAGTTCATTGAGTTAAAGTGCACAGCTTTGCTCAGCTTTTGTGTACAGGTCCCCATCAGGAATTCAGCTACCTTGGCTTTTGTGGTGGCAGTTTTGGGCATGGGCATCCAGAGCCCACTCGGGTCCTCCTTTGGCAGGTGCTGGCTTGGATGCTGGGGACAGGCACTGCTGACAGGGTGGGCACCTGCTTGGACTGGGGATGTGACCCAGATCTTGTGATGGTGCTAAGCAGGAGCCAGAGCATTGTCCTCTGTAATGCTTACATTATCCCAATTAAAACAATGATGAGAAACCAATGGACACCTTCCTGCAGGGACTAACCTCTACTCTGTGGTGGTCTGTCTTTGGTCCTCTCCTTGCTTCCCCCATTTTTCCAGGAAGCAAATTCATTGTGCAGCTGAGAGCTTTACTTTTGTAGGTCTTGCTTTCTTTTTCATTACCAAGATCTTTCTGCTTGGGGAATAGTTTCCTGAGAGAGCACACTGTGTGTCCACATACCGTGGGGTGTCAGCATGGGGCTGGGGAGCTTCAGCCCAGTTCTGGAGTTGTCTGGGAGCTCCCAAGAGCTCATCAGCCACTCTGTGCCAGAGGAAAGGAGCTGAGCCAGCCCCTTTCATGGATGTTCCCATGCAAATGATGAACTACCCTGGCAAGCCAAGTTGGAGACAGCCACCAAGTCTCCATTTCTTCCCTAATCATCATCTTATACTCAATATAAGCTTTCTTCCTTCTCCCCACCCTCTTAATTTGAATTTAGATCTAGGTCTAGCTTTTCAAGAAAACAGCTCTCTTCTCTATTGGCTGCTTCGACTCTTGTCACCCTCCTATTCTAGCTCAGGAAAAAATGGAAGGGATTGCACTCTTGTTTTGGGGCTAGAGGGTCCCTCCATGTACAGTGAATATTTGGTGGTGCAGAAGAGTAAAAAAGCAGCAGAGGACTGGAACAAGCAATTTGGCAGTCAGTGCAACTGGCTGGCTTGAATTACGTGTTAAAGTTTTGCCAGTTGTCAGTGTGTTGAGCAGTTTGTATCGTTGTAAGATTTTAGGAGTCCCAATGCAGATTTTCTATATTTTGTTGTCTCAGATTTGTGTGGTTTTTCTCTTGCAGAAAGAAAACTTGCCCAGCAATTTGCTGCACACATTAATGCCCTCTTGTTTTTAGTGTACAGTGGAAACAAGCATCTGAAATCATTCTTCTCTTTCTGACAGCAACATCTGTAAAACCTTAATGCTGGAAGGAGGCAGGAACCAAGAGATTTATAACCCCCTGCTGAAATATTGGAACGACCTTATTTCCCGGCAATTAGCTTTGCTCAAAACATTTTTGTTTCCTATTAGAAGCAATCTACTAACATTTACATTGATGGGTTTAATAGTTGTTGGCCATCCCTGAATTCAAGCAGGCAAGGCAGGAGTAGAGGGAAGGAATATGCTTTGTAAGCCGTGAGATATTTGTGTGGCATTGTATGTTGTCTGTGCTGATAGTGGTGAAAACATCTGTCATGCACTGCTCCAGAATGGGAATGACATCGTTTGGGAAAGGGAAGAGACCTGGTGCTGGGCCAAAGCTTCTCTACCACTGCAGCACATCAGGGCCAGCTCCAGCAATTGCTGGAGAGTGGATCTTGGTTCAGCTACAACCCCTGAGGAGTGGAGAGGTGAGGAAAGGAGAGGAAGGAGCAGCACCTTCATGCAAGATGGTGTAGGAATGAGTAATGTCAAATGGTGAGGAGTTAAGTTAAGGAATGGGTGAATGAATGGGTCATCCCCCTCCTTCAGTGGATGCTTTGATCTCCAGCAGAGACAGCAGCTCCTGAGACCTCTCTAAGGCCATCAGCAAGAAGTAGATTTTTGACTAGGTGGCTGAGTTTGGGTTTGTTGTGGTTTTTGTTTGGTTTTGTTTGTTTTGGTTTAGTTTGGTTTTGTGTGTTGTTTGTTTGTTTGTTGTTTTTTGGGGTTTTTTTTGGCTGTTGAGAGCATGATGTAATGGGATGAGACTGAGGATCAGATATTTGAGTTGCAACATGAGGAAAGCCTCGTGTCTGAAGGCATTGATAGCCTGGGTTGGAAGTGGTGGCAGACACTGTGGCAATATTGTTTTGTAGGACCAGGGGAAAGAAATGCCTATTTCCTCCTTGGCTTTGAGATCAGGAGGATTAATGTGTATCTATCTCTATGAGGTCCCGAGTGGATCCGAAAAAGATGAATTGTTTAATTGTTGAAAAAAGCAATTTTAGGGATGTTGAAACAAAGTTGAACTTGAAATATTGGGGATGTTTAAGGACAGTGTCTTGTGTCTTTGTTTTGAAATTCATGTGCCTTTAAAATGGAAAGAACATAAAAATTACAATTTAGGATATTAACTGGCTGTGGGATGTCCCTCTGAGGGGCAGCATGGAAGAGAAGATTCTTGAGGAAATGCCATAGCCCTGCAGGTGATGGATGACCACCGCTGGCATTCCACAGGCTTTTGTTGTCTTTGCTTTCTGAAGGTTTCTTTCGCCATGAGATATCATTTTGGAAGTTTGCTCCAGGATGGGTGGCAGATGGTGTCAGCTCAGTTTTGCTGAAGTCATAGATGATTCACTCACTTTGGCTGAAAATGAGCTTTTCCTGGCCCAGCTGCTCTTCCAGCTATGCCCCAGTTCCCCATCCCTTAGGCTATGTGGCTGTAAGTGTTTTATAAGGCTGAGTGTTTAGCTGGATACCCAAATGATCTGGGTTCCAAACTAATCCATTTTGGGGGTGTGGCAGTGAACCGTAGCCTGGAGCTGCAGGAGTTTGGGATGGTAACTTGTCAGTCTGCCTCTGCTTTGGGAGCCAAGGCTTTGCAGAGCTGTACATGAATATTTCATCATTCAGATGATCTCTCTCCAGAAATCGTCCAGATGGCCAATCCTCAGTCATGGATGTGCTGACAGAAGTACTTACCAGCACAACTAGAGGTGAAGAGGGTCTTTTGACAGCCTTGGAGACCAAAGATGTGTTCCCCAAAGAGGCAACCTGCCCCCTCTACCATCCTTGGGACATTGGTTGGGTTCTCAGTGGGGTCTGGGACTCATCTGCTGCATTTGAGTGGTGTGGGGGTGAGGGTTGATATCTCTTTGTGGTATCACATCCAAGTCCACCTGGTTCCTTAGTCTCCATGGATGGCTGGAGCATGAAAATGCAAGCTGAGGACTGAGACGTGAAACCTCCACTGAGTGTGGGGACACCAGGGGCTGAGATGAACCCAGCTCTCTTGCTCTCTGCCACAGCCCGCTGCAGAGGGAGGGTGCTGCTGTCAGTCATCAGCCTGTCTCGCTCCAGGCATTCCTGGCACAAGTCTCTTCAGGTTTGCCTCTGTGCACAGTCTGGTAATTCCTCCTGCGAGGAGTTTATTTGTCTTTGCTTTTTCTTTCTGAGTGGCTGGACCAACCCCCTGCTCCCCATCCTCCCCTCCTGAGACACAGCCCGAAAAATTCTCCTCCTCTTCAGCTGCAGACAGAGTCCCTGGCACATACCTTGGGCTGTCCTGGACAATCCCTGCTCAGCCAGCTCCCTGCAGCAGCAAAACTTATTTAAGCCATGGATCAACTTATGCTTTAAGCATCAGAAGGTGAAGGGCTGAAGCAAATTAAAGTAGGATCTGGTGAGAGGCAAATACTCAAGTGAGTTTTATGGTAGAGGTTGGTGCTTCTCTGAAAGGGACAAGTTGCCTTAAGAGCCTCTTTAATAAATCTTTCCCTGTGGAATTATCTCCACAATATCTACCCCACGCAGACTACTTGTCCCCTTAAACAGTGTTGTGGGTAAGGGAGCACCAGGGAGGATTTTTCCCTCGTTACCAGGTCTGCAGATTCCCTTTCATCCCCCAGACTGTGAGTGTTGTACCTGTGCTGTGCTGCTGGTACTGCAAGGGCAGTGGGAGGACGAAGCCAAGGTTGGATTGGACTCTGGCAGTTTGTTTGGTTTGGATCTTGCTCCCAGAGCTTCACCTGGTCACAAGGGATGTGATGGTGGGAGAAAGGATGCAAACTGCTCCCCACTCTTAAATAACCGCAGGTATTTAGGGAAGACGATGTGTTCATCTCACAGGTGGCACCAAGGAGTCATCCCATGCAGAACTGTTCTGTTTCAGCTGGCCTGGGACAGCTTCCATATGTTCCCCCTTGAAATGGAGGGTGCCCTGCCTTTCTCCTCATCTGCTGGACAAAGAGGCTTTTCAGCTGTGGAGACGCCTTAATTCAGCCGGGTATTTTAACTGAAGGATGTTTCTCTGTGCTTTGGGTGTTCTTTTGTGCCAGAAATTGTCACAATGTGTGGGAAATTCCCCTTTTCCTGAAGGACAGGTTTCTTTTCACCTCCCAGCTGCAGGCAGACTCAGCACACAGATTTATTTAGGGCCGGGGATGTGTGTGTATATGTGGCTTTTTGTTGGTTTTCTGTTTTGGAAGTACAATGTTGTGGCGGCCGACAGCTAATCCTAAATTTGGGATACCTGACATGGTAATGAGAAAACAAACCTTCCTGCACTTAAAATGAGTGACAGGCCAGGTTTGGCCCCAGCAACCTTCAGAACTGGTTTGACCTTGCAACCAGATCTCCTGGGCTGACTGACAGCTTTTTACAGCAGCATTAGGGCTGAGCTGACCTTGTTTATCTGGGGATTCACCTGGGAGACAGCAGACATGTCCAGGGATATTAAGTCTCAAGCAGAAAATGTTTGCTCAGATATTAGGGGGAGAGTTAATTTAGACTGAATACCTCCTATGTGGCACCAGGCACTGCTCTGAGGGACACTGTGCCCCCTGGCTGATGACAGTTGATTTAGACTTTCTTTACAAAGTGGAACCTTCTTTAAGTGAAGCAATGCAGAGCCCTTCCACTCACTCTGAATTTCCTTTCACATTTAATGTTTTTGGGGTTTTGGTAGAACAGAGCCCAGGTGAAGGTGCAGGCTGATTTTTCCTGCAAAGGGGTCTTGCAGCTGGCACCACAAATGCGTTGGACCACGTGGACTCACTTTTGTTTTGTAAAATGTGACACGTATGAGCTGGCATCTGTCCCAGCTGAGGTTGGTGTCCCCTTTACCTGGTACCTGCCAGCTCCTTCCTTCCCATGCAGGGGGTTGTCCTTCCCCTGCTGCAGTGACTCAGGAAAAGGCCAAGGACAGCAGTTCTTCATCTTTGCTTGTGCAGACCCAGAAGGAGAGGACCAAGCTTTGGAGCTGGCCTTCTCCTGCACCCCAAGGATGGGCAGAAGAGGAGCACCCTGTAGATGCTTCTCTGGCCTCTCTGCCCCTATCTACACATTTGGGAGCATCCAAGGGATGCTTCCTGAAGCCTGATCCATGCTGATGTCACCTCGGGAACTAAGCCATCCTAGCAGAGTGACTCCATCTGCTGTGTCATTGGTTGCAGCCTTTGCTTTCCAGCAGCACACGTGTGCTCTGGGCAGGTGGTCCAGCCCTCCTGCAGTGACTCTGGGTGCAGGCAAGATGATTCCAGACGCAGAGATATCTTAGGATTTAAGTTTTTTAAAGTTATTTCTTCGGGCTTGCAATCAGCTAACAGGCCTCAGTGTGTGAATGAGTGCAGGGGTGGTCCTGGCTGTGTCCCACCCCTCAGGAGCACAGAGCATTGCTCTTCCCTGGGCTCAGGCAGGCACCTTCACTGCTGAGATTCTCCAGGTTACCCTCTCCTGCTTTTTATGATGAATGACAACCAATCCTTCCTTTTTGGATTCTTCTGACAAGTTTCTTTTCCTCCTTCACTTTTCAAGAGTGAAGGTTTCCTGTGCTGGCATCCCACACGTGGGTGTCTGGTCTCCGCTGGATGGGGTTGGGCTCAGGGCAGAGAGTGGCTTGGGGGAGATCTGGAGCTGATTTTTGGTAACAACACAGAAGTCCATGATGTGACATCCTTTGCAGATGGAACCTTTCCCTGGTGTTGTAGTGAAGATTTTATTTACTTATATCTTTTCCCATTTTCCTTGCTGGTATTCCCTGGTATCAGCCCCTGCATTTCTTCTGCTCAGGTTTCACATCAGCCCTCCCTCTCCCCTCACACATACTTGTTTGGGAATGTTGGGGTAATTGTTTGCTCACTGTATTGCATATTTCCACCTTGGCATTGGATTTTTGGTCCCCAGCCAAGGTAAGAAATTAAAATGCATGTCTGTGTGAGAGAAGACAACCTTGTCAGGATTCCCCATAAGCAGCAGAAACTGAAATCTTTAAATTTCAGGAGGAAATTTAAAGAGGAGGAAAGCTTTAAAGCAGATTTCTTTGCTGTTTGTGGAGGCAAGGGATGCTTTTCTTTGACTTGTCACAATTCCACAAAAGTTTTGAGACCAGATAGGACAATTTAAATCCCTCATTATAGGCTTGACTTTATTTAAATATCATATGTTGTGCTTAAGTGTAAAGTCAGCTGCTGCTCTGAGGGACAGGCGGCAGACAACTGTGGATTCTTCTGGCTGTGAACCACACCAGAGCTGTGTCCCTTTCCTCTGTATCGTTTCTCTCTAGCCCAGGGTCTCCCACAGAGCCTCTCCTGAGGACCCCAATGTCCCCAGGTAAAGAAGGGAGGGAGGCACAGATGAAAAGCTGCCAAGGGTGAGTAGGATGTGGTGGTACATCCCACAACTGGAGAAAGAGCAAGAAGCTCACTGGGTTATGGAAGTACACCAAATCCTGAATATTTATTTCTCTTCCTGACCCACCCTGCTTGGCCTTTCTCTGCATCAAGTTCTGGCAGATCTGAAGGCAGAGAGTTCACGTGAGCAGGAAGGGACCTTCATACCAACCTGGGAAGGATGACCATACCAGCTGGTGTTCCTACGTGTTGCTCCTGGGAGCTGGTGGGGAAACAAAAGCTGAAAGTGCCCTCTGGATGTGTGGATCCTCAGCACAGCAGAAGCACTGCTGTTGGTCCCTCCTGAACCAGTCCACCCTCAATAATGGGTCCAGAAAAGAGGGGAAGCATTGCAGCCGTGTGGCCTAGAGGGCTGGAAATGTGGCTGCTGCAGTGGGAAGCCTCCCCGTGCTGGGGGAGGCTGGGATCCTGCTGCTGAGCTATTTATTTAAGAAAAAAAATATTATCATTTCAGGCGTTGGCAGCATGGGGTGTATCAGCCATTGTATCAAAGATGTGGTTTTAATGCACTTTCCTCCACTTAAATGCTATTTGCCTTCTCCTTCAGGCAATTGAATTTAAGAAAACTCTGGTTGCCCAGGTTTTGTTGGACAAATTGGTCCCTGCACACACAATTCCCAGGAGGAGCCAGCTCTGCAGAAACTCTGGGAGCTGTCACTTCAGTGCATGGCTGGGATGGGCTGAACGGATTACCCAGCTCTGCATCGTCTGCTCTTTTATCTGTCTCAAAGCAATGGGAAGCCAGGAATAACCCCTCGGGGTTCCTCTGAGCCTGGCGGTTTCTGGAGCCCGGGGTCAGATGACTGTTATTGTAGCTAAAGGTGTTTAACCCCAATTGATTTTGACAAGCCCTATTAGCAAATCCCACAATTACTTATTGGGTTTGGAGAGGAACGTTGTCGATTTAAGGCTGGATGTCCTAACCTGAGTGCTGCTGACAGGATGCCATAGGTACCAAAGCTGTTTCTGCAGGAATTGATGGAAAAACTCCCTGTCAATCTTTGGGGCCAAATTCTGGCCTTTCCCCACGGCCCAGCAGCTCTCAGGGGTATCAGAGTCTGCCTTAAAAGTCAATGGCTCAGAAGGAGATGTGTGAAGCCTCCTACTCTGCGAAGTACAGAGCATCCCTGGGCTGGGCTTAAATAAGCCTTGTTTGTGGCACAGCTGCCCACATCCCAGCCCTGGGGAACCCTGCAGGAGCCATGGGACCTGGTGCAAAGCAGAGGAGAAGCCCTGGGAAGCTGCCCAGAACAGCCTGAGGGTTTTTTCTGTTCCCCTGAAAAGCTGACCTGTCCCCCAGCTTGGTCCCAACTTGAGAAAGGAACTGAGGGTGTAAAGGAACTGAGGGTGTTTGGTACCTGTGGCTGCATGAGCAGAGGGAGCCTGCTCAGCATCTTTGCATGCTCGGATCCAATGTTTATCCCATGGGATTGAGGTCAGAGCCCCCAAGCCCTGCAGGCTGGAGCCGCTGCTGGGCAGGCAGAGAAACTGCCTGGAGACTTGTGTCTGTGAGAAATATCAAGTGATGAGTTCTCTGAGGCTCATATCCCAAAGACGCCTGAGATCATTTGGATGTGAATGGGAGTTATGTGCCTAAGTAATCTCAGAGGATCTGGGCTTAACAGCATTGCTGAATTTCCTTTTTTTTTTTTTTTTTTTNNTTTTTTTTTTTTTTTTTGTAATAATGGAGCAGCTGGGGAAATAAAAGCGTGATCTAAACAAGGAAATCATTGCATTAGCCCAATATTTTAACGAAGCCCCGTTGGTCTGCAGGTCAGGTGTAGGTATCTGCAGGCAGCAGCCTGCCGGTCGCCCATCCCGGGCTGTCAGAGAAATGTGGCTGTCACACGTGCAAAGGCAGTTTAGCCCAGAAATTGCTTTCGGGCAGCGGAGCAAGCAGCCTCTTGGAAGCCCTGCAAGTTTCACACTTGCTTTTACTTCTCGGTTGCTTGGGGAGAGGAGCGACCCCTCTCAGGGAAAACAAACAGGCATCGCCTGCCCGGCCGCGGCTGGAGCGAGCGCCTGGAGCTGCCGTGAGACTGCGCCGAGTTCTCCGGGAGGTTTTGTAACAAACACCTTGTAAAACGCAAATATTTGAATAGCGACGTTCACGGCTAATGTGCCAGGTCGAGGAACAACTGCTTATGCTTTTTGCTTTTTGTTTGAAACTTAAAGGGTGAAGTTAAGGATTTTCCAGAGACAAAAGCATTGAATGCGCTATTTACATACTCACCCTGCAGTTAGTGGACAGAATTATGAGCCATTTATTTAACAAAGAGACCCTAGTTAATCAGCAGTCTATTTATTGTTTCTTCATAATTTGGCAGTAATTCATAACCATGTCTTGTTTTTCATTATGGGCACAATTGCACTAAGTGTGCTTGCTCCCCATGTACCATCTCTGAATTTTATTTTCCCTTTGAAAATTGCTCATATCCTTAAATAAAGGATCACATTTAAATGGAAAAAATTTATTTCAGATGATTGCTTTCAAAAGAACCAGTTCCTTGCCCTGTTTTGGGTTATTAAATTATTGTCTTTGTTTTACTGCAGGCTTTTTTAGCTCAGCCTCCGGAAACCTGGGCAACAGAGGAGGTGGCTGTCGGTGTTGGAAAGCGCTTGGGGTCAGCTTTGTTCATCGATGGAATTGGGTCGAGTCACTGAGTGCCTAAAGGTATGGAGGATTTTTATGCTGATTTTAAGGCTATTATTTCTCACCTGGTAACATGTTTCTGGTCTCTCTGCCTACCTGTGGGGTGTGAAGAAAGGCTGAAGTTGCTGTGCCTCTCCCGGCCTCACCAGCCTGCTCTTGACTCTGGTGGGGTCCAAACTCCAGACTGGAGTTTGACTTCTACCACGGGAGATCCCATGCCCCAACCTGCTTGCCTGGCATTGTGGTTTTCACCTGGAGATCCTGAGCCACCGAGGTGCTTTTATCCCTCCTCGGGCACAGAAGTTATTCCTCCTTCTCCAGGTGCTTGTCTGTCCTCAGGACTCTTGATTTCCAGTTGTGTGGGGAGAGTGGGGCTCTTTGCCTGCTCCCACTGCCGGGCAGAGAGCTGCAGGAGCAGCATGGCCAGGGAGCCGTTCCTGGGGTGCTCAGTGCCAGCATCAATCAGGCCATAGTGACCTGCAAAGCCTTGTCCTAACCATTGTCCCTTCTCCAATATTCTGAATATTCTGCAATATTCGGGGGAATGCTGATATCGATGAGAACTCTTGGTGACGGCTGGGACAGAAACAAATTATTTTCCCACTAGGAGAAGGTCGTCTGTGAAATTTCATGGACAGTTCCCCCCACTTGTTAAACACCCCTTTTACTTGGTTCTTCTTTTTTTTTTAATTTTATTTTTATCATTTTTTATGTGTGTAATTGCATGTCAGACCAAGTGCACTCAGAATGTGAGCAGGGTCTGATACAAGGAGGGTGAAATGAGATAATCCATGTTTTCATCATCCATAGGCCTCTCTTTTCACGGGCCGTGGGCCGTACTTTATTAGGCTGAGCAGCTCTGGGCCTGCAAGAAAGAGGAGCCCTTTCTCATCCCGATGAGAATAGTGCAGTGAATGGATTCCAAGTGTTTACTCAGCATTTGTCTCGTGGTTTATCAAAGGAATGAGGAGGAGGTGCCGACAGACCTTTTGTCCTGCTGATGTGTTATGACAATGTTCCATGAATATGCAGAATGGCAGAAGGGATTAGAGCCAGTACAATTCCCCTCCGGCGCTCTTTTTTTCTTTTTCTGCCCTTTTTTTTTTTTTTTTTTTTTTTTTCCTGGGATGTTCAGGGGTTTAAGAGTGACCTGCTCACAGTCAGGGCACTAAACATCAGATTTTCCTGCAGATAGGGGTGTAAAAATCCCACACTTGTCCAAAGCTGTTAGCATCTCACTTGAAGGTTGGGCTGTCTTAGTCACTCACTGCTCTTTATGAAATTTTGGCTGGCAGGAACTGCCTGGCTGAAAGCTTTGTGTTTTGGGAGACATGGAGATATTGGGGCATAATTAACACTTGAGTCAATCAGTGACACGTGAAGCCCAGGGCTGGTGGGGATGTGACCGCTGCTCTCTGCTGCTGTTGGTGTAGGCTGGCAGTGCTGCCTTGCCATGTTTTCCTGTTGCTTCCCAGAGCCCTGGCCCAGAAGTTTGGGCGTGATTCAACAAACAGTGCTGACATCAGGCATCTTCATTGCTGTTTTAGATGGGCAGGTTAATGAGAGAACCCTTGTACACACCTGTGAGGTGATGGTTATCTCTATTTTCAGTATGGGGTACGGTGGGATGGTGGGAGCAGACACGTTCCACAGGTGCAAATCCAACCTTTGGTGTTTCTGACTCCTCATCTCGAGGTTACTGCTGAGCCGTGGCCAGAAGCTATCTGCTGGTTGAGTGGTTTTTTAGGTGCAATTATGCAAAGATGTCCCATAGGAGAAATACTCTCCATTGGTTTCCTACATCCCAAGAATCTCTTCTGCCCTGCTGCTTAAATGGTGTGGCAGGGAGTTCCCCAGATACACAATGGGAATGGTGACGTTGGATCCATGTTGGGTCTCATTCCAGGAGGAAGGGTGTTGGACATGCTCAGCACAGGTCTGATTTTTCTCTTGTTGAAGCCAACCGACCAAAGCCCAGCTGAGAGATGTTAAATCCACCTGGAATCTCCCCTAGCCCAACCAGAAGGTTGAAACTAGCCTGTTCCACCCTTGCCACATGCATGTGAACTGGTTGTTCTGGCCCTTCTGGTCCTGCCTTTCTGTTTGGGATTTTGGTTGCTCTGTGGAGTGTCTGGAAGACATCTGGTCTGAATCAGAAGAGAGGTGGGCTGTAGTCTGCCCTCTGTCATTGAGCCCCTGGGAATCACCCTGCCTGTGATGACCACATCTGCTGTGGGGACCTCCAGTGAAGGCCATTGAGTGGAAATTGCTATCATATCCTCCTGTGCAGGGATATTTGAGCAATGAGGCTCTGAAGGTGGTCAAGGACACACCAGGCTGCTCTGTTCCTGTCCCCTTGGAATATGTGCTGTGCAGGGCTGAGGTCTGGATCCTGCACAGAGCATCCCGTGGCAGGCTTAACCTGTGGCTGCTGTTGCCTCTGTTTTCCCCCTGGAATGGGCAGGAGTGGGGGAGTTTCTTCACAAGCATCAACCTGAACAAGGGCTGTGAGACCCTCTGTGGCATCGAGTTTCTGTTTGCAGAAGGAGGCATTTGCTGAGCAGGGGGCTGGCAGGTTTGTAATTTGAGTGTGTGCTGGGGAAAAAGGGAAGAGGCAGAGCCTCCTCGCAAGTCCTGGCACCAGCTGTGCAGAGGTACCTCCTGCTGCTGTGGCATGTTTGTTCTCCTTGCTGCAGTCCCTCTCCACCCACCCGGGAACACAAGCAATAATTAGGCTAATGGATTTTGGTGCAGTGATCCCAAGCCCAGCTCTGGGCTGGTTTGCCCCACACAGCAGCTGGCAGAGGCTCCTGCTGATGGAGGGCGTGTGCTGATTTGCTCCCTGGGGAGGTTCTTGGTTGGTCTGTGAGGAAAAAGTGACTTCCTATCTCCAGAAACCAAGGACCATTGCTCAGCCAGGGCTGACATCCCTTCTGTGGGGTCTGCTCAGCACTGGGATGTGTCCATGATGCAGCTGATATGGGGGACCTGAGGCACCTCAGCCTTAGCTCTTAGGCCAGCCAAATTTTGGAGACTGGATTAAAAGGAAAAAGAACTTTTTACCCCTCTGCCAGCTCTTGCCACCATCAGCAAGAGGCGATCTTCCTTTGACCTCTGGGGCTGTGCACAGAAGACCACAGTTTTCAGGTTATCCTTTGCAATCTGGACTCCTCAGTAGTGTAAGCAGTAAAGAAACTGAAATAACTAAATGGGAACAAATCCTCCCCACTCTGGGAAATCTGTGATGAAAACACAAGGGTTGGCAGCCCTGGGAAGAAGGCCAACCTTGGTCTCATGGGACTTTTACGGCACAGACACCCCACTGTTGAAGGAGCCTTCAGTTCTCTGCTCCTCTTTTATCCTCTGGGATTATGTTGATGGCTGAAGGCTGCATCTGGGTCCCTTTTCCTTAGGGGTGGACTAAGCAGTGGGAGAACAAACCCATGGCAGACGCCAGGCTCTGGATTTTGTGGGGCTACAAGGCAAAGCCACTAAGACCTGTTTGCAACAGCTGATTCTGTGGTGGAAGCTGCTGAACCCTCTGATGGGATCTGCCATGCTGATGGCACCCCATAACTCCATCCTGGTGGATAAGTATATGTCTCAAATACCTCTGTGTTGCTGTGCTGCTCATCTGAGACCTGAGATGGTTCTTTGGACTTCCACTCCGCTTGAATATGTTTGGGCCTCTTAGGACTCTTTTTGCTTAGGACTCTTCAGATTTTTTTTAAATTTTTCTTTAAGAGCTTTATGACAGGATGTAAGTGTCCAGTTCTTGTTGGTTTGGATGGAAGTTGAATTTCTAACTTTTACAAACCTCTCCCAGACTCTTTATGCTGGGAAAATGATGGCCGGATCCTGTATTTTTTTCTCTTTCGACCCAGTCCCAGATTTGGCCCAGGTTTCCTCTGTTTCCCTCCCTGTAAGGCAGGGGACAAACTGCCCCTTTTTAATCTTTTAGGTCTACAAAGATTTGCCATGCCTGCTGAGAAAAACACAAGGCAAGAAAATCTATGCAAAGTTTGTACGCTCCAAGTTCTTGCTGCAGTGGAAAAACAGAGATCTTCTGCTCTGTTACCACAGGTTTTTCATTCTGAAAATTTCACCAAAGCCTGTTATTCACCAATTCCTACTCAAAAGCTAAACTATGAAGGTTAATCCACCAGCTCCATCCTATAGAATCATGAAAGTCTTTTTCATGCAAACAAAAATTAAATGTATGCAACATATAACACTATGTATGGGGGAAAGCTTCCAGAGATACCAATCAGATGCATGTGGAAAGTAGATGTAAGATTTTTGGTTCCTTCAGAGAGCATTTGGATGGTGGTTGTGATGATGTCGCTGCCTTGCTTCAGATGAGTCAGTCCTTCATGCTCTACTTGCATTAAGAAATGGGCAAAATCATTTCTGACCTTTCCCCAAGGACACACTGTACTGGACATTTTTTAAAGAAGGGTTCTTGTTTCTGGTATGGTGAGGACTCCAATCCTTGCTCAAGGGCCCTCCTTGAGGCTGAGATGATGTGAAGGCAGAGCTCTGCTTCCTACTTTGCTGATAAGGGAGGTTAGTGTCTGTTTTTGCACCTGTCCTCTTGGGTAACCAGGATCCAAGCCAGGATTCAAGACCAAATCCATCTCCCTCGTAGTTTATACTCAGGGTGGCACTACCAGATGGAGTTGGCCTCGTTGCCAACCTTCTAAATGGACCCTGAGACCACCCCTGGATGCTGCTGCCTCCCTGCATCAAACACTGCCTGAGACACAGAGGTTCCCATCTCAGCTGGAGGGCTCCACTGTCCACAGCATTTCAGCAGTGGCAGCTGGAAAGGAATTAACTAAACTTCTGTGGAGCCCTAAATAAAAGAAATGCCTGCATTGATTCTCCCAGCTCCAAGCAGCAACAGGCAGAGATGGCTTTGGCTGGAAGGAATGTGAGGCAAACGCTGTGATTCACACTTGTCCAGTCTGATTTGAGTCTGAATCATCTCTCTCCCCTTCTCACTAGGAAATGATGTGATGAACACCAGTCTGTCATGGCTGGAGACTTTTTTTCTGTACCATATGCACTTTGAAGTTGCTGCACAGAATCTTAGATTTTGGTCATTTGTGGAGTGCTCTTAAAGGCAGCTAAGGTTGTCACAACCTCAGCCAGCTTCTCCACCAACACAGACATGTGGTGAGCTCTTTCCCTTTGGGACTGAAGGGCTGGGCAGTGGCCAGGCGTGAGGATCTTCTTTAGGTGTGAGGATCTCTGCTGTTCTTTCCCCCCAGATCACCGTCTTATGGCTTCACCTCTGTGTCCTGCTCCATCCCCACCACCTCATGAGATCCTGTTTCCTGCACAGCCTCCATTCACCTGGTCCCACCAGCTCACGGGGTGCCCTGTCCCTCCTGCTGAGGTTGGTGTTCCCCCTGCACTACCAGGAGGGGCTTCCCAGAGGTGCCTGCCTGGGCTGGGGGGATTAGGGAGGCTTTGTTTCAAAAGCATTTTAAGTGGTGGGAAGAAAAGCAGCCTGGCTGCAGGCAGATCAGGCTGAAGGTGCAAGACAGGAGGGAAATTTTTCGTGACAGAGGTGCGCTCCTGGCCTGAGGGGAGGGAAGAGGCTATTGTGGTTAGTCAATGAAATCACTGCCGGCAGGAGCATTAAACAGAGGAAAAAGAGAGTGGATAGTGAGCCAGCAAAGTGGGATTTTAACCATCTGCCCAGGCTTGCAGCTAATTCATCTGGTAGTTAATAAGGGAGTAGCAAATCAACAAGGAAAAGAGAAAGTTTTGCACCGAAGGAAGTCCTTGCCTGGGAGCTCTGGTGTGCAGCATCTGGGGCAGCTGGGCATCAGTTCCTTGATTTCATTGACAAACCCGAGCCTCAGCAGGTCTGGGGAGCTGGCTGGGGACAGGGCTTGGGCAGGAGAAAAGCCTTTCCCCTGGCAGCTAGGAAACACTGGGAAGAGGCAGAACTTCCCAGTGTGGGGAAAGTTTGGGATAATATATGGGATACAGGGGAGGAAAATAGCATGACAATGCACAAAACACTCCTGCTGCAGTGTCCCTGTCCAGGCTAAGTTTTCCTTTGAGTTTCTGTTCATTCTTGTGACCCTGAGATGGATTTGTTCAAGCCCTGCTTGAAACTGGAGGTAGGTAGGACAGGTTCACCAAGAGAGATTTTTTTAGCAAATGCTGTAGCTCTATCACAATGATTAATCCCCTTTGGGTTTCTATAGTATTTAGTATTGCTTTATAAACCCAAATGATTAAATATTGTTTAGAAACCCCATGCATGACCCACACTTTGCTCTTCTCAATGTCTTGAAGCCACCAGGCAGGACTGCTGAGAAACCAGGGAGAGGGACCAGCTCTGCCTGGCCCTTGTGGCCTTCTCTTAGGCTTGGGTTCTGGCCATGAGGTATGGCTCTGGGGCAGAAATTTAAGGAGTATTTTGTTCCAGGAAGAGGCAAAATGAAATATTTATTCACTCCAAATATTGAGGTTTGTCCTGAGCAAAAAAAGCAACAAAGTTTATAGAAGAGGAATCTCAAAAACTCTATACCAGAATTTGTCCCCCATGGGTTTTAATAGCTGAAGACCCTTGTAATGTTTTCTGTTTTCTTTCAAATTTAAACAAAAATATGCTTCTATTAGGAATATTATTTTTGATAAACAGACAACAAAAAAGGGTGGGTTTTTTCTCCCATCCCCCCTTTTTTTTTCTATAGGAATAAAATTAAATTTAGAAAATATTACATCAAAATGAACTTGGGGAAGAAAATCTGGTCTGGCTGTAGTGGGGAAAAAACCCAAAACTTGCCCACAAAGCTGAAGAATAGTTCAGAAGTTGCTTTCTCTATAATTTTCCCCTGCTATTCCACAGTTTTTGTACACGCTTTTACCTATATTTTTTGGGAATAAATGATTTTTTTCAGCCCTTACTGTGCAGTTGCCAACAGATACATAAGTGACTCAAAGAGTTAGTTCTGAGGAAGAATTTATTTGCTTTGGTTATCAGTTTCCTGCATCTTAAAGAAGTGGAATAGTTCAGGAAAGGTGTTTAATCGTGGCTCCTTTGAGCCCAGCCGCTGCCCGGCGTCCTGGGCTGTGGCTGCTGGCCCTGAGCAGTGTGGTGGCCACACCTCTGCAGGTGTGCTGTGGTCACCAGCCACAGGGTGGACCCTCCAGGTCTGCTGTTTGCTGTCGCTGCTGTTCTCCAGCAGATGTTCCACCCCTGAGTGTGGCAACCCAGGAGGGAAATGTCCCAGCAGAAGAGGATTCCTCACACACTCCCAAGCCATGCAAACGTGCTGAGCTCTTACCTGGCTCTCCTTGGTGTTGCCAAGAAATAGGACAAGACGCAGTGAGCAGAAAATGATGCACAGGGAATTCCACCTGAACACGAGGAAGGACTTTATTGTGTGAGTGACTGGGCACTGGGACAGGTTGCCCAGAGAGGGTGTGGAGTCTCCCTCACTGGGGATATTCAAGAGCTGTCTGGCTGTCACCCTGTGCTCAGGGATGATTCTGCTCGGGCAGGGAGGCAGGACCAGATGACCACTGTGGTCTCTTCCAGCCTGACCCATCCCATGATCCTGCGTGGGGTTTGGGCTGCGGTGCTCCTCACACGGAGCACCACTTGTCGCTAGCTGAGGCTGGGGTGTGTCTCCCTTTAGGGACAGGAAGAGAGCAGGCAGACACAGTGGCAGTGAGGGGATCACTCTCTTTACTTTATTTATATTTTCTACTTTTATACATTTGTACAGAAGTTTAGAGATTGGTTAGAGAGGTTGCAATCTCTTAACTTGTTTGGTGGACATGACCACCAATTAATTCTTCTCTCAGAGGAGAAGAATGCAAACATTCCAAGAATAAACTTTGTTTACAGAAGAAGGTTACGTGTGAAGGTTCTGCACAGAGGCAGAAAGGCAGAAAACTGGGCAACACCTGTGGACAATATGATTCACCTTCTGGTGGCAAAGCCTTCCCACTGCACGGAGTACCTGTGGCAGGGGTCTCCATCTGGGAATTGAGAGCATGGATGATTCAGGCATGGATACACTGAGGGTGGGAATGGGCTCAAGTGTTACGTCAGGGCAGTGCTGCTCCTGCAGCCAAGGAAGTCCCTGAACATTTGGTTGTTGGTAAGTGATGGGGTGATTCAGGGCTGTCCTAAGAGCACCATCAGCAGGTTTTGTGTCATTGAAGCTTCCCCCAGGGGCCACTGCTGGCTCTCAGGCTGGACGGTGCCTTGGATTGTTCACTGTGGAATTTCTAGGGAGAGAAAGCAGAGAAGCCTTTGCTATCAGGGCTCCCACTCCCTTTTTTTCCCTGCACATCCCAAGGGGACTGAGAAACCAATGACTGCTTCACGGGTAATCATAGGGCTCTGGAAATAGGGATGGTCCAAATGCAACTGTGTCCAGTGCAGGCATCCAGGCAACCATTCTACACAGGACAGGACACAGCCACGGTCTCTCAGCATGGCTACATTAAAGATCATGGGCCTTCCACCCAGGTACCCCCACACTGCATGTGGTTTAGCAGAAGGTTGTTCTGTTTTGGGGGAAGAAAACACACGTATTTCTAACCCATGTGATGGCCAAGTGTAGCTTGGACATGTGGCCCGGGTAGCACAGGAGCAATGCCTGCCTGGTGCATGGGGGGCTTCAAACAGAAGCTGGCTGAGGGTGCACAGCCCCTTTCCTCTGCAGTGAAACAAGTTTGCCTGTTGTAAAGTGACTTGTGTGTACAACATTCCTAGAGGAGAATGCAGCTCCAGGGCAAAACAGTTCAGGAGCTAGAGGCTGAAATCTCTGTACTCGGGATGAACCGATGTAGAAGGCAGCAGATGCTGGCAAAACTTACACTTGCTTAGTGAATGTGATTTATTCCCTTCTCATCACTTCACTTTAAAGAGAGTTCTGGACCACATTTGTTTGGTAGCCACCTTTATTATTGTCTTCCACTTTTTAATAATAGGTCTGGGCCAAAGAGCACCCTGAGAGAGAAAGCATATGTGGGAATCAGAGTGTGTGTGTTCTGGCCTTCCTTATTCCACGGTAAAACACAGCTTCCTGTCTGTGTGCTCCTGCCCACCTCTGTCCTGCTGTTTTATCTGTCTGTCAAAGCTGTTTTGACATCTGGGTCTTAACACACAAGCTGAGAGCAGTTTGAATGGTCCCATCAGCTTTAACGTAACTACTCACCAGCTGGAGTCTGAGGCAGCCCACAGACCCAGAAGGGGCAGGGCTTCTCCCTCTGTGTGCAAAATGACACGAGATCAGGGCCTGGGACTGTAAACACTTAAAGCAGTTGGGTCTTCATAGCCCAGTGTCCAGATGAGATGTTTCTTCCTTTGCTAGATCTGATCTCAAGGGCAGGCAGCTCCAGATCCAGCCAGGCTGGTGGGTTTTCTTTTTCAGCTAATAGTCAGCTGTGAAGAATAAATAAATAAAGACAACAAAACCTCACAAACAAACAAAACAATAAGCCCCCCCAAAAAAAACCAAAAACCCCACACCCAAACAAGTGGGAGAAAGTGATAAATAAAGGTTGTTTGATATGACTGAGAAAAGCTGTTCCTCTTTTGCACTCCATAGCCCTTTTCCCTCCCAAACCCATTCTTGCCGGATCAGAATACATTTAAATCCTTGCATCAACATGAAAATCCCACCAGTTAATGTTTGCAAAGCTGAAGGTTTCCACCTCCCCCAGGTGGGCAACATTCTTTGTGGAGTCCGGAGTGATCTGCAGTGACTCCATTCTTGAATATCTGTCCTGCCACCCTCACCAGTGAGTGGAAAAGTCAGATCCTCTGGCTGAAATTAACCACCTCCCTTCAGATACTGCTCAATTTAAATGTGCATGTCAGGAGAAATAGGAATTTTCCATTCTTTTTTCCCTTGGCTCTCACAAGGTGAATGAATGGTCCCAGCTGTGCCTTTCATTTGTTTTCCTCACTGAAGATCTGTGTCTGGAGAAAGGCACCATTCTCCAAGGTTGTTTCACCCTTTTTCACCTGCTCTCTGTCCTCCAGCCAGCACCAACACTCCTGTTATCCTCATTTGGCAGAATGGAAACTGAGGCAGTGAGCTGAAACAGCACTGGTCCGTGTCAGATCAGGATTGGACCCACAATTCCCTGCCTGAGCCCTGGAGAGTGGAAGAAGAGCCACAAATATCTGCAGGAAAAATAAAGCAGGAACCAAAGCGCATGCAGGCACAAGTAGGGGAATGAGCAATGGTGCCATTATTCCTCTGACAAATGTTTAAAGGAGAGGGCTGAGGACTCTTCTCCAAAAGGTTGGTTGGCTTTTTAGTTCAAAAAGGAAGGCAGGAGGATGATAGGACCCGGTCAAGCTCACCTACTTGCCTCTGTGGAAAAAGCCTTTCATTGTGCTCTGCCCTTGGAAATACTTTCACACAAGTTGTAAAGTTGAAGACTTCAAGTTTTACTCCAGCAGGACTTATGAAGGGATCTGCCACTGCATCCACGGTACTTTTCCATCTGTGTCCCCAGGACGTGGACACACAGCCATGCCTAAAGCTCTGAGCTGGTTATAAAACCCCCCTGGCTTGTCCAGTCCACCCTTAAGCAGTGGCTTCCTTCTCTGCTTGGGGCCAGGGACTCCTTGGGCAGGCATTTGGCTCAGAGGTGACGCTCAGGAGCAATGGGTGAGCACGGTGTGGAAGCTCACAGTTTTTCTGGTGCTGTTCAAGCAGCCCCTCAGCCCTGCTAGGGGCATGTGCTGAGGATCAGAGGCTGCAGTTCTGTCCGGCAAAAAAGAGATTTTCCTGAAACCCAGTAGGGAATTTGGAGACTGGTGTCTTCCTTCAGGTTCATACTCTCTGCAGTGATAAAAAGACCCTTATTTTCCCTGTCCATCTCCAAACTGGTGTCCCTGTCCCAAATCATTTGCCCACGCTCTGGGCAGCTGTGAGCTCCGCAGACCATTTCCCTTTCTACCGGAAAAAAGAAAAAAAAAAAAACTTTTCCCAGGATTTCCTTACCTAGGAGGTCTCACCAAGCTGCAAAGTAACTAAACCGACGGGCTTGGTTTCGGAGAGAGCTCCTGGCTCTTGCAGGCGCTGAGCTGGGGCCACCTCTGAGCGCCTTTCACAGGAGGAAAAGACAACGAAATCCAAGCGCAGGAGGGGTCGCGGAGGGAGGTTACCTGCTCTCCTGCTGGGGGCTGGCAGCGGCACCAAACTCGCCCCGGGCTGGCCGTCGGGACTCGTTTTGTTTGGTTTTTCTCCTGGGAGGAATCACCAGTTCTGAGCAAAGCGAAGAGCAGCGGAGAAGGGCCGGGAGGAGATGCGGCCGCAGCGCTGGCCCCGGGACCCCCGGGGGAGGGACCACTCGGGGGCATGGCCATGGAAGGAACCCCAGGAGAGGCTGGGGGATTTAATCGTGGGAGTCGGGACCCCTCCCCGGGGGCCTCCTCCTCCCGCCGGGGTAGAGGGGCCGGGCGGGCCGGCACCGCACGCCCCTCCGGGGGGGCGACCTCCCTATATATTGCCAAGCGGCTCGGCGCCGACCGCCCCATCGCAGGGAGCTGCCGCCGAGCCTGCCCCCCTCCCCTTCCCCTCCCTCTCCCCTTCCCCTCCCCTCGGGGGGACTCTTTCTCCCGCCGCTCCCCCCCATCCTCCTCCAGGAGGAGGAGGAGGAGGAAGGCGAGGGCCGTATATGAACGCGGCCGGCTTCCCCTGCCTGCGAGGCATGTGCACGCTGCCGGCGCCCAGCCCCGCGGCCAGCCCCGGCTCCCCCGGGCCGCCGCGGGGGTCTCCGCAGGCGCCGCCGGTGAAGCCGGAGCCGCGGGGCGCTGGGAGCAGCCCGGCCCCGCCGCCGCCGCCCGAGGAGCCGCCGCCCCCCGCCGGGGGCCGCCGGAGGAAGCGGCCGGTGCAGCGGGGCAAGCCCCCGTACTCCTACATCGCCCTCATCGCCATGGCCATCGCCAACGCCGCCGAGAGGAAGCTCACCTTGGGCGGCATCTACAAGTTCATCACCGAGCGTTTCCCTTTCTACCGGGAGAACCCAAAGAAGTGGCAGAACAGCATCCGCCACAACCTCACCCTCAACGACTGCTTCGTCAAGATCCCCCGGGAGCCCGGACATCCCGGCAAGGGCAACTACTGGACACTGGATCCGGCCGCAGAGGACATGTTTGACAACGGGAGCTTCCTGCGCCGGAGGAAGCGCTTCAAGCGCACCGACATCACCACCTACCCCGGCTACATGCAGAACTCCAGCGCCTTCACGCCCCCGCCCGCCGGCCGCCCCACGGCGCCCACGGCGCCCTACCCCAACGCCCTGTGCTCGCCTGGCTACGGCCCCCAGCTCTCCAGCACCGTCTTCCACCCCTATGCGGCCGGGGCGGCACCGCCGGCGCAGCACCCCAGGATGTTCAGCATCGACAGCCTCATCAGCGGGCAGCAGGCCCTGCAACCCTCGCCGCCCTCCGAGCTGAGCCACCCATCGCTGGGCTTGCCCGGAGCCGAGCTGGCTCCTGCCTGCTCTGCCGGCAGCTCCGAGCCTCCCTGCTTCCAGGCACAGCCCGTCAGCCCCGGCTTGTTGGGCCGGGCCGGCCCCAACTCCCTGGCGTACCCCTACGCCGCCTCGCCCCCGCACCTGCCCGTGGCTCAGGGCAGCTACTCGCCCAGCAGCCCGCAGCTCTACGGGGCTCCCAACAGACTGGCCCTGCCGGCCATGCGGCCCCCGGCCTGCGCCGAGCACGGCGAGCAGCTCCTGGGGCTCTCTGCCTCGCCCCTCGGCCAGTTCGGCTCCGGCAACAGCTACATGAGGCAGCCCAACTTCCCCGCCGGCCTGGAGCGGTACATGTGATGGGGCTGAGGGGGCTTGGCCGGACATCCTCAGGCTCCCACGAGCGGCTCTGGACAAGCGGGCTTCTCCCTCCTGTGGGGTCAGCTGGGGTGAAGTCAGGGGTCCCCGGCTCCCGGCTGTGCGCAGACACACACGAGCGGGAGGACTCAGTTCCTCTCTCTCAGCTTATTCCGAAGCGGAGGCAAAGTGATCTGTTTATCTGCTCCGTTCCTTCCCGGAAAAGGTGTTCTCTGGCTGCATCTGCCAGGCAGGGCTTCCCACGTGTGCCCAGCCCGGCCCCGGGGATGTCACCTGCAGCAGGACACCCCGGGGCACCCCAGGGCGGGCAGGAGCACACTCAGGAGTGGGAGCATGGTGCAACATGCAGGAACTCTCTCAAACGAGCTTTCTCCTCTCTTCCCCGAGTGCCTCCCGTGTAACTGGAATGAAAGTTATCCAAAAACCCCCCAAACCACTAAACAAGTTCACTGGGTTTTAAATGAATATTTAAGATGTTTATCATTTCCTTTCCCTGTAGGAAAAGAAACTCCAACTTGACTACTTCTTTTTACTATTTTTAAAAAATTACTTTTATTGTTAGAAAAGACTTTTTTAAAATAAAGCTTTTTCTTCCAACGTGACCAGTGCTGCTGTTCCTCTGGCTCTGGATGGATCTTGGCAAGAGGAAATTAGTCTTGTAACTGGTGGGAGACGGATTTGTGCTGCTGTTGTGACACTGCCACATCTTACATTTTTAGTGATGCTTCTTAAAGCTCCCTATTTCATTATTATTTTCTTAAAACCAAATGGTAATTCCTACAAAGCTTGCCCATGCAAGCTTTACTGGACTCGATAGTTTCCGTTTGCATGAAGAGAATAGGTCTTCCCTCCAAGGAATCCCTTGCAGGTGAAATTCTGATTTAGCCCATCAAATTAGATCACAGTTTTTCTTCCTAGCAACAAAATCAATTAAAATTCTAACCTGTTCACTGGCTGGGCTGCTGCTCTTTATTTGCAGGACTCCCAGCCAGACCACCTGACAAGGTTTGAAGGGAGAGTTCCTCATCCCCAGATTTAGATTTTTTTTTTAAAATTTAAACATCCTTTGGGTAAAAGTCCCAAGCTAGGATTTCACTCCTTTTTTTTTCAAGAGTGTCTTCTGAAGCAGAGCAGTATTCTGTAGTGCATTTTCCTCTCTAAGGAGTTGGAAGCCATCTGATCTTTGGTGTAAAACAGCATCTCGTTCCCCGGCTGCTGGGCATGATCAAAAGCTGGTGCGCTGGCAGGTACCCCCGGAATCAGCTTTTGTCTATAGCTTGGGACCTTGTGGCTTTTCATTCTTTCGTTCTATGTACTCCACAGAAATGGAGATTGGGTTTAGTATGAGAGTGGAGGGAAGAAAATGTTTTTTTCCCTCTTGGCTTCCATAAAATTTGGCCTACATTTGTGTCTAAAAACTGGTCTGCCATCTTCAGCTGAATTGCTGAGTGCTCAGTGTCCTCTCTGGTTCTTCCAGCTTTGCCCTTTCCCAGCTACCTGGAACTCAGCAGCTTCTGTGCTTTCCCCTGGCAATAACTCTGCTCAGAAAGGGTGTTGTGAAAGAACTTACCGCCTCTCTCCACACAATATCTATGGGCAGACATCCTCTGTCTAATGGAAATTTGTGAAGTGCCATGCCTGCCTGTGACATACTGTCCGCAGACATCACTTTGGGGGGTGCTGGAATAATCACTTGCAAGGACAGTCAGCAGAAAGGACATTTGTCATAGCTCACATTCATTCCCAGGGCCCGATCCTGCAATGTTTTGCTAACAAAAGAACTTTTGAAATCTTGCCTAAGTACCCGGGGTGTCAGAGCCAGCCGTGTGCCAGAGTCACTGGGTCTGTCGGCTGCTGGGGCTGTGACTCCGCTGGGTTTGCACCCTGAGCAGGAGGGCTGCTGAGACAGGGGAGAACCAGGGACTGGCATGAAATAAAGCCAATATTGCCCAGGGGGTGGGCAGGAGATGCTGTGGTTCTGCCTGGGTGGGATGCCTTGGGAAAAATCGGCCAAGCCGTGACAACTCAGACCAAGCCTGATCACCTTGGAGACTTGCAGCAGCCGGGAGCTGGTGTTGGAAAGGGCTTTCCAAGTTCCTGGTGTCTCTGAGTGTTAACGCAGGTGCTGGTGGAGCCACGAGGGCTGGGCTGTGACTTGCTGCTGTCCCCCAGCTGCCTGTGCCTTCCTGCTGAGGGGCTTTCTGGAGAGTGGCATCCAGCTCCAGATTTAGGGATGTGTCTGCAAGAGATCCACCCCTGTGCCTGTGCAAGAGGGTCTCTTCAGCCAGGGTGGCTCTGGTGTGAAGTGGGTCACCACAGTGGACTGACTGCCCCAAAACCTGCCTTGGGGACAGCGGATGGCGCTGTCCTGGTGTATTGGGACAAGCCCTGCTGGGCAGCACCGGGTTTCACATCCTCCTTGGTGTATCCCCGTCTGCCCGACAGCCCCAGCCCAGAGCCCTCTGCAAGCATCAACAAACCACCATCACCGCCGGCCTTACGCTGCCAAGCAGCTGGAAAACAGGGGGAACAGACCCCTTTTCTTCTCTTGCCTGTAGATATTAATCCTCACATGCCCAAAACTCCGGCAACTTGTATTGTGATTGTCATTAAACTAATGCCTTAAGAGTGTCTTCTTGGTTAAGTTAATGTATCCCAACGAGGCTTTTAAGCTCCCATTTCAAAGCTTTGTTTACAGTTAGGGTGAATCTAGCAAATGAGTAGGATTAAGGTGTCATGTAAAGCATGAGCCTTGCTGGGACAGAGGAGTTTTAAGCTTTGTAAAGTCTATACCTGAGCCCTTCACCTGTTTTAGTGTGTTTTCAACGTCCCTGCTTAGTGAATAAGAGGGATTTGAATGAAGCAGGAGTAATTATCACTCAGATTTCAGTTGTGAAACCAAGTCTCCTTTGAAATCCTCCCCTCTTTATTTAGGGAATTTAGGGAATATTATGTAATGACAGTTGTAACAATCTAGAGCTCACACAAAAGACAGAGGCAAAACTTTCTGTGCTTTCTGAGATTGTGGAAAGAATGTCATACCTCAGGGTGACGGCAAGAGGTACTCTGGACTTCCCCGTGGTGGGGAGAGCTCTGTCCTGAGCCTGTGAGACGCTGATGGGGGAGGTGGAATTGATCCCGAGCACCGAAGAGATTTACTGGTGATGTGGGCTACCTTCTCTGACTTCTCAGGGAACAACTCTTTGCAAATCAGGCTGATTTCAGATAACTCAGCCTGCGCGTTCAGAAATACACAACTAAAATAAGCTGCCCCTTTGAAAAGATGTTTGTTTTTCACTGGGAAACTGGCTAGGAAGGGAGGACTGACTGACCTGCCGTGTCTGTCTGTGTTCAACATTTTGCACGTTTCATGCTTCCCGCTGCTTCCAACAGGTTCCAACAAGCAGTAAGAAATTCTCTTTTCCAGATTATATTCCCAAGCTATAAATAGCATTTTCCACCCCGTTACAAACAAACACAACACTAGCTGAAATTTTAGTCGAAACACATTTTCTGAAGCACTTAGGTCCTTCTGGTAGTGTTAAGTTTTTTTCCTGGATGCTGCCAGCAGTCTCAGTGCTGGAAATGTTACACCATAACTCGCTGTTATTCTATGCAATGTTTTGCCCTTTGCAAATACACAGCTTGAAGATATTCAGTGCTGTTTCCTGGGGGTCAGGATGGAGCCGGTAAAGTCAGACTGATGGGAAACGGGCAGTGGGACCAGCTGAGATTGGCTTTGCCAGGCAATAATGAGATTTTAACGAATTAGCATCTGGGAGCCAGTACTGCCCAAACTCTGAGCTACATCTCGAACCACCGGGGCTCCATCACTTCTGCTCTGTCACGTTTAGATCCTTTACATTCGCAAAGTTGCTGTAAGGACAGGAGCGGGCGATGGAGCCGCTGTGTTTGCCCAGGGCAGGAGCAGCGCTGCGCTGCCCTCCCCCGCTTTACTCCACGGGTGTAACGCCGCGGCGGGGGGGTGACAGGGGCCACCGGGCCCCGAGTGACAGCCAGTTGGCGTGCTCAGGCCAACACTGACCTCCAGTGGAAAGCCCTGGGAAGCCGCTCCCGGCTCCCGGGGGGCTGCTCAGCACGGACCGGCAGCATCCCGGCCTTTGCGCTCCTGTTCACGGCTGCGGGGGGTCAGGACATCGGGGAGTTTGGGGGTACGGTCGGGATGGGACACCGTGAAGGGGAGGGTCGCTATGAAACACGGTGGGGCTTAAAACACCGGTTGGTCACTCTGTGGAGGTTTGGAAGGGAAAGGGTTTCTCTTACCCTTTACCCTTCACCCTTTTCCTAAGCCACCGCTGGGCACAGGATGCAGGATTGTGTTGGCTGTCCCCGTAGCTCTTCTCCCTATAGTGAAAATAGGGAAAGGACTGGAAGGACAGTGAAAAGCTGCACCCCTGATGGAAGGGGAGGGCTTGGTGATGACAGATCGCCCCCCTGCAGCAGCCAGTCTCATTGGCAGCCTGATTTTGTGTTTGAAATGTGCTACACGGTGGCTGAATGGCAGAGCTGGGGGCTGGGCTGGCTTTAGCAGCACCCAAAGTGCCAGGCAAAGCAGCAGAGCCTGGCAGCACAGCACCCACAAGCTCCTGGGAGAGATCCGGGGTGCAGGGTCATTTCACAGCCTTGGTACTCGTGGCTGCTCCAGTGGTTACACTGCAGCAGTTGGGTTATGGACGTGATGAATCCACTGGGCCTTCCCAGCACCAGCACGCAGCTCTGGCTTGTGGCAGCTCAGGGTGTTGCATGGAGAAAATGCGCACCTGAGCCACTTACACACGTGCCCGGGAAAAGTTCCTTGTCCATTTGCATCAGCACTGCTGAGCCAGAGGCAGCAGGGTGTGACCTCTGCAGAGAATGGGCCCCATGGTCTCAGACAGTTTTGGGTGCTTTCCCTCAGCACCAGAGTCATCTCATCTTGGTTTTAAAACTCTCTCGCTAATCAGGTGTTGGAAACCAAATCGAATCTGTAGATCAAATTTGTAGACCCATTTTCAGGAGGTTTCAAGGGGTCTAATCTGGCTGGAACAAATGGACCTCAAAAAGCACAAAATTGTCCAAGCTCACTGACCGCCCTGGCTCTTTGCTCGGAGCAGGCCATGGGTTTCAGAAGAGGAGTTAGTTCACCTGTGCAGGTCAGGCCCCCCTAGGTCTTGGTGCTACCCTTTTCAGATGTTCTCCGCTTGCAAGATAGGAGTCTGAGTAAAGCTGAGGGGACTCTGCTGTGCCTCACTATTTTCAGTTTCAGAAAGATGCTTATATGGAGCTGTAACTCCCTCCTGAGATCATCCCACCCAGCATTCCTGTTACAAAGATGTGTTTACCCAAGGGAAAACAGGGTGAACATTGCCAAACCAATCTCATCATTCGGAGCCTTCACCCTCAAAAAATCACAACTTTTGCCGTCCCAAAGACACAACTAAGAGGGAACATTTCCTTGCCAGACCCCAAACGCATCCCAGCAGAGCTTCGTGTGTCCCTGGAGATGGCTAAAGTGGCCACTTGGCCAAGATGCTCCCTCCAGGTCACCATGGAAGCGATGGGAGCGGGGTGTGGCTTTGGCTGCTGCACTGTGGGCAGCACCCGCGAGCTGGCAGCCAGGTGACAGCCAGGCCAGGCCGTGTGGCCCACCCTCAGCTCTCCTGTCCGGACCCCACCAGCCGCAGACCCTCTCCAAGCAGCATTTGCTCCTCCCTGGTTACTTATTGTTAGGTTTTCCACAGTGTTGGTTTAAGCACGTATCCGTCCTCCCCCGGCTCGGAGCCCTTTTCTTTCCAGGCTGTCTGCTCCTTGGATTCTCCCCGAGCTGATGCTCACCCTCTAAGTATAATTGCAATACAAAGTAGTTTCAGAATAGCGTGCAATAGTGGCTAATTATTTGGAACAATTATACATAACAAAGACAGAGCCAAGCAGCAAGAGGGCTTAATTGTCTGGCCAAGCATGAAATAGCACAGGATTATCGCTCACAGGGGGAGGGGAGGCAACAGAGGAGAATTGCCCCACAGAATAGGCAGGAATCCAGCCTGCTCTGGAAGACAAAGTTTATTGAAGAACTTGAAAATTCCCCGCTGAAGCATCTTCTGAGATGGCAGAGAAGACATGAAAAGGATAATGACCCAGAATATGGGCTTAAGGCACAAATCCCTCCTCGGACAGACTCCAGGCCTAGAGGCGCTTAAGAACATGCTTAAATTTTAAGCACATGAATGGTCCCCTTTGACGGCTCACGTGCTTAGAGTTAAGCTCAGGCATAAGTGTTTGTAGGATTGGAGCCCGGATTTTTTATTGCAACTAGGCTCTTCTCAGTAATGACAGGAAATAAGAGATGTAGAAAGTGCACAAGCTCCCGGGGCAGTGCCATGAAACCCTTTGCTCCATGTGAGTGACAAGAACCTGCAGCGAGCCACGGCAACATCCACTCCTTCCCCTCCCTGCCATGGAGCTGGGGGAAAGAACAGCAACTGTGCAGAGAGAGCAGCATCTCCAAGTCACGAGTGGAGCCTGAGAGTCCACAGGTGTGGGTAGAAGGTGAGGAGGTTGCAAAATGGAAAAAAATCACCATTGAAACCTAAAAAGTGCTGAGGGTGTTGCTGGAGTTCAGCCTTGCTTGAGAGTACCAGAGAGCAATGTCTTGGGGCACTTCTGAGATGGTGAGGAAAATGAGGATAATTTTCAGTAAAAGTGATATAAATATATATTAGAAAATCCTGCAGAATATCAGCAAATCAATCCAATAGCAGCTCCTCTGCAAATAATTCCTACTTAGGCATGCAGCTCCTTTTGTGCAGAATAAGGTTTCTCTCGCGTGAGATTTTCCCTGCTCTTTCTCCATCTCTGAAGGTTTTGTTTTTTGCAAGGCTTCCCATTTTTATAAGGCAGCTACTTGCTGGGCCGAAGCACTTGTCCCCCTGCTTGAACCCAGATCATTGTTTTTCAATTGTCTTTCGGGTTGGAAGGATTTGTTTTCGTTAGAGGTACAACAGCCTTGTGCTGGTGACTGCAGATGTGCTATAGTGGTGGTGGCAGAAAAAGTGAAAATGTGGGATATGGATGCTGTGGGCTTCAGTGGGATGGCTGTCCCATGTCCCATGTCCCACGATGGATGTCCCATGTTCCAGACCTACAACCATGCCTGAAGGTTTGGATGAGGGTGCCCATGCCAGCAGCAGCATGTCAGAGCAGTCCAGGCTGGGGACGGAGCTGTGGAGGAGATTTTCCCTTGGGAAAAATGAGGGGACATGTGGATCTGCCCCACAGGAGGCCAGGCCCCCCTCCCCACAGTGGGCTGTACTCTTCCCACCCCTGTTGGTCCCACAGGGATATGCTCCACAGGGTGGGAGGTGCTGGTGGAGGAGGTGGCCCCACCACTGCCTCCCTCAGTGCCCCTGGGACCTCGGCTGTGCTTGGCCATGGGCACCCCTGGGTCCCGGCCTGCTGCTGGCAGCCCCTGGAGGGCATTCCATGATCCAGCCAGGCTCCTTATCCGGCCACATGTGCAGCCTCCCCGCCTTTCCCAGGCACAGACACGTGCTGCGGGAATTCCCACATTGCCTTTTTCTCCTTTATGCCCATGCGGGGCGGGGAAGGTGGGATGGGCAGCTGACATCACCTCTGGGGAAGGGTCAGGCCATCTGGTGCCAGTTCGGGCTGGGATGTCCCTCAAGCTCTCAGGACCTTCCCAAACCACCCCAATGTCTCCGTGCACCGCCAGCCTGCCACGACGTGCCTGTGCAGCGGCTCAGAGCAGCGGGGCACGGGTGGAGGATTTTCTCTGAAGCCAGAGGTTAATTATGCTTGATTGGATAATTTTCAGCTGCCAGTGCTGGCAATAAAAGGGATTTCCTCTAGGTGGCACGCTTATCTCTGCACTGGGAGGGAAGCCCACCAGCCGGCATCCCCTGAAGGATCCCAGGGATGTATTTTCAGGGAACAGATAACTTGTGTCCTCTTGCATCACAATTTGAATGCTCAATCGCTAGACTATACAAAAGCCTGGGAAATCGCAATAAGAAAAGGCATTTCATATAGAGTACTGTTGGGATCCAGTTAGCTGGGTGATGCTAAATATCCATCTTGAAGAAATCAGAGAAATTTCCAAGTAACATAAAGCCAGATGTGAAACATCAGCCTTTCCTTCATCAGCCCTCAGGTTTGCTTCTTCCATGTGGGCGATCCATTTTCCTCTTCCCAGCAAGAATAAGCAGAGTCTTACCTGCAGTAAGAGAAAGAACTGGGTGTGTGTGTGTGTGTGTGAAGCCTCAACACCCCCAGAGTGGCCGGATTAATTTTAATCTGTGTGTTGACACGTTTCCCCTCTCTTGCCCCTGTGCAGCTCAGGGTAGCAATTTCTTCGGGTGGTTTGAAGAAAGGAACAGGAGTTCACACCCATCTGGGGCTGAGATTCACCCTTCCGTGCAGATTCAGCCACAATATTTAAGTGGTGCAGTTCAACAAGTTTTCCACCTGACAGTCCTTCACTAAATAAGGGGAGAGGGTTGAGGGGTGTGGTTCTGCCTCTGCTTCTCTGATGTGTGAGATGCCTCACAACTCTTCCCCTACTTACAATTTTTGCAATTTGCATTTTTTTTCTCTGTTTATTCAACTCCTTCCAAAGATGGGAACAGGGAAAAGGAGCCCTGTGCTGTATTTCTGTGCAATCTTACGTAAGGTCAAGAGGGAAAATGTATTTATGAAGCTCTTTGCGAGGCAGCTCCATGGATATCAGCATGTACATACATGGAGGGCTGATTTTTCAGGATATAGCAGATGGACTCAGATCTGATCCTCAGCTGGAGGTTGCTGGATACTTCCACAAAGACTCCTATCCCCAACCTTTTTCTACATGAAAAAAAACCCAAACCCAAAACAAAACAAAAAAAACCAAACCAACCAAACAAAAAACCAACAAAAAAAAAAGCTAAAACCTTTTTATACTGATCAAGTTATATTCCAGTAATTTTCCACCTTCCCTGTCATTTCCTCCTTTGAAGGCCCTCTCTGTATTGCTTCTGGCACCCAAGTTGAAGGTCCTCAACTGGCACTTCTGGCAGAAGTGGACTTTTGTGATCTCAGTGGGTGAGGTGGGCATGAGCTGCTGAATTGCTGAATGCAGAAAACTCGGCATCAGGGATTTCCTGGACAAGTTTGGCGTGATCAGATGTTAACATGGAAAACCTGGGCTCAGAAACCTCATCATGAGCCTCTAAATCTTTGTGGATCTGGCCATTCATTTAGGTTCTTGCACTGCTGCACCCACTTCTGGAAAATCTGATGCCCTCCCACATATATCTCTCACCTCCCAAGAAAACCCTAAAAATCCTTCCTTCTATTTTCAGGGGATTTTGGAAAGAATGAAGTGATTTAGCAGGCTTGTTTTCACAGGGATATTTTTCCTTGTGTGGTAGGCACAGTTACCAGGCTGTTCTATACACATTGCCATGTGCCAGAGCACATAATTGCCTTCCACATGCATCGGCCTTTGGCTAATGTGTTTTTTATGGCAACCAGGAGAGCTGGCTTTGGTGAGTCTCAAAAGTGCACCTGGTGCTTTATGGCTTGAAATCGCTGTGTTCCTCTGAGCCGTGTAAGTGTGTGTATCTCTTTTCATGTCAGATCGCTGAAGAATGGTACGAAAAAGGGCTTAGATCAAGTCAGAGTTAATCAGTTGAGTGTTAAGCTGTGTATGAGCTTCCCTAGTGGGCTTCAAACCCACACGGGATGGGATCAGTTTGGAGGAGAGAGCAGGAGGCAAAGTTTTGGAACTGCAAGCCCAAAACTAAAGTCCTAAAGTCAGATCACAGCACTTAAATGAACGTGTTTTTAACGTGTTTTCCACTTGTCTGAGGAGCAGAAAAGACAGTGTTCCAAAGTTTTGTGGGAACTCAGCCCTGAACGTAGGGTTCCCGGGAAAAGGCTTTACTGAAATCCAGGCCTTTTTTGTGTGGATTTTGAGACACCTACATTTGAAAAGCCAAGTCAACAAACCCGAGCTGTCCAACATCTGAACGCTGCGGGGATGGATATTGGCACTTGGCTCTGGTGGTTTCCAATCTGGGAATTTCATCTATCTCTCACTATCCGTCACCACCCTTCCCACTGACCTCCCTGTGCTGGGAGCCCGTGGTGTGCAGGCTGCAAACTGATCTTTGCGAGCTGGAAGCTGGCAGTGCGGGGCTGGAAAAAGGGTTGAACTGCAGGGAGCACTGAAGGTCTGAGTCTTGGATATGGAAAGAAGAGAAATAATATCAAAGGAAATCACATAAGTGGAAAAAGAGCCCCCTGGGGCAGCCCAGGCAACAGCAGGTCTGTCTCGTTCATGTTTTCAGAGAAGTTAGAGGTCAGCCAAGCTTGATAACGAGGTAATAAAGGAAAAATCCATCACTGAGCCTTGGGGGACTTGTAGATGCGACTCTCATCAGAATAAACGAATTTAGATACTGCTCGGCAGAAGCAACAAGAACGATCCTGGATCACAAACCCAACAGATCATTTGGAAGGGTCTGGGAGCAACGTCGGCTGGGTTGGAGCTGAACTTTCCACAATTCCCAAGGGCTTCCCTTCCCGGGGCTCTCCCCCCGCGCCGGGAGATGCTCGGGGCAGGAGCAGCTCCCGTAGGGGTGGGAATGAGCGGTGCCAGGGCGGGAGCGGCGATCGCACCCTGCGGTGCTCCGGGCTTCGCGTTCTGCCCTCCGACTACACCCCCCACCAAATGACGGCCTGGGAGGACGGTCAGGGCCAGAAGTTTTCCCTGTGGGAAAAAACCCCAAAGGTGCCTGGTCGCTGTGGCTGGTTTTGCAGCTTTCCGGAGCCCCGGCCCGGGCGGAGGCACTGGGACACCCCGGGGGAAAACCTCGGCCGTGGGGATCCACCTGCTGAAGGCGCCAGCAGGGCATCCAACACCGACCCCACACGCCTGGATCAAACACCTCATTAAGACAAGCGGGAAAGACAGTGAAAATCAATTTAAAGGAGAAAAAAAATATAAATCATAATGATTGCTTGATGGCCTTTATTTTCCCCCCCTACTTTTGAGACTTTTTGGAGATTCTCTCCACTCCAGCAGCACTGATCCCCACGCATGTTTGATTCCGCAATTTAACGTGAAATGTAAGGTAGAATTGGGTTCAAACGGGAAGCGAGGCTGTCTGTAAGGAAATACTGCAGAGAGGAGAGCAGAAAAATTAAAAATCTGCCCAAGGAAAAATGATTCCCTCCCAGCCTAGCATGCCCGGGCTCAGCGGGGCGATGGCAAAGCAACCTTTTCGGATAGATCAATAGGGTTTTTCT